>OZ005742.1:118373336-118973336 GCA_963930735.1 Dioctria linearis | reverse complement strand
TGACACTCAATAAATGTACACAACGTACATACACAAAAATATATTTTGTTCAAGAAAGAATTTTTTGGGATTCTCCGGTATATAGCAAAAGCTAATAAATGTTCTAATTTGTTATTTCATCACACAACCCAATAATTTTTGGTAACAAGTTTCAAGTCTTGGTTTGACTCATCAACAGGGTTGTGTGATGAAATAACAAATTAAAACATTTTTTTAGCTTTTGCTATACACCGGAGAATCCCAAAAAATTCTTTCTTGAACAAAATTAAGTTTAACCCGGTAAAAAGTCCAAAAGAGTAATCTTTTTACTTACAAAAATATATGTGAAGTCAAATACAAAAACACTCGAGTCGAATTATTATGAAAATTATCAAAAAAAAGACAAAAGTTATATGTACTTTTTAAAAGACAATTATTTTTGAATTTTAAATAATGCGTAGAAGATAAAAAGAAAAGCAAAATGTATTCGAAAAGGAAAAAAAAAACAATTTACGATCACTCTTCCAACCAATATATTTCTCCTGGCCGATAGGCTCGTAAAGTTCTATCGCAGGGGATCGATTATTGATTTTATTCGAACTCCTCTGACCAGCAATCTCACGAAGTCTTACCGCAGAGGTCGCTTCTAGGAAGAGGGTATACGTATTTAAATTTATAATTGTAGTTTAATAAAGGTAATTTTATATTTAAAAAAAAAAAAATTGTAAAAAGTTAAAAAACAGACATTTTGCACTCCACTTTATAGATTTAAAATATATATATATATATATATATATATATATATATATCACACCAAGGGTTTTTATGGACAAATTAATTTATGATAATAATAACTTGACACTTATATGTATATATATGTATATGCATCAAAATAAATCTAAATTATGAAGGAAAAAAAACAGCTTTTACGGTACCATCTACTTTATCCAATATAGTATTTCGGTATGTGCTGTTATTGGTTGCAGGCTGAAATATGTTTTATTAATAGATGATGTTGATGAAGGTGTAGTCTGAAGTATGCTGTATATAGTTGGTGATGTTGTTGTAGGGTAGTACGTCGCGCGTCCTGGATGACGATTTCTCGTAGTCGTCTTTCTGTGGATATTCGTCTTATTTGAGTGAGGGATGAAGCCTCCTTCGGTCCCACGTTGAGCTCTCTGGCGCTTAAACTTTTATTATATTTGTTTCATCTAAGTACCCTTTTTAGGGTACCCGGACTTATTTTTATTTTTTTTTTCATTGTTCACAATTTTTCTTTAATGTATACAAGTATTTATAATTAATTTATTTATTGTTAAAATATTTTTATAATAATCTGGATTTGTTATAGATATATATATACAGGGTGTCCCGTAAGTCGACGTCAAGCCGGAATCGGGTGATAGACCAAATCATAACAGTTACCAGAAAAATTTAAAAAAATCAAAGTCAAGTATTTTTCAAAGTATAGACACTTCTTTTGTTTTCGAGAAAATGTACACCCTGTGATGGTTTTGTAGCTCCTGTTGCTACAAATCTTTACTTTTTTCAATTTAATTTTTCTTATATAATCCTGAATAGTGCTTATGTAATCTATTGCTTTAAATTCTAAGCCAACTGCTCCAGCTTGGAAGAAAATGTCACATTTTGCCGAACCATGAATAGAAAATTAATATTTCACCCATCTTTAACTGACTGCACTGAAAAAAAATGTACTACGCCAGTTTGGCAAGTAACTTTAGAAGCTTTACTCGCATTTACTAAGGATTCTAAAATGGTATGACACTTGCGACATTATTTCTTACATTACGGAAAAAAAAAGTTTTTTCTTCAAGAAATCCAGTTTCGAAAAATTTCTTTTCACCTACTAAAAATGATTTTAGTATACCCAAAGCTTGCCGTAAGACCGTAACTTCAAGATCCTAGTTTGAGTGAGACGGCGAGTTATTGCATGAAATGTGAGTGAGCAAGATAATGACGCTAGCGAATCAAAGCATCGAGTTTTTACAAATGTGCACCGTCTACTCTCCACAGAGGGCCGACCTCCAAACCAAGTGCATGGTGAACAAGGACGAGGACGTAGTACTTCACCGAATTTTACAAAAACATGAGCTCCAAACTTACGGAAGCAGTAGAATTTGTCAACAACGGAAGATTTGCCCGTCTGATAACCCGATCCTTTTTAAGAAGATGTCGAACTTGTAATGCAGCTGAAGGAAGGCAGTTTGAATATTTTTTGTAAATAATAAATCTTAGCATCCAAATAATTGGTGTTTAATTTTAATCTTAACGAAAATTTGTCTTAAATTTAACAAAAAGTTAGCATCTCTAACTTGAAGCGTCACTATCTGTCTCACTCACACTTCATGTAATGACTCTCCATCTCACTCAAACTAGAATCTTAAATCTATTGATGTAAATTTTAAGCAAATTTAAATAATTTAAAAAACACTTGGCAATTTATGTTCCACTTTGTCATTTTATTAAAAAAACAAAAAATTAATGCCGACGCGTTTCGTTCGGTCAGAACATTATCAAGGCTAAACGACTACTAATTAACAATTGTGATTGTGCAGGCTAGATTCTCTGAGAGCTAATTTTAACTATAACAGGGTCTAGCAGAGGGCTTCTGTTACTGAAATCAATTTGGTCGTTAACTAGAAAAGTACCATTCTTCTGTTGCTTTCTGATTTCATAGATTTCGTACTTGTCTAATATTTTTCCACCTTTTAAGCAATGCACCAGTTCCATGTCGTTTAAATTAGCTGAATGTTTATTATCGCGTAGATGTTTTGCAAAGCCAGAGTTCGGATTATTGGATTTACTAGACTTTATGTGTTCAGAAAATCTTGTCGTTGCAATCGTTGCAGTTGAGCTTATAGACTCCACTTTTTTCCACTGTATCAATTTTAGGATTTATGTTGTTATTGGATAGCAAATTTTTTAGAGTATCTATTGGAAAAGGCTGGTATTATATTAGCGTTTTTTAAAGTAGTTTTGAATTTATTAGATAAACCTTCTATATGTGGAATTTTCTTGTATATGGCATCTAGACTATTACCCCGCACTGAAGGGTAAATGGAATCGACAACTTGATTGAAAGATTTTTTCTTTTGAATACAGGTAATTGTACTCTCTTTATATCCGTTATTTATTGCTATAGGCAAGATGGTGGACAATTCTTTATTAAAATCGGCTACACTAAGAGGATAATAGTCTGTCAATCATACAGTGAAAAGATGCCATTTTTGTATTCCAAGGATGACAAGATTCACTTGGAATTACAGTGTCAGAAAATGTTGGTTTTCTAAAACAATTGTAACATAATTTGTTATTTTGTATTTTAAGCGTCAGATCTAAGAAATTGATTTTATTATTGCCTACTTCTACAGTAAATAAAATATTTTTTTCTAATTTATTTAGAGTTTTACTGACAAAATTTTCAAGTTGTCGTTCGGTTCCCGTCCAGATGCATAGAATATCGTCTACATATCTTGTCCAATATAAAATATTTTTTATAATAGGAAGACCAGAATTAAAAAAATCATTTTCTAGATTACACATAAAGAATTCAGAAAGAAAAGGTGAAAGAGCGGAACCCATAGCCAAACCATCACTCTGAATGTAAAATTTCCCGTTAAATTGGAAATAATTTTGGTCAATGCACAGGTCTATTAAACTAATCAATTGCAATGTTTTATTTTTGTCTAAGATTTCGGTTTCAATTTTATTGTATAAAACATCTTTTAATTAAATTAAAGGAATCGACGGAAACAAATTACTAACATCAAATGAAATTAATTTAGCGTTATTAGGGATATATAAATCCTTAGTATTTGTAACCAATTTTAGCGAATTTTTGATTGAAAATTTGGGTTCAAAGTTAACCAATGGCGGTAATATTTTATTTAAAAGTTTACTGAGGTTGTGTGCAGGTGCATTATAAGCAGAAGAAACAGGGCGAACTGGTGCACCGTTTTTGTGAAGTTTGGGTAAACCATACAGAAGCGGCGTAGAAGGATGGCTATTCTTTACAATAAATTGCTGTTTTTTGTCTAAAATTAACCCTGCTTTGACTGTGGTACTATAAACATTTTATTAAATTTAATGGTTGGGTCTGTAGTTATTTCGGTAACTTTCATATTAGATAAGCAGTCTTTCATTTTATCAAGGTAATGATCTCTGTCTAAAATTGTTATGGTATTACCCTTATCAGCTTTACATAAAATCAAATTAATGTGTTTTAATTGTTGTTGAATACTACTTATAATCTTAGAATCTGATCTATTGTTATTAATCATACATTTATTCTGTTCTATTATACTAGCACATTCAAATTTAAAATTATCTTGATCATCTAAAGCAGTATCCAAATGAGTGGCTAATTCCAGTATACGAGCAGAATTTACCTGTATGGTTGGCGCATAATTTAAACCATGGTGCAAAAACTTCTTTTCACGATCTGTAAAATTCATACAGCTTAAATTTACAATCCGTGAATGAAAGGATGGAGAGGAAGCGTTTAAATTGGCAATATAAGTTCTGGTCATTTTTCTGCGAGCGAACTGGTTTTTGCATAGAGATGTAATTTTGTTTTTCTGTCGTAAGTATTGATCGAATGATTTCTGCCTGGCTTTATCCATGAACTGTTGTTGCACATCGTCGAGTTCTAACGGGTGCAGTAAATGGGCCAACTCAGTGTGGTCAGTCATAATGAAGATGCTCATGTAATCTCTTTCTCTGTAATGTCTAGACAATTCAGCTTTTATCCAAAACCATTTGGCCTTGTCGACAGCTAACCGACTGGATGTTTTTAATTGTATATTGCATAGGGCAATATATTGATGTATTGACCTTATGGTTGTGATTCGGGATATTGCTCACCTGAGTCACAACAACCGTCACAATCGAAAGCTTATTGCAGAGCTTTATGGCCTTTCCAACGATTGCTCAACCAGCTGCATGCTCTTCTCCTCTCAGGAGTTATGGTTGTTGGATTTTTTGGATTTTATTACTTTTATTTTTAATTTGACCTCTATTTTTTTGCAAAAATGTTATTAACATAACTGTTTTATAAAAACTAACTAATTTGACCTATTACACTCTATGTGCTATCTGTAGTCGTTAAAGAGTTATTAGCTCATAGCCTTTTCTCAAACATAGTCTCAAACCTATTTTCAAAAAAACTTTGACAGAAAATCCTAATTAAAAAAACAAAATCGTCTAATTTCGGTATGAGCTGAATAGGTTTAAGAGCTAATAACTCCTTAACAACTACAGATAACACATAGGTATACTAGGTCAAATTAAAGAACAGTCCACAGTTTATAGTTTTTGTAAAGAAAACGTTATGTTAACTACCTATTTATATATAAAAAAAAGATGGCAAAGTAAAAAAACAAAAAAGGTAACAAAAATCCGGAATTTTTAGTTTAAGCAACAATAACTCCGTTGGAGATAGAGGTACGGGGCTGGTTGAGTACTCGTTGGAAAGGCTATGAAGTTCTGCATACAATGAGTTCTTACCTTTACCTTTAAGATACAGGATGTTTTACTGATATCTGCGCTTCATATGTGCAGATCTTTTGAATTGATTCCAAGTTATGCTGATTTTGATGATGCCGTTAAATATATTTGATTTGTACGCTGCAAGATGAGTTGCAGGTTACACAGTATGCCTACAATCCTACCGCTGCACGATGAGAACTAGGGCTTCACACGAAGCGCAAAATCTCGTTATAAGCTGGATGCTATTTTGAATGCTGACTCGCACTTCACAAGCGGAAGATTAAGATGTTCACAGATCACGTTGTTCGCTGGATGTTTCCTTAATAAACGATCCGACTTGAACGAGGTATTGGATGATGGGGGAGAGACTAATGAAATTCCAGTTCTCGTAAATGCAAATTGGTCAAAATACATAAACGAACTCTTCGCGAGATCTAAACTTTATTTGCAAATACAACTTTTGTGTCTTTTCCCTGATGTTTACTTCTCGCTGGTAAAAAAACAAAAGAGGCGGAAAAACGTCGCCTGCGTGTTACTTGAAGTTACTCCCCCTTTGAATCTGCCTGTCACTTGAAGTTAGTCTCCTTCCGTCAGAATACGCGCGGAGTGAATTAAGGATTTGAGCTTACTTGCTGTATCGGGTATGGGTCATGCACCCATATTGTAGCTTAGTACCATAGTCAAGTAAAGCGACGTATTGAACATTTGAATGTATCCAAATTAATCCATGATTAGTGACACGAAATCAATTCACCTAGTTAGGTGAAGAAGTTGAGGCATTAATGGACGTATACCGACCCGCGGTTACATTTCTCAATTTGGTTAAGTCTTCGATTTCCGCAGAATTATACATTGTAGCGTGTACGGGCCATTGTAGCCGTAAATTTTAGAAATATATTTACCTACAGCCATTCCACACGAAACTGATGACCTTGGAGCCCGACCATCTCTGATTTGGATGAAACTTTCACAATTTGTAGGGGATACCAAAATAGCTAACCCATATTTTTTTGTGCATGAAGCAAAAAGCCTTACCTATCTACATATGTGCAAAAAAACAACGATGGTGTTTGGCTGAGATGTGCATTTTTTAATTTGCCGTACATTCATATTTGTGTTTCGGAAATTTTATTGACTTATCTGTGTAGTTTATCTATAAGTCTTCTTACCTACCTGTAAAATATTTATGCCTTCCTGCGTCTTCCAAGAAGTAGCAGCATCAAAAAGTAAATTATGACGTTTAAACGATTTAAAACAAATTACACCACTCGAGTACCCTCTCGTCCATCTTTAATTTAATACAAAACATGACGTATTTTGGACAACCCCTAGGGGTTGGTACGAATCCCCTTCCCTAAGAATTTTTCATCTATATTTTTGTACTCTAAGCCCTAACCAAAGGAATTTCTCAGTTCGTTTATTGGGCTATCAGACTTATTGCAACTCATGACAATTTTTAATTTTTTTTTTAATTCCCGTTATTCCGCTCCCATTTTTATCCCCGCACCTCCGGCGTTCTATTTCCTCCACCTATCATACTCGGCCCGAGCTCCTACTGCTGTTGTTGTTGTTATACATACATTCCTCTCCTCTTTATTCTCCCGTTTTACGGGAAAAAATCGAAAAAACTACCCTCTTGCATCCCTCAAAAACTACCCGTACAAAACAAATTGCAAATTATTTTGATTCCTGACGAGTCCCACTTTTTCACACTTCTCACGTTTTGTCTACCACCCCAAGTATAGGCTGAACCACGACGTATACGTAAGTAAAGTTAAAGTAAGGCAAACAAGCGCCTTTAAATTAAACAGACGCACCCAAAATAACCTTAAGCGTCGATAAGGAAGCTTTCGTTAAGTTGAAGTGTCAAATTGCTGTAAGTAAAGTGCGGGAAGAGTCGCTCGTTACGTACTGAGGAGTCTGTTTATCCAATGATATCAATGAAATCGGTAACATTCTTATTATTTTATTTTAATATAGAAGAAGAAAGTGAAAAGAGGTGGTCCCTTCTAAGATAAAAGTTTGGGAAGGGGCTAAGAAACGAGATATTGCTTCTGGAAGTGCTGTCGATTTTTCTTCAGATTGCTCTTAATAGGGTTCCCTACCCACACGGTACCAACGGGACCCTATTACTAAAGGCTGGACCACAATTGCCATAAAGAAATTTAAGATTTTAACGAGACTAAGGTTTACTAAAGAAAAATTGATATTTTTAGCCTAAATAAATATCACGTTCTGTAAGGGTTATTTTCTTGATATTTGATGTTTCCAATTTTAAAAAGTGGTAAAAACAAACAAAAAACAAATGGAAGTTGATTTAATTGATGATTTGTGCCTTCTATTAATTCTCAGTTCTATAATGACATTTTATCTGTTCAATTTTAAAAAGTGGTAAAAGTGACAAATTAACAAATGGAAGTTAGTTTAATTGGATTTGTGCTTTCTATTAATTTTCAGTACCATTTTCATTTCATTTTAATTTTTACATTGCACTTTTAATCATTTAGTAATAATTTAATTGTTTGACACATCGCGTTCTTACGGAATAAGCGATTCTTACCTTTACAGACTGCAATTTGACATTTAAACTTAACGAAAGTTCCCCTCTGACGCCCTAAAGTTAATTTGTGAACGTCTGTTAAATTTAAAGGGCGCGTTCGCTTCACTTAAGTAAATTTACTTACGAATACGGCAATTTTGGTCGAGCCTTAAGAATCTGCTGTCTGTCTGTCTGTCATCTCATGAACTGTAACAGGTTACAATTGAAATTTTCACAGAGTGTGTATTTCTATGGCTGCTATATCACTAAAAATAAAATAAAATAAAATTAAAGGGGACCCCATACAAGAAACATAATTTTTTCGGAGTTTTTTGCTCGACCTTAACAGTCGTTGTAACTGTTAAAGCGTCGTAATAGGTAGACACATGAAATTTTCAAAGAGTGAGTAATACTATAGCTGTTATAACAAAAAGTCAAGAAAATAACATAAAGCTAAAAATGAAAGGGGGTTCCCATACAATAAACTTTTGTTTTTGCTCGATCTAAAAAGTACATACTGTTAAATCTTGCACGATGGTACGGAATCCTTCGTGTACGAGTCCGACTCGCACTTGGTTGGTTTTGATTTTTCATATAATGTCCATAAAGGGCTTAAATCTTCAATTAAATCAACTTCCATTTGTTAATGTTTTTTGCTTTTACCACTTTTAAAATTGAAAACAGTAAATGTCAATATAATAATCCTTACGGAATGTGTGGTTTATTTAGGCCAAAAATGTCAATCATCCGTAAGTAAACCTCACTCTTGTTGAAATTCCTGAAGCTCTTTACGTCCATAGTGGTTCTGCCTTATGTTAGAGAATAGCGAACGGAGAGTTAGGGAGTTTTAACCGGGGAAAACGAAAATTCTCATCTCCCAAACTCCTCAATTCGTGTTACAGAATCCGGCCCTAGAAGATTAGGTCTGTTCGATGAAAACCTGGAGCACCCTAGCAATACACCATCTCGCTCTTTGAAAAACCTAGGGCTACCCCGAAGTTACACTAAAAATTTCTCGTGGTAATGGTTTGACATTTGTCACTTGAGAACTGTCATTTGAAATTTGTTGCTGATTGGGGCATATAAATTACTTCTTGAGAAAAAATAAGCAAAAATTAGAAGAAAAGAAATAGAAAAATAGCTAGAGCACCTTTTATTTGTCTTCACCCATTTTATGAACAGCTTTTCACAATTAATTATACTCAAGGAAACTGTCAGAGGAATGTCAATACACTAGGTCTACCCTAAATTCAAAAAATTTGTTCGATGAGTGTAGAAAACCCTGGGTAAATATTAGAGGGGAAAATTTACACAGTGTTTTCAACGAACAAACCTATTATATATTTGGTAAACTTTTAAAAACCATAATGAACCCTGAATAAATTACGCAAACTTTTTCCAGAAATATATTAAAGGCCAGCATTAAAAAGGATAGTGTTACATATTGTTTTAACAAATTGTATTAATTTACTGAATATATTAAAAATTATCAGTTACCCTGTATCGCCTTGCACGGTAGAACATATTCATTGCCGAATTATTTTATTGTGAGAAAAAGTTTCTAAGTGCAGAAAAGATATTGCACTTTTACTAAGTAAACGTTTAAACCAAAATATTATAGAATATTTTTTTGCATTATCTTCACGAAATGAATATTTTATTAGCCAAAATGCTTTCAACGAACTTCCTGTGGTAATTGCATTAAGGATAATGAAAATATCGACGCTGGAAAGCATAAACATAAGCAGAAAAAAAAACTGCGTCGAATGGTCTGGGTCTCATATCTCTACGATGAAAATAAAATAATTGACGCCATTGAAAACGCCTGTACTTTTTCCGGTAACTACGACTTGATTTGCAGTAATAGGGTCAAAATCCACTACTTTTTAAACACATGTTGCTTAAAGCAAAAGAAGGTTTGCAAATTTTTAAGCGAATTACTTACAGTATCCGAGGTTTGACGGCTGGAGAGGCTTACATAATTTTTGCAGATCGTAAAATGATGATTTCTGTTATTAACTCTCGACATTGTTCGAAGTTACTACATTTTCAAGGACTTATTGATTATGACAAAAATAGCTTCTAATCTATTCTTTTTGACTTATAGATAACTCAGAATACGGTGTTACTACGTTAAAATTATATTATATTATATTGTTCTATGCTATTGTACATCAAAAGTTAGATCTTGTTTTAAACATAGAACTTGGATACAGCTCACATATATCATATGAATAAATAAGGTATATTTGATACAGCATTGCAGTTGCTATAAGTTTTTCAACATTGATTTCGTTCCATACATTACAGCTATTCAGATACAGCATTCTTGAGGTCCGTAAAAAAACGGATTGCTGTAACTGGAAAAACTGATACTTATACTAACTTTAGCGTAGATATTGTTGTGAAGCACATTCCCCACATCACGTACACATGCGACGCACCATAAATCGCAGTAACCAAATTACTAATATCATATTTCTGCCTACTCTTCAAATATTTCCATATATTAAAGGCAGAAATGTAATTTATTTGTTTCATATTTCTGCCTAATCGTCAAATATTTCCTTTTTCAAGTGTCCAAATTTTAAAGGCAGAAATGTAATTTATTTGTTTCTTAAGTGCACAAAATCTAAAGACAGAAAGACAGAAATGCAAACTAAACACTTTCTTATCTATTTTCTGTTCAAAAGGCGTCTCATGTTACGTCTCGGTGTGGGAAATGTGTTGCCTGGCGAAGGCGTAAAACATCGAGTTCAATGAGTGTAATTTCAAAATCCAATCGGTGCGGTCGAGTTAATTTTTGTTAGTTGATTCACTCAGAATAAAATAAAAACAAAATTCTATAAAAGTTTATTTCTTTATTTAATTACTACCCTAATTGCACTCCACACCAATATAATTTTTAAAAAAAAATCTGCCCAAAAATAGTACTTCTATCACAAATAGTTTAAAAGTTGTGATTTTTCTTCTGATGTTGAAAAAGTTTTTGGGCTCTAATGAAAAGTTTTATGTTGGTATGCTTTTCGACGTCTGTTATGAATCGGCCGATCCCCAACAATATTTTAATAATATTTGAAATTTGAAATTGATAATATTAATTTCACATAAATAAATCTTTTCGTATACACCTCCATACATCAACCGTGAATGTTTTTTGTTCTTTCCCACAAATAGTGCTGGATAAGCATTTAGGTTTTGCAAAAGCTTCTCGTGTGAAGAAAATATACGCAAAATAGCAGAGAGATTTGAATTAAGTTTGTTATTAAATTGTGAACCTAAGTTGTTCGAAAATAATTAAGTAAAAATTTTGAAGTTGTGTGTTATTTATTCGTTTTTTTTTCCTTCCTCACGAAATTATAACAAAAATGGTGGCAGCGGTGGGATTTTGGTAAGGTTAGTAAGACATGCCAAAGCCCAAAGTGTAATAAAAAAAAAAATCAAAATAAAAAAATGCGATAAGTCGAGATAAAGTGAAGAAAAAGAGGTTGAAATATTCAGCGCACCGCAACGACCAATAAATTTCTGTTTAAAATATGCAGAATACACAACACCTAGCGTCGAATTTCTACAATTTACCAACGAGCACACATCTGTAGTGAGAAATTGATAGGCGAGGGCGCCTTATAGCCCTACAGGAGTTTATCAACTCATAATAAGGATAACAACAACAACGCTAAACCAGAGACGACTTCGACTACACATACATATATCACGAAAAAAAAAATGTTTCTTATGACGGAACATTTTTCCTTGCCTTCATAAGTCTCAGTAAGTCTCAATGATTGTAAATTAAAAATACTTCTAATTATTACATTCGATTACTATATATATTACTACATCATATATTAAATAAATTCTAATTATTGGGTGTAATTGACACGGTGCGGCAGTTGTTATATTTGGTACAGTAAATTTTTTTTTTATCCAGCTTAAATTGAAGATCATTAAATATAACACAAGTTAACAAGTATTTGAAAGTTCCACGAAATGATTTCTATGACAAAATAGTTTATGGTGAGAAATTGAAAATGGCAGGAACTGGATATAAAGATTACATACAGCAGTTCTTTTTTCGACTAATTTAGAATAGCAAGTGCAAAATATATATTCCTTTTATTTAAAAAGAAAATGTTTGAAAAATTCTTTTTTAATGTACATAATTAACAAAAAGATCGTCAAATAGTGAAATAAAAGTGAAAATTTCGTGTAAATCCCTAGTTATTGAGTATATTTGGAATTTTGCTTATTGCTTGCACGCATCGGAATTTTAGGATATGATTCGAGTACATGATAAATCATGAAATTTCAAATTGTTTGTAAATACATAATTCATACCTTTTAAACTTGGTATTGAATAGATTCCCAAAAGTTTCAGTTTCCACCTGATTTAATTAGGTATTTTACATTGTTTAAAGTATTATTTGTGAAAAAAAGGGGGATTTATATATGTAGCCCTTCTTAAGAGTTACAAATTCTTTAAAATAAGAAATAAAATCATTAAACGATTTATAGTAGAGAAATGATCTAATCAGCCTGTCGACAATATGAAGGGTTGACTAACCAATCTTCTAGAAATATACGCATTAATTTAATTGTAAACTAAATTAAAATTTCGCATTTGACCCAACAGAGGACATGAAATGTATGTATAGGCACGCAACATCCTTGATTTGAATTTTATATTGCTCTAAATCTCTTATCGCTTTGTTTATTTTAGTAATATTACCAGAAATCAAATTAATTTTAACAATTGATACTAAAGTGAAGTAATTAACTCCAAAGTGAAGTGATTGATCCCAAAGTGAGGTTTTATCCGTGAAATTCAACAACTCTTTCAAAATACTAAGATTGTCAAAAAAATGTTTGTATCTTAACGCGTAAAAATTCTTTCCCGAATTCGCTCCGAACTAGTACGTGCATTTGAGGAGTTACCTTTCCACTCGGAATCATTCACCATGACAAACGAAGGAGACGAAATCAAGTCAATCAGTCTTTCCGATGTCAGGTGTATGATACCGGAGTACAATGGTGACTCCGGAGAATTGCACAAGTTTTTGGTTTGTTGTAACTTATTGTTTACTTCAAGCGTTTCCGAACAGGATAAACAGTTGTATTTAAATATAGTAAGAACTCGGTTAAGCGGCGACGCGTATGAATTTATTAAATATAAAACGTTTGAAAATTGGGAAGGTCTAAAAAATGCTCTCAAAGGAGAATTTTCACAAATAAACTCACGTTCGGTTGCCCAAAACGAATTGTTAGCCGCAAGGCAAACTTTTCGGGAAAATGTTAGAGATTTCGGAGAAACGGTTTCCAAGTTATTATCTAGTTTGAATACCAGTACGTACGAAAACGTGATTGAGAAAGAAGCTCAGAAATTCCTTGTTAATGAGAATGAAAAGATGGCAATTCAAACTTCCGAAGACGGCCTAAGAAATGAGCGGGTTAGGTTACTAGTGAAAGCTCGAGGAGAAAATAGTTTGCGAAAAGCTATAGAGTTTGCTATAGACCATTCTAATAGGTTAGAACGGACTCCCCAAACAACTCAATTTAATCGAGGTATCTCGAGGCCTCCTCCCCCGAGCTGTCAAATCTGTGGCCGCATAGGTCATTTTAAGGATAATTGTTACCACAATAGAAGCTTACCAAACCGGCACAGGTAAAAAGAGAGGTTCAACATATCGTTTGTAGTTACTGTAGGAAACCCAACCATAATATTAACAGTTGTTATACAAGAATGGGGCGAAATAATGTATCCAATTCTAAGTCAAGATTTAATCAAAATCCTCAACAAAATTCGTATAGAGCTAGTGAAGTGTACACACAAGGACGTCGCAATGGTGCAATATCTCAGCCCATACATCGAAATGTTCACTACTCTCCAAATGCTAATAACCCTCGCTTTAATGAAAATCAAGTCAATCAAATTGAAGACCGAAATGAGTCTCAGTATAAGGGAAACGAAAGAGCGCGGGTGGGAACAGCCGGCAAGCCCTCCCGCGACTAAATGCAGCAGGTAACAGCCGAGATACACCACGCGTTGTGAAAACTTACGATAAGAAAATACTTATCTATAATGCTAAAGAGATTTGAAAATTCATTGAGTGTGTGTTTACCATTTTTTCCTTCCAAAAAGCTTTACTCAACATTTCTTATAGATACGGGTGCCGGAATTAGCTTAGTTAAATCAGATAATGCGCCCTTAAATGACAGTGCACAATTCCAAAGGTGCGTCATATCGACTTTATCAGGAGAATCTGTTACAACTATTGGCCAGACTCTTGGTACTTTTGAACTAACTGACGGAACCAATAAATACAATATTAAACATTTATACCTTTTTATACCTGAAAGTTCCAATTTGAAATATGACGGTCTAATTGGAAATGATTTTTTGATTAAATATAACGCTAGGATAGATTACTTAACTAATAAATTAGAACTATGCATTAAATATAGTGAACCCATCAGAATAATTTCCGAACAATTTAATAACATTAAAGCGAATGCAAGTGGTCCCAAAGAAATTTCATCACGTGTGCATAAAGCAAATAAGATTAACCTCCCGGCCAGATGTGAAACAATTGTAAATTTGCCCACGACACGTGATGGCGACTTTGTTTATTTTAAAAAGGAAGTAAAACCTGGTGTGTATTTGGGTAATGCGGTGGTCCGGTCAATGAATTCGATGGCGAAAGTTTCAATTCTAAATTGTAATGAAAATGATATCGAGTTAGACGTAAACGATATAAAACCCCGGTATGATAATCTAGACAACTACAGTATTTCAGTCATGAATTGCGAGGAAGATCCGGTAGTCAATAGACTCAAGAAATTAGAAGAATTGCTTAAGCTTGACCACTGCAATATCGAAGAAAAGAAGTCTATACTAAACATTTGTCGTAAATATAACCACCTATTTTATTTGAAAGGAGATGTTCTTACCAGTACCGATGCTATAAAGCACGAAATTCATACTCCTCTAGACAGACCCCCTATTTATGTTAAACCCTATCGTCTGCCAGATCGCCAAAAGGTTGAAGTTGATAAACAAGTTCAGGAAATGCTAAACGATGGTATTATCAGCCCAAGTTACAGCCCATGGAACTCGCCACTTCTCTTGGTACCCAAGAAAGCCGATAGTGCCGGGAATGAACAGTGGAGAGTCGTGGTCGATTTCCGTAGGCTGAATGATATCACCGTGGGAGATGCGTACCCTCTACCTAATATGTCAGATATACTAGACCAGTTGGGTCGGTCTAAATACTTCAGCTCGCTAGATCTAGCGAAGGGATTTCACCAAATACCTATGAAAAAAGAACATAAAGAAACGACTGCTTTCAGCACTCCTTTTGGGCATTTCCACTACAACCGAATGCCATTCGGCTTAAAGAACTCTCCTGCCACTTTTCAGAGGCTCATGAATAATGTCATGACTGGCCTCCAAGGAATACACTGCTTCATATATATGGATGACATAGTAATCCATGGCTATAGTTTGAATGATCACAATGAGAAATTGCTACGCGTTTTAGAACGTCTTAACCGACATAAACTAAAACTACAGCCTGACAAATGTAACTTCTTGAGGAAAGAATTAATGTACCTAGGTCATATCGTAAGCGAAAAAGGATTGAAGCCTGATCCAAAGAAATTAGAATCGATAACATTATATCCCGTACCAAAACGCGAAAAGGATGTTAGGTCTTTTCTGGGACTTGCGGGATATTATAGGCGCTTTATTGATAACTTCGCGAAAATATCGAAGCCACTGACGAGTTTATTGAAGAAAGACACTCCGTTTAAGTGGGATACTTTCTGCGATGAAGCCTTTCATTGCCTAAAGGAAAAGTTGACAACTGCACCAGTTCTAGCGTACCCTCAATTCGACCGCGAGTTTTTAGTAACTACTGACGCCAGTGATCAAGCAGTAGGCGCAGTACTTAAGCAGACAAACCACTGTGTTTTGCCAGTCGAACCCTTAATCCCGCAGAGACTAGATACACTACTACGGAAAAAGAATTGTTGGCAACTGTGTTTGCAGTGGAACAATTCAGGCCTTACATATATGGAAAAAACTTCAAGATAATAACGGATCACAAACCGCTTATATGGCTCCTTGGTCTTAAGAATCTTACTTCTAGATTAATACGATGGCGAATCCGACTGGAGGAATATTCGTATGAGATATTGTACAAACCAGGAAAATATAACGTCAACGCGGATGCTTTAAGCCGCATAAAAGTAGATAAACCTACCGAAGACTTCACTCAGACTAATAACAAAAATGATATAATGGTAGTTACCCGTCATCAAATGAAAAAAAAGGGAGGAAGATAACGCGTTCCCTGAACCGGCAACGCAAACAAACACAAATAAAGCGGAAAATAGCTTAACTTACGAAAATTTCTTGAAAACCAAAGTACTTAGTTCAGAAGTAAAAATAAACCAAGATTCATTAATAGAATCAAACAAAATAACGCACAAATTCATTATTTTATCCCCTACTGAAAATGTAAAGGACAAAATGAAAGAGTGTATTGGCGATAGTACCAACCCCCAAGTTAGTGAAATTAAAATCAAGAGGTCAAATGGATCAAGTTATATTGTATCAAAGGCTATTCTACCCGTTCGTTCACAAAACGACAGTAAAATACTTTTCGGAATCTTAATTGAATTCCTTTCGTATGGTCTGCTACATAATTTAAATGTGGTAAATATATTAATTAATGTAATAGACCAAAGCTCATTGGACATCATAAGAAATATGTGTTCGTATATATTCAAACCTAATAAGATAATCTGTACCTTGTTCGTGGACAATAAAACAAAGTTGGTCAGCAGGGACGAAATAGACAAGGTACTCCGTGAGTTTCACGATAATCTTCTCGGAGGTCACCAGGGCATATCGCGTACGTTTAAGCGACTAAAACAATGTTTTAGTTGGCCCACCATGCTTCAAGATATCAGGAATTATATAAGCAAATGTCCATCTTGTCAAAGGAACAAGCTTTGTAAGAAATCGCCCCTGCCAATGAAAATAACTACTACGAGCTCAAGACGCTTTGAGCGAGTGGCCCTCGACATCGTTGGCCCACTAAATACTAGTTATGAAGAAAATCGTTATATCCTAACTTTCCAAGACGATCTAACCAAATTTTCCGCCGCGTTCCCCATTAAGAATGCGGAAGCTCATACAATAGCGGAGACATTTGTAAAGGGTATAGTATGTCAATTTGGCCTTCCGGTCTTCATTCTCACAGATCAAGGGTCGAACTTTTTGAGCAAATTATTTCAAGAAACCTGCAAGTTATTGAAAATTAAGAAACTACAAACTACACCCTACACCCTACACAACTACAAGCCACCGTACATTAGCGGAATACCTTCGACATTATGCCGATACAGATGCTATGAATTGGGATTCATGGATTCCATATTCAATGTTTACGTATAATACTACTCCACACAGCAGTACAAACTAACTCCCTTCGAACTTCTCAACGGGTTCCTTGCTAGGATTCCCTCTTCGCTTACAGAAGAGCCCCAAATTTGCTATAACTACGAAGACTATGTTAATGAATTACGGTCCAGATTGCAGCACGGGTATCAGATAGCCAAAGATTCACTAAACACCATAAAGGAAAGGTGTAAGATTTATTATGATAAAGGTACTAAACCCTGTCAATTTAAAATATGAGATAAAGTGTTACTAAGGAACCAGAAAAGAAATAAACTCTCACCATTATGGGAGGGACCATATAACGTTATTAAGACCAATTAAGCTAGGGAAAAAGAACAAAACTATTCACAATAATAATTTAAAACCTTTTATCGAATAAAACTTATAGGTGAAAAAAAACACTCGTTTCCTAATCTTGCTTGCAGTTGCTACGGCTCAGAACACCAAGGTAACACCGATCGCCGACAATCCGGGAATGTACTTCGAACAAGTGGGAGAAGTGAAGCTGTATTCCAACGAATGGAAAGTTGTCTCATATTTTGATCTTGATACTTTGAGAACGGAATTAAAATATATACAATGGTATGTTACTCAATTAAACAAAATTTGTGAAAGGCTTAAGAGGCATGAAAAATTAACACAGATCTGTATAACCATAGTTGCTGAAATTAACCATATTACTTCAGACATAACTCAAAAAAATAACCTTCTGGAAAACAGTATCCGACAAAAACGTGGTTTATTCAATATAATAGGCGTTGTAAGCAAATCACTTTTCGGAATTTTAAATGATGAGTACGCAAAGTACTATGACGACCAAATAGATCTATTGCGCAAAAATGACAAACATTTAGAAAATTTAGTAAGAAACAATACCTACCTATTAGATTCAACTGTAAATGTGTTCAATAAGACACTTGCTACAATTAATGCTCAATATGTTACCATTGCATCCAAATTGCAAAGTCTGTCAGGCTCTAATTTAACTAACGAGGCCGTTATGGAAATTGAATCTATCTCCACCTTAATTACTTTGACCTTGTTCCGAATTGTGTCAACACAATCCATCCTTATAGATTTAATTACAGATGCCCGGCATGAAAAATCTTATCCCTCCATCGTAACACCCTATCAGTTAGAAATCATATTGCAAACAATTCAAAAGGAAATACCAAGCTCTTTATCATTACCAGTAAATCCAGGAGATAACAACCTACTAAAAATATACAAAATTGCCAGAATGAACACTGCAATTCATAAAAATAGAATAATCTTTGAGCTTACTATTCCCTTACCCTTCAATGCAAAATATCAATTATACAAAATAATTCCTTTGCCCACACATTTTAACAACACATTCGTCTATATTCAGCCTTCTACCGAATTTCTAGCAGTAGATTATAACAGGGAGCACTATTACAGTCTTAACAAAAATGATCTTGTAAGTTGCCATGTGGAAAATAGTTTGGAATATTTATGTCAATTACATCACCCACTTTTAAACTCCCTCTCTAGGAATCACCTGTGTGAAATTACCCTACTCAGAAGAGAAAACCCCCCATTAGAAATTTGCCCTATCAAATTGACTAAACTTAATTCCTTCTGGATTCAATTAGCCACTGCCAATAATTGGTTATTCTCCATCGATAAAGTTGTAGACATTATTTGTAACGACAAAATTAATCCATTGATTTTAAAAAATACTGGCATTGTTCATATCCCTCATGAATGTTATTTGCGCAGTAAAGAATTGACGATACAGGCTAATAATGTAAAAGAAATCGTGGAACCGAACTTATTTATTCCTGCATTTAATATTTCTCAAAATCTCTTGAATTTTTCCGTGCGGTCAAATTATCCTGACCAACCACAAACTGCCGTGCTCAGGTATTCGGCCAGCAATGATCTAGACACATTACTGCAAGCCATTAAGGGCCAAGAAAAATTAGAAATTTCCCAAGAAGAGATAAATGCTCATCACGTCCACCACTACTCCCTGGGCTATATTCTACTCTTGCTAATACTTGCTCTTGCATTGTACAAACTTTTTAAATGGCGTAAATTGTCCATTGGGAAAATACGCGAGAGCATTCGTTTTAAAAAGGACAACCAAAAGATACAAGACCACGAAGAAAATGTTGAAATAAATAATGACGGAAGTCAGACCAAGTCGACTAAACTTACACTAAAGGTTTAAAAGAGAGATAGTTACTTCGCTTTGGGAAATTACTTGCTTATACGCATGTCAAACAAGATTAGTTTTTGATGTTTTGAATTATTTCAACATAGATTAAATATGAATACAAGTGTGTTTGCAGTGGAACAATTTAGGCCTTACATATATGGAAAAAACTTCAAGATAATAACGGATCACAAACCGCTTATATGGCTCCTTGGTCTTAAGAATCTTACTTCTAGATTAATACGATGGCGAATCCGACTGGAGGAATATTCGTATGAGATATTGTACAAACCAGGAAAATATAACGTCAACGCGGATGCTTTAAGCCGCATAAAAGTAGATAAACCTACCGAAGACTTCACTCAGACTAATAACAAAAATGATATAATGGTAGTTACCCGTCATCAAATGAAAAAAAAGGGAGGAAGATAACGCGTTCCCTGAACCGGCAACGCAAACAAACACAAATAAAGCGGAAAATAGCTTAACTTACGAAAATTTCTTGAAAACCAAAGTACTTAGTTCAGAAGTAAAAATAAACCAAGATTCATTAATAGAATCAAACAAAATAACGCACAAATTCATTATTTTATCCCCTACTGAAAATGTAAAGGACAAAATGAAAGAGTGTATTGGCGATAGTACCAACCCCCAAGTTAGTGAAATTAAAATCAAGAGGTCAAATGGATCAAGTTATATTGTATCAAAGGCTATTCTACCCGTTCGTTCACAAAACGACAGTAAAATACTTTTCGGAATCTTAATTGAATTCCTTTCGTATGGTCTGCTACATAATTTAAATGTGGTAAATATATTAATTAATGTAATAGACCAAAGCTCATTGGACATCATAAGAAATATGTGTTCGTATATATTCAAACCTAATAAGATAATCTGTACCTTGTACGTGGACAATAAAACAAAGTTGGTCAGCAGGGACGAAATAGACAAGGTACTCCGTGAGTTTCACGATAATCTTCTCGGAGGTCACCAGGGCATATCGCGTACGTTTAAGCGACTAAAACAATGTTTTAGTTGGCCCACCATGCTTCAAGATATCAGGAATTATATAAGCAAATGTCCATCTTGTCAAAGGAACAAGCTTTGTAAGAAATCGCCCCTGCCAATGAAAATAACTACTACGAGCTCAAGACCCTTTGAGCGAGTGGCCCTCGACATCGTTGGCCCACTAAATACTAGTTATGAAGAAAATCGTTATATCCTAACTTTCCAAGACGATCTAACCAAATTTTCCGCCGCGTTCCCCATTAAGAATGCGGAAGCTCATACAATAGCGGAGACATTTGTAAAGGGTATAGTATGTCAATTTGGCCTTCCGGTCTTCATTCTCACAGATCAAGGGTCGAACTTTTTGAGCAAATTATTTCAAGAAACCTGCAAGTTATTGAAAATTAAGAAACTACAAACTACACCGTACCACCCGCAATCAAACGGAGCTTTAGAGCGAAGCCACCGTACATTAGCGGAATACCTTCGACATTATGCCGATACAGATGCTATGAATTGGGATTCATGGATTCCATATTCAATGTTTACGTATAATACTACTCCACACAGCAGTACAAACTAACTCCCTTCGAACTTCTCAACGGGTTCCCTGCTAGGATTCCCTCTTCGCTTACAGAAGAGCCCCAAATTTGCTATAACTACGAAGACTATGTTAATGAATTACGGTCCAGATTGCAGCACGGGTATCAGATAGCCAAAGATTCACTAAACACCATAAAGGAAAGGTGTAAGATTTATTATGATAAAGGTACTAAACCCTGTCAATTTAAAATATGAGATAAAGTGTTACTAAGGAACCAGAAAAGAAATAAACTCTCACCATTATGGGAGGGACCTTATAACGTTATTAAGACCAATTAAGCTAGGGAAAAAGAACAAAACTATTCACAATAATAATTTAAAACCTTTTATCGAATAAAACTTATAGGTGAAAAAAAACACTCGTTTCCTAATCTTGCTTGCAGTTGCTACGGCTCAGAACACCAAGGTAACACCGATCGCCGACAATCCGGGAATGTACTTCGAACAAGTGGGAGAAGTGAAGCTGTATTCCAACGAATGGAAAGTTGTCTCATATTTTGATCTTGATACTTTGAGAACGGAATTAAAATATATACAATGGTATGTTACTCAATTAAACAAAATTTGTGAAAGGCTTAAGAGGCATGAAAAATTAACACAGATCTGTATAACCATAGTTGCTGAAATTAACCATATTACTTCAGACATAACTCAAAAAAATAACCTTCTGGAAAACAGTATCCGACAAAAACGTGGTTTATTCAATATAATAGGCGTTGTAAGCAAATCACTTTTCGGAATTTTAAATGATGAGTACGCAAAGTACTATGACGACCAAATAGATCTATTGCGCAAAAATGACAAACATTTAGAAAATTTAGTAAGAAACAATACCTACCTATTAGATTCAACTGTAAATGTGTTCAATAAGACACTTGCTACAATTAATGCTCAATATGTTACCATTGCATCCAAATTGCAAAGTCTGTCAGGCTCTAATTTAACTAACGAGGCCGTTATGGAAATTGAATCTATCTCCACCTTAATTACTTTGACCTTGTTCCGAATTGTGTCAACACAATCCATCCTTATAGATTTAGTTACAGATGCCCGGCATGAAAAATCTTATCCCTCCATCGTAACACCCTATCAGTTAGAAATCATATTGCAAACAATTCAAAAGGAAATACCAAGCTCTTTATCATTACCAGTAAATCCAGGAGATAACAACCTACTAAAAATATACAAAATTGCCAGAATGAACACTGCAATTCATAAAAATAGAATAATCTTTGAGCTTACTATTCCCTTACCCTTCAATGCAAAATATCAATTATACAAAATAATTCCTTTGCCCACACATTTTAACAACACATTCGTCTATATTCAGCCTTCTACCGAATTTCTAGCAGTAGATTATAACAGGGAGCACTATTACAGTCTTAACAAAAATGATCTTGTAAGTTGCCATGTGGAAAATAGTTTGGAATATTTATGTCAATTACATCACCCACTTTTAAACTCCCTCTCTAGGAATCACCTGTGTGAAATTACCCTACTCAGAAGAAAAAACCCCCCATTAGAAATTTGCCCTATCAAATTGACTAAACTTAATTCCTTCTGGATTCAATTAGCCACTGCCAATAATTGGTTATTCTCCATCGATAAAGTTGTAGACATTATTTGTAACGACAAAATTAATCCATTGATTTTAAAAAATACTGGCATTGTTCATATCCCTCATGAATGTTATTTGCGCAGTAAAGAATTGACGATACAGGCTAATAATGTAAAAGAAATCGTGGAACCGAACTTATTTATTCCTGCATTTAATATTTCTCAAAATCTCTTGAATTTTTCCGTGCGGTCAAATTATCCTGACCAACCACAAACTGCCGTGCTCAGGTATTCGGCCAGCAATGATCTAGACACATTACTGCAAGCCATTAAGGGCCAAGAAAAATTAGAAATTTCCCAAGAAGAGATAAATGCTCATCACGTCCACCACTACTCCCTGGGCTATATTCTACTCTTGCTAATACTTGCTCTTGCATTGTACAAACTTTTTAAATGGCGTAAATTGTCCATTGGGAAAATACGCGAGAGCATTCGTTTTAAAAAGGACAACCAAAAGATACAAGACCACGAAGAAAATGTTGAAATAAATAATGACGGAAGTCAGACCAAGTCGACTAAACTTACACTAAAGGTTTAAAAGAGAGATAGTTACTTCGCTTTGGGAAATTACTTGCTTATACGCATGTCAAACAAGATTAGTTTTTGATGTTTTGAATTATTTCAACATAGATTAATATGAATACAAGTAAAAATTAATTTCTACATAGCAGAGCTAGCAGATTAAAGTAAAAAAATGTATGGTCAGCTTTTTGACTGGCCTGGTAAACCAAAGAAAAAGCGCTCGTACATATGTATGTAGTGTATGTAGAAATGGAATGAAAAAACGTAAACACATTTTTTTTATACTGTGAATCAATGCAATCGCTTTATGTTGTAAAAGCTATTTTTAGGTCATGATTGCATTGATTCTAATTATGACGGTAAGGAATTTTTATTAATTGTTCATGGGATGAACAAAATGAGAAACACATTTCAATTTAACGAACACTTCTGTAAATATATATACTATCAGAACCAGCTTAACACAAGCTCGCTGTACTGACACGTTTAATAGATAAATGGTCAACAATACATGCTTTTCATCATTTAGTCGGTGTTAGTATTAGTATATTAAAATAAACATAAACCGAACACCGGATAAAATTTTATGCAATATAGAACAAGAAAATTTAAAAAAGTTAAATAGATAATAATATTAAATATTATATAGACTTTTTTAAAACATGCTTAGAAACGTCAACAAGTAAATGCTCAGCCACATTATTAACAGTAATGTACATACGAATAATACGTGGTGAAGTTAGACTGTGTGTTAGATTGTGCCTACTATCACGAAAAGAGATTTTGTTAAGCAAGAACGGAGAATCAATATTGTCTTTTAAGAGCTGATGCACAAAACTTACATCGGCAACCATGCGACGTTTCTCAAGTGAGTGCATATTTAAAAGCTTCAAGCGATCCTCATAGGGTCGAAGAATTAATTAATTATTCCAGGGTAGGTGCCTAAGAGCAAATCGTAGGAAGTTCCGTTGAACAGACTCGATACGGTCGATGTGTGTACCGTACAATGGAGACCAGATCTGGCTAGCGTATTCAAGAAGTGGTCGTTTTATAAAGCCCAGCATAAAACTACTCATTGATACCATGTAGTTAATGTGGGAGTTAAAATTCAATCTATGGTAGCATTTGATACCCAAGTCACAGACAACCAACAGGAAATTCAGGGTTAAAACTGTGAACACAATATCAGAACCCTTTGATATTGCTGTAGAAGTTACTCAAGGATTAGTACAGGGCCCCGTATTGTAAAACATATATACGGCTGACATTCCTCCACCGCCAATCCCTTTAAAAATCATCACGTACGCAGACGACATTACGCTGTATACATCAAACTACAAATTCCTGCCTATAAAAGCAGAGATAAACAGCTATTCAGACACCCTATATAAATACTACGAAAAATGGACACTAAAAATAAACACAGACAAATGTCAAACGATAATAATAAAAGAAAAAAATAAAGACACATATCCTAATATACTAAGACACACATATATAAAAATAACATAAAAATTAGAATCATTAATCAACCTATACAATACACCAAACAACTAAAATACCTATGAGTAATCTTCACAGAAAACCTCACTTTTAACCAGCATATTAAAGATAAATTACACAAAGCCAGTTACGTATTCACCTCATTCTCCAGAACAATAAAACCCCCAAAATCTATTCAAAATACAATCAAAATCATCTGTTATAAGCAATTAATAAGGCCTATAATTCCATATGCATTTCCCATCTGGTTTGACATTAACTCGACCCAAATGGAAAAAATAAGAATTTTTTAAAGCAAATGCCTAAGATTTGCAACAAATCACAAAAAACGGAGGCAAACAACTTCAAACACATAAAAAATCAGGAAATCTACAAACGAACCGACACAAAAAGAATAGAGACCTTTCTAATCTCAATCGCCATACAATTTCTAGATAGACTCAACGCAATAAACAATCCCATAATAGAGGAATACTCGGACTACCTGAATGACAACATCGTTGAAATTTCCAAGTATAAAGCACCACATGTTCTGAAATGGCTCCAAGCATTGCCGTCTTTATGTTCCAGGCACTGACATATAATAAGAATGGACTGAGCGTTCTTGCTTCAAAAATGGCACAAATATTGAACAGGCCGTGAAAACCCTTTATTTCGTACAATTGCACACCGATTCATAATTTATTATTATTTGTCGATTGGAAACACTAAAGATGTTATAAAATAGTATTGCATTAAATTAAAATTATTTAGGAAGTTAAACTTGTTTTAATGAACCCAAAAATTCATTTGTAATATTACTGAAAAATGTGCTGCTCTGCAGATTTGTTGTCAAATTTCCTTGAGCTTGTAAGAGATAGACGTATAAAAAAAATATATTTGTCTGAATTTTTATGTCAATTCCAATGCATTCCAATTAATATAGCCGTGCTGTTTCCAAAATTGTTTACAGTTCAGTGTACATTTTGAGCTTGAAAGAGACAAATAGATTTTTGCTAAAATGTGTGCCATTTTTGACTATAGGAATTAGATAGGATGGCTCAGTCCATTCTTATTATATGTCAGTGGTTCCAGGCCATGACATCGAATTCTTTGCATGGATTAGAGTGGTACGATTTCGTACTTCTCTTAGCATTTGTTCTTATGGAAAAATGCATTACTTTCAACTTCAACCTTCTGTACAATGTAAATAAGCCTACGTACTAAGAGAATTATTCAGGAATTTTGTTATTTAATTCCTTGTGCATTTACCAGCATAAAAATCTAAGTATTTTCTTTAAGAAAATTGTTAATATTTTATTACTCAAACATAACACTACAAATAAAAATCAGAAAATGCGTTGAATTCTGTTGCTTTCATACCACAAATCACACTGGAAAGCAATCAGAGCTTTGTGCTTGCCTATTGAGTTATATGAAAAAATAAGTCTTTCAATGTTTAACACACAGTAACTTCTTAAGTATACTAAAGACAAAAAGACAATGTTAACCATATTTTTATATTATAGCGTAATGCTTCTATCAATTTAAAAATATTTCCCTCCTTCCATATTAAATAATTAAGTTTTTTCACTTCAAACATGACTCAAAGTATTTTTTTAATCAATGAATCGGCAGAGGTACACATTCGCCTCATGTTTTCACAAGCTGCGCTTGTTCACTGCGCTGGCTGTGAATCGAATGGACGGCAACGGTTTTCTGTGTTTAACTCTTCATAGCTTTTAAATTATAATTCAGAGGTAATTCAAATATTAGCCTATTTTATAGGGAAATTTGTTGCTTTTATGGTAGTATAATTTATACTTTAGGATTTTATACATTTTGAAAAGAAAATCAGTTTCAAACAAAAGTAGATCTGATTTAAGAACTATTTGCTCCCACTTTGATGTGAGCTTTCATTTCTCTGTGAGAAAATACACAGAGAAATGAAAGCTGGTATGAAGGCAACAGAATTCAACGCATTTTCTCATTTTTATGTTTAGTGTTAGGTTTGAGTGAAAAAATATTAACAATTTTATTAAACAAAGTACTTATATTTTTATGCTAGTAAATGCACAAGGAATTAAATAACCAAATTCCTGAATAAAACTTTTAGTACGGAGGCTTATTTACATTGTGCAGAAGGTTGAAGTTGAAAGTAATGCATTTTTCCATAAGAACAAATGCTAAGAGAAGTGCGAAATCGTACCACTCTAATACTTTTGCAAGTAGCAAAATCGTTTTGTGTCACGGCCTGGAACATAAAGAAGGCAATGCTCCAAGCCAAAAACCTACTTTACGACGCTGACAAAAGGAAAGTCGCATAGCAAGGTATAGAAAACAATGTATTCCCATTAAAATTCTGACACATTTCAGCTGATAGCCTGTGACGTAATTCTGAGCCTAATGTATATACATTTTTATAGGAAAGACAGCGAGGAGAGAGAGTATTGTGTTCTCTGTACCGTACTTTCCTATACAATCATGAACATGGTTTGTAATGGGAATACCTTATATTCTATATACATTGGCTTATCGTTTACCACAAGGCAGTTAGGGGAAATAGACTCATCTACAACCTCGATCAATTGACTTAACTGTATCCTAGTTTTTTTATGTGTCTCTTTTCTATGTAATATATAGTACAACAGCAAAATTCTAACTTGTACATCATCGTTACTAGATTAATAAGACTTATTAATAAGCTGGTAAAGACACACTCAGGTAGTCTATAGCATATAATTAGTAAATAATTCCATTTTAAGTTCTAAAACAATTTTAGACTTAAGACGCAATAAAACTCACTTTCTCTGAAAAAAAAAACTGACTTTCTCTGAGGAGGATACGGATGCAGATTCGTCTGGGTTAGACGAAATATAGGATGGGCGAATGTAGGAACCATTATCCGCCATTTCTCATCTAACCAGACTCGTCTCGTCACAATAAATTCAATAAATCATCAATCAGCTCATTATCATGCTAAATAATATTTAGCCGTCAGCAGTCAATACAGTCGACAAATAACCGATAAGCCGATAAGGAGAAGCATTCTCTTCAGCCGGATGTCTGATTTTAATTTATAGCTATACTGATTATTTTTTCTATCACCTATACGCTACTTTCATTCTCCAGAAAAAAATAGCTGAAAAGACATGCAAGCTTATATTTTTTTTCTCCTTCCTCACATATATGTAGCATAGCTCTAAATAGAAATTCATAAATTTGGCATCTCCGCCACGTCTCGTAGTTAAATTTCGTACCATTTACCGTTTGTTACAAAATGTTTCAACGGACGAACGGTACGATAAATGATACACTGAAATTCCTCACGCAACTATACTAAAGATAACTTTAAGCTTATAAAAAGATAGGAATCAGCCGAACAAAATTGAAAATTGTTCGTGTTTTTTAGAATGAAGCAAATATACATCGTCTTTTCCATTAATGGGGTGGGGGAAAAGCACTTGGCTATGAATTATTTTGGTGCGACTGAGACAACAAGTTAAAAACAAAAATCGAGAGAACGAACGACAAAATCTTGCATGTAGTAGTATGCTACACTGAGGCTAAATGCTCCATGTATGCCGGCCTAATGTCAGACGGACGGAGTGTCTGTACAACTCGAACGCACCCGAATCGACCAGAAGTGCGTTTCCACTCACTTTTAGTTTTGACAAAGGGAGAGGAAGAGCTTTCTTCCTGTCATTCCGTTCGGTGGAAATTTTTGCGAGAGATTTGTCAAGAGTGAAACACAAGAAGGGAGCCATTACAGATTGTCTAATATTTTATCAACCGTAGTAAGTACTAATTTGTTCTTTTCTCATCTTTTTGTCATAGTGACACTACTGACGAGATTTCGTTAAATTTCTAGCAGCGCTGTTGTGAATGTTCAAGCAAGAGTGCCTAGTGTGCAAGCATAAGGCACGTGAGCCCATCAGTTTCCATCATTGATATTATTTGGTCATCGAATTTTATTTCACCAAATTGGTGGTGATCAGCGTAAAGTAATATACGGAGAAAAATGTATTTACAAAGAAAAAAAAAAAGGTTGAAGAACCGAGCCACGAGGGCCGCACTCACCAGAACTCAACTCCTCCTCCTACAATAAAAGGGACTCTGAAAATATCTGCCTTTAGAGTCAGTTGAGTGGTTGGGGCATACAGGAAGGCAGACCATCTGCGCCTTCAATGTAGATGTAGGTAAGTGACGTAACGGTCCCTTCAGGACCGAATGTGTGCCGGCGTTTTTTTTTGTGAATAGACACGAGATTTTTTTTGTATATGGCAGGCGGCAGCGGCAGGTTTTCGTGGAACCTCCCCACACTCTCCGCCAATAGCCGAGGCGAGCTAGCGTGTCGCCCTACAGTCAACGCTGTCCGCCGATTGATCTGTTAGCTAATGCTGGCAGTCGGAACTTAACGTCGTCAATCACTCAACATTCTTCCATAATAAAATGGCGAGCAACGTGGGGCCACCTCAGTTAGACTTCGGTGTCTGAATGTGACGGATGCTGGAGACTGGAATTACTTGGAGATATGGACATTTGGCTTTTAGCTAATTGTCTGATTCGGTAATCTCATATCTAGTGGAAGTTACAGGCGGACCTGAGTCTGACAGGTGTTGTTGTTATAAATTTTTTTTGTAGAGTAAAGCTTGTGGCTTTGACACGTTGTGCGCGTCCATTGTTATGTTCCATAACAAAATGGCGTCCTACTTGGGGCCACCTCCGTTAGACTTCGGTGGTCTAATTATGACTTTTACTGGAGACTGGGACTTAGAGTGAGATGGTCATTTGGCACTTCGGTAATTGACTGATCTCAAGTCTCATATCCAGTGGAAGTTATATGCAGACTGGGTCTAATTGGTTTTGTTGAGAATTTTTGTAAAGTAAAGTAAAGTTTTTTTGAAAGTTTTGATACTTTGATTTTTGACAGTTGATTGAGTAAAGTAAAGTAACGTTTTGAAAGTTTTTGAATTGAAGTTCGACTCTCGGTTTGACTGTGGTCAAGCCTCGAGTCTGAACAGGTGTCCAGTTTTTTTGAATCTTTTGAAATTTTTTTTTTAATGATCTTTCCCGCTGGCCTTCTGCTATGGAAATAGTAGGTGGCCTCACAATTTTTTTTTGATTGTATTCTCACGGAGACATGTCTCTGTTAGCCAACTGGCTGGTCAGAGTCGTGAATCTGTGAGACGACTTTTTGGCTTTCAGCTAACTAGTTGACCAGATTTATGACTCTGCCCAGTTGGAAGGGTAGCTGGACATGACAATCAGGTGAAGAGAAAAGAAAGAGTTGTTGCAGGATAGAAGTGATGCTGGAGACCTTCAGTAATCAGGAATTGGCATACTGCTAACTGCCTGGCTGAAGAATCTTTAGTATCATTTTCAGTCTATAGCTTCTCCAACCCGACTCTTCCCAGATTTCTGTGAGAACCCAAGTTTTTCATGCACACAGTCACTTCGCTTGCTTACATCATTACTTCTGACCTGATTAGAGAGAGTGACCTAGAGATTTTTATGTTTGGAGGGTTAGCTCCTGGAGAGTGGGGGAGAAATGTTATGACTTTCTTTTTGTGGATTTTTTTCTGAACGTCTGAGCTTTGTAGTTCTTCAAATACAGTTAGCACTTATATCTTCTTGGACAACACCTGTCTTTTCCTTGCTCGGACTACATAACCTTTTTAGGACGGGGAAGACTATCCAGTCTACAGTCCTGGGATACATTGATTTTATGACTGAACGCTTGAGATTACATAATGGCTACAGCGCGAACACCACCGCGAACAACTGGTGTAACGGTACCGTTGCCAGACCAGTGCTCCATCTGCCAGGAGGGCGACTGGTCAGGACCGAGGAAGCCAGTGAAGACGGTCTGTGGACATGTGTTCCACAAAGCATGTCTGAAAACGTGGATTGGGCAGCAGACAAACTGCCCGAACTGCAGATCCCATCTCACTCCATATGCTTTTACTGAGTATACAGGTGCGGTCCCGAAGAAGACTCACACAAAGCCTGTAATCAGAATCTCGACCGGCAGTACCAGTCTTCAACCTGCCACCACCTACTAGCCAACCAGCCAACCAGCCAACCGCGAATCTCTGTCCCCAGGTTTGCAGAACTTGCACTCGATGACCCCCGATCACCCGAGCTCCCGACTGAACAGTCCTTTACCTACCACTCAGGGTCCGAGCTCAGCAGCGACTGAAACCTTGTTGGCAGGTCTGCGCCTGCAGATGCAGGATTTGGTTCTAGAAGGCCTCGAGCGGAGCCTAAATACCTTACGGACTGAATTGGCAAATATTGTCCGACAGCAAATATCAGCTGCAATGCCAGCAATCGATTTTTCACGGCCACCTCCTTCTATGGGTTATCCGAGACCACCACCAGAGTTTCACGACGAGCGTAGGCAGTCGTTTAACCGACAGTCTCCAGCTTTTAGTAGCCTGGACAAAACTTTGTTCAACCTCCACCAGCTCCATCTCATCGTATCCCGGGAAGCCTAGGACCACGACGTTCTGGTAGTCCCATCCGGAGATGGAATATATCTTATAGTGGCGACAGCTCTCGACTTACTGTCGACGAATTCGTGTTTAGAGTGGAAGCATTGACTTACTCGGCCTTAGACGGAGATTTTGATCTCCTAGTACGGCACATGACAACCTTGCTTTCTGGTCCAGCAATGGATTGGTACTGGTCTCTCCTGAGGCAGAACTCCACGCCTTCGTGGGAGTATGCAAAGACAGCTCTGTTAGCTGAATGGGGAGTACCGAAGGATGACCTCAAGGTCAAGGTCCAGCTGATGTTGAGGAAACAGAAAGCAGGGGAGTCATTTGCCACGTACCATGAACACCTGGTACATCTGCGCGATCAACAGCAAAGTCCTTTGGCGGACGGAGAGTTTCTAGAGATCGTGAAGGCTAATCTGCTTTCAGACATTCAGCAGAAAATCTGTTTACATCCCACTAACACCATCCACCAACTATGGAGTCTCGTGAATCAAATACAGGCTACACAGCAGCGAATTGCGACAGCGTGCAGCTGGACTGTCTATCGCAGATGCCGAACAGCACAGATCACCTGAACGCAGTGAGAAAGCCGTCCTACTATCTGACCTAACAACATCTCAGAACGTTAGCTGCTGGAATTGTGACCAGCACGGTCACTTTTACCAAGACTGCCGGCAGGAAAGATAAGTCGTGTTCTGCTGGATGCGGACGCAAAAATATCTTGAAGCACGACTGCAGCCATTGTCGACAGAAAAACCGACCAGTGTCAACGTCACGCGCACAAACTGCAATGAACACTCCAGTTCAAGCCCTGAACAAGGAGGAAGGTCCGCTCCATTAATTAGCAGACTTTGACAATGAACCGCTGAATTGTCCACTGATATCATTCAGTGACTCTGATGATATCAGAAAACCACCTGATAGCACAAATATTTCACTGATAGACACGGAGAACCTGATAGACTTCTCCGCAAATCTTCAAGCTCCCATTTGCACTTCTGGGGAGCATATGACACTATTAGACACTTCTTTGTAAGAGTCTTTAACTTTCGATGTCCCGTTAACACCGACAGCACCTGTAGCTGACAAAATTACTGAGCGGGAGGTTCGGCCTCCTGGCATTTCTGTACTGAAACGGTCACCAAGCTCTGTTATGACGAGTGGGCGTGAGCCTGTTTCACACCCGCTGATGCCGTATCATACGCGTCTGCAGAATTATAATGCAGTAAGAGACCGAATCTTCTCCTCAGTGGCGGAGTTAACTAATATCATGTATCCTGACCTGGATATTAGACCAAGAAAGAAAAGATCTACCGTTCGTTGGCGGGAATACTGTCGACGGATGAGACTGGAAAGAAAAAAATTGGCACAGATTTCCGTGTCGATGCCAGACGACATTCGACCGTATGCCGAAGTAAGACTACTCGGGCGAATTGAGACTGGATTACTTGATAGTGGTGTCACGGTCAGTATTCTAGGCCAGAGAGCTCTAGAGAAGCTTGCGGAAGTAGAGGTTGAATGGAAGAGGTGGTAAGACACATAACGTGCGTTTTATCTAGGAATAGACTTCTGGCCTCTATTTGGGTTGGCTCCAGATGTCCTAGGTATAGTTGCAGAAGTGACTCTAAGTCTAATAGCTACCTCAGACACCGATTGCCATGTTCTTTCCAGTTAAGACCAACAGCGTTTAGAAGCTACTTAACAGCTTTTCCCTTCTTTCGCCTCTTTAGGCCTGGGAAACACATCTTTGGTCACTCACAGGATCGAAACGAATGACGCAGCTCCGATAAAACAACGCTTTTATCCGATATCGCCGGCAGTACAGAGTTTGATGGATGCTGAATTAGAGCGAATGCTATCACTGGGTGTGATAGAGGAGAGCCAGAGTCCTTGGAGCTCTCCAGTTGTACTAGTACGGAAGCCTGGAAAGGTTCGGCTTTGTTTTGACGCCAGGAAAGTCAACTCCGTTACAAAGAAGGACGCCTATCCGCTGCCGCAGATAGATGCGCTTCTGAGCCGACATCCTCCGGCAAACTACATTACAAGCCTGGACCTGAAAGACGCCTTCTGGCAGATCCCACTAGACGCTGATTCCAGAGAGAAGACCGCTTTTACTGTACCTGGTCACCCTCTCTATCAGTACACAGTGATGCCATTCGGCCTATGCAACGCTCCACAAACGATGTGCCGCCTCATGGATAAGGTCATTCCTTTTGATCTTCGTGAAAATGTTCTCCTCTATCTAGACGATTTATTAATTCTGTCTTCAGACTTCGACACTCATCTCACGTTGCTAGCCCGTGTAGCGGATTGTTTGAGGAAAGCTGGTCTCACTATCAACGTCGAGAAGAGTAAGTTTTGTATCAAGGAGACCAAATTGGGTTTCATTGTCGGAAAAGGGGGTATAAGAACTGACCCCGACAAGATTTCAGCCATATTTGACTATCCGTCACCTAAAACTGTTCGGCAAGCCCGACGCCTACTAGGTATGGCGGGATGGTATAGACGGTTCATCCCGAACTATGCAGATTTAACTGCCTCCATAACTGACACGTTGAAAAACCCTAATCAGTTCAAGTGGACACCTGAAGCCCAGACGTCTCTTGATTTGTTGAAACAAAAACTGGAAGGAACACACAAAATGGGATGAGAAGTTGAGCCAGATAGCTTGTTCCCTCAGGAGCTCTTTCCACCATGCAACTGGTTTCTCTCCTTATCGAACACTTTTTGGACAGAAAGTGATTGAACATGGCAGCTCCTATCCCAGCTTGAGGAGCCTTGGGACTCTTAATGAGCCTCTGAGAGCAGATGCGGAAGACTATATGAGATTGATCCGTGCGAGAGTGCAGGAGAAGTTACACAATACGTTCGAACAGGGTTATAATCTTAGGGCGAAGCCTGTTGATTTCAGAGTGCGTCAAGAGGTATTCAGACGGAATTTTGCCCAAAGCAACTTCCAACAGCAGACTAGTGCTAAACTGGGACGAAAAATTGTTAAGTGTCGGGTTAAAGCCAGGAAAGGAAACTCCTTATACGAGCTTGACGATCTGCAGGGGAAACCCTTAGGAGTATATCACGCCAAAGACATCAGGCAGTGATATCCATTCTAGAATCGTCATCTATCTACTGTCACGTTTATTCCTGGTAGCCCTAAGAAATCATCCAGCCAGCTTCACTGGTAAATTATAGGATATCGCCAAGCCCTGCTATTGCCCCGTCGATGGTGGGTGATATACCTGTTGGAATTCAACCTCGTCAACACACCTCTACCTCTTATGAGTAGATAACCTTTTTATAGTCCCTTCCGGATCGCCCTCATTAGGAGGATTTTTCTTTGCCTGTCCGTCTACAACGTTTCGTTAATCGGCAACCGTCGGACATAGTAGTACCAAATCTAGATCCTGGTAGCCCTGAGAAGGCATCCAGCCAGCTTCACTGGTAAATTATAGGATATCGCGAAGCCCTCCTATTGCCCCGTCAATGGTGGCTGATATACCTGTTGGAATTCAACCCTGTATATGGTCATTATCAATCTAAGGGATGAAATCGGCAACGTCACTACTTCGACGACGCCTTGGGGACACCCCCTTGAACAATCGCCGGTCGGAAATCAGAGCGAGATGTTGTGCCGGGAAAGCTTAGCGATCAGTTGGTTAGGTTACTGATCGCGAGGTTTTCTCAGCATCTCGGTGAAGGAAGGCAGAGAGGCATCGACATGCTGGATTTTTTGGGTTACCAGCTTGTCGATGCACCTTTGGTTTCCAATACGGAGAAGAATGTCAAGGTCTGATCGAAGACTGACGGGACTTCAAGGATGTGTCCTCGATGCGTCATCGGTCAAGTAGGGTGACAGTCGTAGTCGAGTACGAGTAAGGAGAAACGCTCATTGGGTCGTGGGTCGAGACACACATTGGGCGCCCGCAGTGATGAGGCCTATGTTTAAGACCGGCTAGCTCAGTCGACCATTTTAGTAAGTAGCAGTAATTGTCCGTGTAGCATATTGCTATATGCAGTACGCTACGACCATAACAGGGCAGAGTGGTCTAGACCACCCGTGGTTCAGACAACGCTGAAAAATCTCAAATGATTTGGATTCCTTTTCGGTTGAGAGCTTAATAGTGTACGCTAAACCGAAATGTTTGAAAAGCCAGGTAACAGATTTCTAATTGGCGGTCTGTAGAACTGGTAAAATATCTACTGACAAGCTGCAATTGTGTTTTTGCCATAACTTGCGTCAAATAATTATTGTGTCCCAGGAATTTACGTGGAAAACTTGATAACATTTATTAGCTTTGTTTCGCGAAAATCTTGAATTGCACTCTCATGTGTTTATTGATAGTTAAGTTGATTATTTTAGGCCAAACATTTCTTGATATTTTTGTTAGTTTTATGTCGCGAAAATTTGGAATTGCGCACACGTATTTACTAATAGTTAAGGATCACTTTATGCTTAGTATTTTTTTGTTTTGAAAACCAAAAGGAAATGTTTTGACAAGTATTGCGTATTGAGACCGTGAGCATTTATCGGGCTGTCATTTTCTAGTTAGTTTTACTTTTTATTGTAAAATAAAAAGAAAAGAAAAGGTTATTCCGACATTCCTAATTATAACGTAAATATGAATTTGTGAACACTTTTATTTCTCCATTCACTTTCCTGGAGCCCTATCGTATGAAGGTCGTCTAGGTCCGCTAATCTCTCTTTACAGGTCTACAAGGGACTCTGAAAATATCTGCCCTCAGAGTCAGTTGGGTGTTTGGGACGTGCAATGAAGGCATAACATCTGCGCCTTCGATTTGGATATAGGTAAGTGACGTAAAGCTCCCTTCAGGACTGAATGTGTGCCGGCGTTTTGGTTAAAGGCACGAGATTATTTTTGATTATGGCAGGCGGCAGCGACAGGTTTTTCGTGGAACCTCCCCATACTCTCCGCCAATAGCCGAGGCGAGCTAGCGTGCCGCCCTGCAGTCCACGCTGTCCGTCGAGTGATCTGTCAGCTCATGCTGGCAGTCTGGACTTCACGTCAAGTCAGTCCAACATACTACCATAACAAAAATGCAATATTTTCACATCTTGCTCATTAAACGGTATTAATTGTATACAAATGATTTAGCTGCATAAGCTATCTGCGTTCTGCGATTAAAGTCTACAGCACCAACCAGCTATTCATAATTCCAACTAAATGTGTGATGATATATAAATAAATAAATATAAATGTAAAGGGTGAATGAAGCCTACAATAAAATTTTAATTTGCAGTTTACAACAATGTATGCAGATTGAAATTAGAAAGCTCGACATAAAATATTTAATTATAAACACATCATGCATGTTTAAAAGACAATCTTGGGGCTAAAGTCAACCTGCAAGTTTTAATTTACATTCTACAACAATGTATGCAGATTAAAATTGGAAAGCTAAACATTAAATATTTATTTATAAACACGTCGTGAATTTTTAAAAGACAATCTTGGGGCCAAAGTCAACCCGCAAATTTTAATTTACATTCTACAACAATGTATGCCGATTAAAATTAGAAAGCTAAACATTAAATATTTAAATATAAACACATCGTGAATGTTTAAAAGACAATCTTGGGGGCTAAAGTCAACCGCAAGTTTTAATTTACATTCTACAATAATGTATGCTGATTAAAATTAGAAAGCAAAACATTAAATATTTAAATATAAACATACGCCGCACGTTTAAAAGACAATTTTCTTTGCATAAATGCGGCAGCACCGAGCGTAGAAGTACTTAGTTTTGTTGCAAACGTGTTTAAGCGCGCAACGCCCCGCTAACTTTGCTGCAATAGCTGTTTATTCAAACAATTCGAACAGGCTTACTTTAATTAGTAGCCATGGATTTAAAGCGGTTTAGTATATACGCACTCATGTGTTGTGCATATCACTGCAGCGGATTTATTTTAATATTACAACGCAGGGCAGGTATGTAGAACAGCGATGTTAATTGATTATAATATTCAAACTAATATATTTATTGCGTTTAGATAAGACGCTGGATATGGATCCTGGCGAAAGGTTGACCCTTAAAACGCCGGAAAACATATTTTTAGTGCAACAGGGCGCAAAAAATATTGGTTCGCAGACTTCTTACCACTTTGGACAAAACAATGATAACACCATTATTGATAAAGTAGAGGCATATAACGTCAACATTGATGCGGCTTTTGATAAAAATTTAACATCAAACCACAAGCCGCGAGCTGACAGATTGTTGAACAGCTTCCAACAGCAGAATCCTAATGCCCAAACTTATAACGCCGATCCGCAAAATTAATTTACAAGCTAGCGCAGTAAAAATAAGTGATCCATCACCGCACCAGCCCGGGGAAGCAGATGTTAAAAACAACAATAACTATATAATTAGTTTAAACGCCGGTTCCGCACTCGACAATAATACTTGGAGAACGGAAAAAGAGGTTTTTCAAAACCAGATAAATATGAAGCTGGAAAGGCTTCGAGATGAGATAACACAAAGTATGCGCACACTGCTGGCGGAGGTTTAAAAATTTTAGGATGACAGAAAAGGAGAATGCATCTGATGACGAGTCTGTTGAAGATGACGCATTATAAGAAGCGCAGTTTAGCGCAAAATTCGTTGATATGTTAATTGGGTTATTATATTAGAGCTTTAAAATAAAACATAGCTTTAAACACTTCATAATCATTCTGGCGGTAATAATGGATACAAAACAAGTGCTTGTGAACACATTAATACTCACACCTGCACAACTTATCGAAACACAGCTTTAAACACTTTATAATCATTCTTTTATTTGCAATATTTTTATTGTTAGCAATTTAATATTATAAACTGAAATTGATTGATTAATTGTGACCAGCTATTTATTAAAGTGCGAATAAATATTACTTAAATCGATAAGTATTGGTTTTACTTTGGTTAGTTAACTAAGCATTTTACGTCCTTCAATCATACAATCAGCGATAGTCTACAAGTAGAGGCCCTTAAGGTTAATCATACGGCAATTTTTATCACTTTGAACATATTTTCATTTCAAACTTTTCAAAAGAATTGATGCAAAACAAGTGCTTGCGTGCACATTAATACTCACACCTGTACAACATATCAATCAAATCAAGATTCTGCTATTCAATATATAATTATTACAGTTGAGCTCGAAGCTCGTTCAAGCAAGTAGCAAAATCGTTTTGTGTCACGGCCTGGAACATAAAGAAGGCAATGCTCCAAGCCAAAAACCTACTTTACGACGCTGACAAAAGGAAAGTCGCATAGCAAGGTATAGAAAACAATGTATTCCCATTAAAATTCTGACACATTTCAGCTGATAGCCTGTGACGTAATTCTGAGCCTAATGTATATACATTTTTATAGGAAAGACAGCGAGGAGAGAGAGTATTGTGTTCTCTGTACCGTACTTTCCTATACAATCATGAACATGGTTTGTAATGGGAATACCTTATATTCTATATACATTGGCTTATCGTTTACCACAAGGCAGTTAGGGGAAATAGACTCATCTACAACCTCGATCAATTGACTTAACTGTATCCTAGTTTTTTTATGTGTCTCTTTTCTATGTAATATATAGTACAACAGCAAAATTCTAACTTGTACATCATCGTTACTAGATTAATAAGACTTATTAATAAGCTGGTAAAGACACACTCAGGTAGCCTATAGCATATAATTAGTAAATAATTCCATTTTAAGTTCTAAAACAATTTTAGACTTAAGACGCAATAAAACTCACTTTCTCTGAAAAAAAAAACTGACTTTCTCTGAGGAGGATACGGATGCAGATTCGTCTGGGTTAGACGAAATATAGGATGGGCGAATGTAGGAACCATTATCCGCCATTTCTCATCTAACCAGACTCGTCTCGTCACAATGAATTCAATAAATCATCAATCAGCTCATTATCATGCTAAATAATATTTAGCCGTCAGCAGTCAATACAGTCGACAAATAACCGATAAGCCGATAAGGAGAAGCATTCTCTTCAGCCGGATGTCTGATTTTAATTTATAGCTATACTGATTATTTTTTCTATCACCTATACGCTACTTTCATTCTCCAGAAAAAAATAGCTGAAAAGACATGCAAGCTTATATTTTTTTTCTCCTTCCTCACATATATGTAGCATAGCTCTAAATAGAAATTCATAAATTTGGCATCTCCGCCACGTCTCGTAGTTAAATTTCGTACCATTTACCGTTTGTTACAAAATGTTTCAACGGACGAACGGTACGATAAATGATACACTGAAATTCCTCACGCAACTATACTAAAGATAACTTTAAGCTTATAAAAAGATAGGAATCAGCCGAACAAAATTGAAAATTGTTCGTGTTTTTTAGAATGAAGCAAATATACATCGTCTTTTCCATTAATGGGGTGGGGGAAAAGCACTTGGCTATGAATTATTTTGGTGCGACTGAGACAACAAGTTAAAAACAAAAATCGAGAGAACGAACGACAAAATCTTGCATGTAGTAGTATGCTAATGTCAGACGGACGGAGTGTCTGTACAACTCGAACGCACCCGAATCGACCAGAAGTGCGTTTCCACTCACTTTTAGTTTTGACAAAGGGAGAGGAAGAGCTTTCTTCCTGTCATTCCGTTCGGTGGAAATTTTTGCGAGAGATTTGTCAAGAGTGAAACACAAGAAGGGAGCCATTACAGATTGTCTAATATTTTATCAACCGTAGTAAGTACTAATTTGTTCTTTTCTCATCTTTTTGTCATAGTGACACTACTGACGAGATTTCGTTAAATTTCTAGCAGCGCTGTTGTGAATGTTCAAGCAAGAGTGCCTAGTGTGCAAGCATAAGGCACGTGAGCCCATCAGTTTCCATCATTGATATTATTTGGTCATCGAATTTTATTTCACCAAATTGGTGGTGATCAGCGTAAAGTAATATACGGAGAAAAATGTATTTACAAAGAAAAAAAAAAGGTTGAAGAACCGAGCCACGAGGGCCGCACTCACCAGAACTCAACTCCTCCTCCTACAATAAAAGGGACTCTGAAAATATCTGCCTTTAGAGTCAGTTGAGTGGTTGGGGCATACAGGAAGGCAGACCATCTGCGCCTTCAATGTAGATGTAGGTAAGTGACGTAACGGTCCCTTCAGGACCGAATGTGTGCCGGCGTTTTTTTTTGTGAATAGACACGAGATTTTTTTTGTATATGGCAGGCGGCAGCGGCAGGTTTTCGTGGAACCTCCCCACACTCTCCGCCAATAGCCGAGGCGAGCTAGCGTGTCGCCCTACAGTCAACGCTGTCCGCCGATTGATCTGTTAGCTAATGCTGGCAGTCGGAACTTAACGTCGTCAATCACTCAACATTCTTCCATAATAAAATGGCGAGCAACGTGGGGCCACCTCAGTTAGACTTCGGTGTCTGAATGTGACGGATGCTGGAGACTGGAATTACTTGGAGATATGGACATTTGGCTTTTAGCTAATTGTCTGATTCGGTAATCTCATATCTAGTGGAAGTTACAGGCGGACCTGAGTCTGACAGGTGTTGTTGTTATAAATTTTTTTTGTAGAGTAAAGCTTGTGGCTTTGACACGTTGTGCGCGTCCATTGTTATGTTCCATAACAAAATGGCGTCCTACTTGGGGCCACCTCCGTTAGACTTCGGTGGTCTAATTATGACTTTTACTGGAGACTGGGACTTAGAGTGAGATGGTCATTTGGCACTTCGGTAATTGACTGATCTCAAGTCTCATATCCAGTGGAAGTTATATGCAGACTGGGTCTAATTGGTTTTGTTGAGAATTTTTGTAAAGTAAAGTAAAGTTTTTTTGAAAGTTTTGATACTTTGATTTTTGACAGTTGATTGAGTAAAGTAAAGTAACGTAACGTTTTAAAGTTTTGAAAGTTTTTGAATTGAAGTTCGACTCTCGGTTTGACTGTGGTCAAGCCTCGAGTCTGAACAGGTGTCCAGTTTTTTTGAATCTTTTGAAATTTTTTTTTTAATGATCTTTCCCGCTGGCCTTCTGCTATGGAAATAGTAGGTGGCCTCACAATTTTTTTTTGATTGTATTCTCACGGAGACATGTCTCTGTTAGCCAACTGGCTGGTCAGAGTCGTGAATCTGTGAGACGACTTTTTGGCTTTCAGCTAACTAGTTGACCAGATTTATGACTCTGCCCAGTTGGAAGGGTAGCTGGACATGACAATCAGGTGAAGAGAAAAGAAAGAGTTGTTGCAGGATAGAAGTGATGCTGGAGACCTTCAGTAATCAGGAATTGGCATACTGCTAACTGCCTGGCTGAAGAATCTTTAGTATCATTTTCAGTCTATAGCTTCTCCAACCCGACTCTTCCCAGATTTCTGTGAGAACCCAAGTTTTTCATGCACACAGTCACTTCGCTTGCTTACATCATTACTTCTGACCTGATTAGAGAGAGTGACCTAGAGATTTTTATGTTTGGAGGGTTAGCTCCTGGAGAGTGGGGGAGAAATGTTATGACTTTCTTTTTGTGGATTTTTTTCTGAACGTCTGAGCTTTGTAGTTCTTCAAATACAGTTAGCACTTATATCTTCTTCAAATACAGTTAGCACTTATATCTTTTTTTGACTGCGCGACTGTGGTAGTACCAGTAGTGAATTCTGAGGTTAGAGTACTCCCAGTCTTGAAATTTTGTATATCTTTAAATATATTTGAAACTTCAGTAATTACGACTAGAATTCCTCCAGACTTTGGTGATTTTTGAATTTTTTTGCTCGAACTCTTGGAAAATTCTTTTGAAATTTCTGGTATCTCGATTTTAGTTGGAAGGTTTTTTATTTTCTCCGATCTTTTGGTGATCTTTTCTGGAAATTTTAGTATCTCTTCCAAATTTTTGAAATAATTCTGACTTGACACAGTTGTCTCGAGTACGGCTTGGACAACACCTGTCTTTTCCTTGCTCGGACTACATAACCTTTTTAGGACGGGGAAGACTATCCAGTCTACAGTCCTGGGATACATTGATTTTATGACTGAACGCTTGAGATTACATAATGGCTACAGCGCGAACACCACCGCGAACAACTGGTGTAACGGTACCGTTGCCAGACCAGTGCTCCATCTGCCAGGAGGGCGACTGGTCAGGACCGAGGAAGCCAGTGAAGACGGTCTGTGGACATGTGTTCCACAAAGCATGTCTGAAAACGTGGATTGGGCAGCAGACAAACTGCCCGAACTGCAGATCCCATCTCACTCCATATGCTTTTACTGAGTATACAGGTGCGGTCCCGAAGAAGACTCACACAAAGCCTGTAATCAGAATCTCGACCGGCAGTACCAGTCTTCAACCTGCCACCACCTACTAGCCAACCAGCCAACCAGCCAACCGCGAATCTCTGTCCCCAGGTTTGCAGAACTTGCACTCGATGACCCCCGATCACCCGAGCTCCCGACTGAACAGTCCTTTACCTACCACTCAGGGTCCGAGCTCAGCAGCGACTGAAACCTTGTTGGCAGGTCTGCGCCTGCAGATGCAGGATTTGGTTCTAGAAGGCCTCGAGCGGAGCCTAAATACCTTACGGACTGAATTGGCAAATATTGTCCGACAGCAAATATCAGCTGCAATGCCAGCAATCGATTTTTCACGGCCACCTCCTTCTATGGGTTATCCGAGACCACCACCAGAGTTTCACGACGAGCGTAGGCAGTCGTTTAACCGACAGTCTCCAGCTTTTAGTAGCCTGGACAAAACTTTGTTCAACCTCCACCAGCTCCATCTCATCGTATCCCGGGAAGCCTAGGACCACGACGTTCTGGTAGTCCCATCCGGAGATGGAATATATCTTATAGTGGCGACAGCTCTCGACTTACTGTCGACGAATTCGTGTTTAGAGTGGAAGCATTGACTTACTCGGCCTTAGACGGAGATTTTGATCTCCTAGTACGGCACATGACAACCTTGCTTTCTGGTCCAGCAATGGATTGGTACTGGTCTCTCCTGAGGCAGAACTCCACGCCTTCGTGGGAGTATGCAAAGACAGCTCTGTTAGCTGAATGGGGAGTACCGAAGGATGACCTCAAGGTCAAGGTCCAGCTGATGTTGAGGAAACAGAAAGCAGGGGAGTCATTTGCCACGTACCATGAACACCTGGTACATCTGCGCGATCAACAGCAAAGTCCTTTGGCGGACGGAGAGTTTCTAGAGATCGTGAAGGCTAATCTGCTTTCAGACATTCAGCAGAAAATCTGTTTACATCCCACTAACACCATCCACCAACTATGGAGTCTCGTGACTCAAATACAGGCTACACAGCAGCGAATTGCGACAGCGTGCAGCTGGAATGTCTATCGCAGATGCCGAACAGCACAGATCACCTGAACGCAGTGAGAAAGCCGTCCTACTATCTGACCTAACAACATCTCAGAACGTTAGCTGCTGGAATTGTGACCAGCACAGATCACCTGAACGCAGTGAGAAAGCCGTCCTACTATCTGCTATAACAACATCTCAGAACGTTAGCTGCTGGAATTGTGACCAGCACGGTCACTTTTACCAAGACTGCCGGCAGGAAAGATAAGTCGTGTTCTGCTGGATGCGGACGCAAAAATATCTTGAAGCACGACTGCAGCCATTGTCGACAGAAAAACCGACCAGTGTCAACGTCACGCGCACAAACTGCAATGAACACTCCAGTTCAAGCCCTGAACAAGGAGGAAGGTCCGCTCCATTAATTAGCAGACTTTGACAATGAACCGCTGAATTGTCCACTGATATCATTCAGTGACTCTGATGATATCAGAAAACCACCTGATAGCACAAATATTTCACTGATAGACACGGAGAACCTGATAGACTTCTCCGCAAATCTTCAAGCTCCCATTTGCACTTCTGGGGAGCATATGACACTATTAGACACTTCTTTGTAAGAGTCTTTAACTTTCGATGTCCCGTTAACACCGACAGCACCTGTAGCTGACAAAATTACTGAGCGGGAGGTTCGGCCTCCTGGCATTTCTGTACTGAAACGGTCACCAAGCTCTGTTATGACGAGTGGGCGTGAGCCTGTTTCACACCCGCTGATGCCGTATCATACGCGTCTGCAGAATTATAATGCAGTAAGAGACCGAATCTTCTCCTCAGTGGCGGAGTTAACTAATATCATGTATCCTGACCTGGATATTAGACCAAGAAAGAAAAGATCTACCGTTCGTTGGCGGGAATACTGTCGACGGATGAGACTGGAAAGAAAAAAATTGGCACAGATTTCCGTGTCGATGCCAGACGACATTCGACCGTATGCCGAAGTAAGACTACTCGGGCGAATTGAGACTGGATTACTTGATAGTGGTGTCACGGTCAGTATTCTAGGCCAGAGAGCTCTAGAGAAGCTTGCGGAAGTAGAGGTTGAATGGAAGAGGTGGTAAGACACATAACGTGCGTTTTTACGTGGTTCCTGGGCTCACACAGGCACTATATCTAGGAATAGACTTCTGGCCTCTATTTGGGTTGGCTCCAGATGTCCTAGGTATAGTTGCAGAAGTGACTCTAAGTCTAATAGCTACGTCAGACACCGATTGCCATGTTCTTTCCAGTTAAGACCAACAGCGTTTAGAAGCTACTTAACAGCTTTTCCCTTCTTTCGCCTCTTTAGGCCTGGGAAACACATCTTTGGTCACTCACAGGATCGAAACGAATGACGCAGCTCCGATAAAACAACGCTTTTATCCGATATCGCCGGCAGTACAGAGTTTGATGGATGCTGAATTAGAGCGAATGCTATCACTGGGTGTGATAGAGGAGAGCCAGAGTCCTTGGAGCTCTCCAGTTGTACTAGTACGGAAGCCTGGAAAGGTTCGGCTTTGTTTTGACGCCAGGAAAGTCAACTCCGTTACAAAGAAGGACGCCTATCCGCTGCCGCAGATAGATGCGCTTCTGAGCCGACTTCCTCCGGCAAACTACATTACAAGCCTGGACCTGAAAGACGCCTTCTGGCAGATCCCACTAGACGCTGATTCCAGAGAGAAGACCGCTTTTACTGTACCTGGTCACCCTCTCTATCAGTACACAGTGATGCCATTCGGCCTATGCAACGCTCCACAAACGATGTGCCGCCTCATGGATAAGGTCATTCCTTTTGATCTTCGTGAAAATGTTCTCCTCTATCTAGACGATTTATTAATTCTGTCTTCAGACTTCGACACTCATCTCACGTTGCTAGCCCGTGTAGCGGATTGTTTGAGGAAAGCTGGTCTCACTATCAACGTCGAGAAGAGTAAGTTTTGTATCAAGGAGACCAAATTGGGTTTCATTGTCAGAAAAGGGGGTATAAGAACTGACCCCGACAAGATTTCAGCCATATTTGACTATCCGTCACCTAAAACTGTTCGGCAAGCCCGACGCCTACTAGGTATGGCGGGATGGTATAGACGGTTCATCCCGAACTATGCAGATTTAACTGCCTCCATAACTGACACGTTGAAAAACCCTAATCAGTTCAAGTGGACACCTGAAGCCCAGACGTCTCTTGATTTGTTGAAACAAAAACTGGAAGGAACACACAAAATGGGATGAGAAGTTGAGCCAGATAGCTTGTTCCCTCAGGAGCTCTTTCCACCATGCAACTGGTTTCTCTCCTTATCGAACACTTTTTGGACAGAAAGTGATTGAACATGGCAGCTCCTATCCCATCTTGAGGAGCCTTGGGACTCTTAATGAGCCTCTGAGAGCAGATGCGGAAGACTATATGAGATTGATCCGTGCGAGAGTGCAGGAGAAGTTACACAATACGTTCGAACAGGGTTATAATCTTAGGGCGAAGCCTGTTGATTTCAGAGTGCGTCAAGAGGTATTCAGACGGAATTTTGCCCAAAGCAACTTCCAACAGCAGACTAGTGCTAAACTGGGACGAAAAATTGTTAAGTGTCGGGTTAAAGCCAGGAAAGGAAACTCCTTATACGAGCTTGACGATCTGCAGGGGAAACCCTTAGGAGTATATCACGCCAAAGACATCAGGCAGTGATATCCATTCTAGAATCGTCATCTATCTACTGTCACGTTTATTCCTGGTAGCCCTAAGAAATCATCCAGCCAGCTTCACTGGTAAATTATAGGATATCGCCAAGCCCTGCTATTGCCCCGTCGATGGTGGGTGATATACCTGTTGGAATTCAACCTCGTCAACACACCTCTACCTCTTATGAGTAGATAACCTTTTTATAGTCCCTTCCGGATCGCCCTCATTAGGAGGATTTTTCTTTGCCTGTCCGTCTACAACGTTTCGTTAATCGGCAACCGTCGGACATAGTAGTACCAAATCTAGATCCTGGTAGCCCTGAGAAGGCATCCAGCCAGCTTCACTGGTAAATTATAGGATATCGCGAAGCCCTCCTATTGCCCCGTCAATGGTGGCTGATATACCTGTTGGAATTCAACCCTGTATATGGTCATTATCAATCTAAGGGATGAAATCGGCAACGTCACTACTTCGACGACGCCTTGGGGACACCCCCTTGAACAATCGCCGGTCGGAAATCAGAGCGAGATGTTGTGCCGGGAAAGCTTAGCGATCAGTTGGTTAGGTTACTGATCGCGAGGTTTTCTCAGCATCTCGGTGAAGGAAGGCAGAGAGGCATCGACATGCTGGATTTTTTGGGTTACCAGCTTGTCGATGCACCTTTGGTTTCCAATACGGAGAAGAATGTCAAGGTCTGATCGAAGACTGACGGGACTTCAAGGATGTGTCCTCGATGCGTCATCGGTCAAGTAGGGTGACAGTCGTAGTCGAGTACGAGTAAGGAGAAACGCTCATTGGGTCGTGGGTCGAGACACACATTGGGCGCCCGCAGTGATGAGGCCTATGTTTAAGACCGGCTAGCTCAGTCGACCATTTTAGTAAGTAGCAGTAATTGTCCGTGTAGCATATTGCTATATGCAGTACGCTACGACCATAACAGGGCAGAGTGGTCTAGACCACCCGTGGTTCAGACAACGCTGAAAAATCTCAAATGATTTGGATTCCTTTTCGGTTGAGAGCTTAATAGTGTACGCTAAACCGAAATGTTTGAAAAGCCAGGTAACAGATTTCTAATTGGCGGTCTGTAGAACTGGTAAAATATCTACTGACAAGCTGCAATTGTGTTTTTGCCATAACTTGCGTCAAATAATTATTGTGTCCCAGGAATTTACGTGGAAAACTTGATAACATTTATTAGCTTTGTTTCGCGAAAATCTTGAATTGCACTCTCATGTGTTTATTGATAGTTAAGTTGATTATTTTAGGCCAAACATTTCTTGATATTTTTGTTAGTTTTATGTCGCGAAAATTTGGAATTGCGCACACGTATTTACTAATAGTTAAGGATCACTTTATGCTTAGTATTTTTTTGTTTTGAAAACCAAAAGGAAATGTTTTGACAAGTATTGCGTATTGAGACCGTGAGCATTTATCGGGCTGTCATTTTCTAGTTAGTTTTACTTTTTATTGTAAAATAAAAAGAAAAGAAAAGGTTATTCCGACATTCCTAATTATAACGTAAATATGAATTTGTGAACACTTTTATTTCTCCATTCACTTTCCTGGAGCCCTATCGTATGAAGGTCGTCTAGGTCCGCTAATCTCTCTTTACAGGTCTACAAGGGACTCTGAAAATATCTGCCCTCAGAGTCAGTTGGGTGTTTGGGACGTGCAATGAAGGCATAACATCTGCGCCTTCGATTTGGATATAGGTAAGTGACGTAAAGCTCCCTTCAGGACTGAATGTGTGCCGGCGTTTTGGTTAAAGGCACGAGATTATTTTTGATTATGGCAGGCGGCAGCGACAGGTTTTTCGTGGAACCTCCCCATACTCTCCGCCAATAGCCGAGGCGAGCTAGCGTGCCGCCCTGCAGTCCACGCTGTCCGTCGAGTGATCTGTCAGCTCATGCTGGGAGTCTGGACTTCACGTCAAGTCAGTCCAACATACTACCATAACAAAAATGCAATATTTTCACATCTTGCTCATTAAACGGTATTAATTGTATACAAATGATTTAGCTGCATAAGCTATCTGCGTTCTGCGATTAAAGTCTACAGCACCAACCAGCTATTCATAATTCCAACTAAATGTGTGATGATATATAAATAAATAAATATAAATGTAAAGGGTGAATGAAGCCTACAATAAAATTTTAATTTGCAGTTTACAACAATGTATGCAGATTGAAATTAGAAAGCTCGACATAAAATATTTAATTATAAACACATCATGCATGTTTAAAAGACAATCTTGGGGCTAAAGTCAACCTGCAAGTTTTAATTTACATTCTACAACAATGTATGCAGATTAAAATTGGAAAGCTAAACATTAAATATTTATTTATAAACACGTCGTGAATTTTTAAAAGACAATCTTGGGGCCAAAGTCAACCCGCAAATTTTAATTTACATTCTACAACAATGTATGCCGATTAAAATTAGAAAGCTAAACATTAAATATTTAAATATAAACACATCGTGAATGTTTAAAAGACAATCTTGGGGGCTAAAGTCAACCGCAAGTTTTAATTTACATTCTACAATAATGTATGCTGATTAAAATTAGAAAGCAAAACATTAAATATTTAAATATAAACATACGCCGCACGTTTAAAAGACAATTTTCTTTGCATAAATGCGGCAGCACCGAGCGTAGAAGTACTTAGTTTTGTTGCAAACGTGTTTAAGCGCGCAACGCCCCGCTAACTTTGCTGCAATAGCTGTTTATTCAAACAATTCGAACAGGCTTACTTTAATTAGTAGCCATGGATTTAAAGCGGTTTAGTATATACGCACTCATGTGTTGTGCATATCACTGCAGCGGATTTATTTTAATATTACAACGCAGGGCAGGTATGTAGAACAGCGATGTTAATTGATTATAATATTCAAACTAATATATTTATTGCGTTTAGATAAGACGCTGGATATGGATCCTGGCGAAAGGTTGACCCTTAAAACGCCGGAAAACATATTTTTAGTGCAACAGGGCGCAAAAAATATTGGTTCGCAGACTTCTTACCACTTTGGACAAAACAATGATAACACCATTATTGATAAAGTAGAGGCATATAACGTCAACATTGATGCGGCTTTTGATAAAAATTTAACATCAAACCACAAGCCGCGAGCTGACAGATTGTTAAACAGCTTCCAACAGCAGAATCCTAATGCCCAAACTTATAACGCCGATCCGCAAAATTAATTTACAAGCTAGCGCAGTAAAAATAAGTGATCCATCACCGCACCAGCCCGGGGAAGCAGATGTTAAAAACAACAATAACTATATAATTAGTTTAAACGCCGGTTCCGCACTCGACAATAATACTTGGAGAACGGAAAAAGAGGTTTTTCAAAACCAGATAAATATGAAGCTGGAAAGGCTTCGAGATGAGATAACACAAAGTATGCGCACACTGCTGGCGGAGGCTTAAAAATTTTAGGATGACAGAAAAGGAGAATGCATCTGATGACGAGTCTGTTGAAGATGACGCATTATAAGAAGCGCAGTTTAGCGCAAAATTCGTTGATTTGTTAATTGGGTTATTATATTAGAGCTTTAAAATAAAACATAGCTTTAAACACTTCATAATCATTCTGGCGGTAATAATGGATACAAAACAAGTGCTTGTGAACACATTAATACTCACACCTGCACAACTTATCGAAACACAGCTTTAAACACTTTATAATCATTCTTTTATTTGCAATATTTTTATTGTTAGCAATTTAATATTATAAACTGAAATTGATTGATTAATTGTGACCAGCTATTTATTAAAGTGCGAATAAATATTACTTAAATCGATAAGTATTGGTTTTACTTTGGTTAGTTAACTAAGCATTTTACGTCCTTCAATCATACAATCAGCGATAGTCTACAAGTAGAGGCCCTTAAGGTTAATCATACGGCAATTTTTATCACTTTGAACATATTTTCATTTCAAACTTTTCAAAAGAATTGATGCAAAACAAGTGCTTGCGTGCACATTAATACTCACACCTGTACAACATATCAATCAAATCAAGATTCTGCTATTCAATATATAATTATTACAGTTGAGCTCGAAGCTCGTTCAAGCCGTTGATGGAATCCCACAGTCTTTCAAACAGCTCCAAATCCCACGCGGCTTCCAGATCATTCTGATGACAGAAGTTGTGAACAACCTCATATTTCTTTTTGACCAGAATATTAGACAAAGAATCTTGACAAGCCGCAAAGGTAGCAAAGGTTTCTGGTCCCTGGTCAAAACCATCAGGAACAATTTCACCAGTTCACCTTCACTACTTAATAATGGAGAAGTGATTGTTGACTCCCTGGATAAAGCTAATATTTTAGCTGCTAGATTCGCTTCAAATTCTCGTCTTCCACCAACTTCACAAACACCTGTTTTGCATCGCCCGTGTGAATGTGTACAAGAGCCAATACACGTTCGTACGAGGGATGTGTTCGGGGTCCTTAAGGATATCAACGTCTCCAAAGCCGCAGGTCCTGATGGTTTTTCGCCCCTGTTAATTAAAAGCTGCGCCTCATCCTTGGCTAAACCTCTGCGCAAACTCTTCTACTTGTCTTATTCGACAGGAAAATTTCCAACTGCTTGGAAGCTAGCTCACGTTCAGCCTATTCCTAAGAAAGGAGAGGGTAGCGATCCCTCAAATTATCGACCAATTGCCATCACTTCGATTCTTTCAAAGGTTTTTGAATCTATCATTAACTCAAAATTAATGAAGTATCTAGAAACTAATCATCTCATCAACGATCGCCAATATGGCTTCCGAGCTGGACGCTCATCTGGAGACTTGCTGACCTTTCTTACGGAACGTTGGAACCGTAGTCTTCACAATTTTGGTGAGTCTAAAATCGTTGCTCTAGATATTTCAAAAGCCTTTGATAGAGTCTGGCATCCAGCCCTTTTAGCCAAACTTAAAGCACTTGGTCTCTCCCCTCCTCTTCTATTATGGATTGAAAGTTTCCTATCTAGTCGCCAAATACGTTTTGTATTAGATGGCGTTACATCTGAACCGCATCCCATAAATGCCGGTGTGCCTCAAGGCTCTGTTATCTCTCCAACTCTCTTTTTAGTTTTCATTAATGATCTGCTTTCCCTTACTTTCAATCCCATCCATAGTTTCGCAGATGACAGTACTCTTGATTTCGCTTACTCCTTTGACACTCTTGCGGAATCCAGGGGGAATGCCGCATGTGTTAAACGAGATTGCATGACTAGATCATTGAATAACGATCTTAACAGTATCCTCGCTTGGGGCAAAGCGAATCGCGTCGAATTCAATGCATCTAAGACTCAAAGCTGTCTCATCTCATTAAAACAAGATCATAACTTAACCACACCCGTTTCTTTTGATGGAGCATTAATTTCTGATTCACCGTCACTAAGCATTCTTGGCATTAATATTTCCAGTAAGTTAAACTGGACAGATCACATCTTCTCTGTTGCCAAAGAAGCATCGAAATGTCTTGGATTTCTGAAAAGGTGTAAGAAATATTTCAGCCCGTCAAATCTAGCGCTCCTCTACAAGTCCTACATTAGACCTAGAATGGAATACAACTCCCATATATGGGCCGGGGATGGTCGCACAGCCTTAGCTTCATTGGATATTGTCCAAAAGAGAGCCTTCAAGCTCATTGGCGATTTGGCAATAACTTGTCATATCGACTCACTCGAGCACCGCCGCAATGTTGGATGCCTTTCGCTCCTTTATCGCTATATGCATGGTCAATGTTCTGATGAAATATCTAGTCTAATCCCTTGTAGAATGATTCCTGCACGCAATACTCGCGCTGCAAACCGCGCACATCCTTTAACCCTTCAAATTACTTTCGGCCGTACAGTAAAATTCCGAGATGCTTTTTTATCCCGAACAGTGCGAATGTGGAACAGCTTACCATCTTCTGTTTTTCCTCCGGCATACAATCTGCGGAAGTTTAAGGGCGACACACATCGGCACCTCCGCCACTCTCCTCACATCCCTTAATCCTTTCCCTATCTCCTTCCTGCCATGCTGTGCTTTGCATCATAGGGTATCCCCTGAGCTTGGCTTAATAATATAAAAAAAAAAAAAAAAAATATATAAATCCTCCGGTGAGGTGTACTGCAGCCTTAAAAGCAACGATACGTCTTCATCATATTGTCTGCGCGCTGGTGTACGCAAATCCTCCCCCAACAAATCTACCACGCTTTCTACCTCCTCCCAGTCGGCTTCTGTGAATACCGAAGACGATGTTTCGGGTATGGCAATGTCCACTAGCTCTGGGGCAAGCAGCTCAAGCAAATCTTGCAGCCCAATGTCCGGAACCGTTTTTGAATAACACATTATGCTAGTATACCAATTTGCTCGGTTGAGAGATTTTAACAGACTGATGTGTGGTGTTAATCAACAGCCCCCTTTTATACTTCCTAATCAAGGGAATGTTTTTAAAATATATACAACCTTGACGTAAAGCGGATGCTGCATAATGAAAGGTAAAAACATTATTAATCATGAAGAATTTTACTTCGTGCGAACGGTATTGTTATCCTCAATATTTTTTAATTTTTAATTTTTTCATGTATCATTAAAATTTGCATACTAAATTTTATTTTATTTATTTATTTATTTATTTTATTTACTCATTTTTGAAAAGCACAGTTGAGATACAAAGCTCATAGATGTGTGCATACTCCTAGTAAAAAAAAAATTACATGATAAATAAAAGTATTATGGCAAAGCAAAAATAAACTATCAAATAGAAGAGAGTGTATATATATCTAGTACTAAACTAAACTAAAAAAAAAAATTGAAAAAGAGAAAAGAAAAATAAGAAAAAAAGAGAGAAAAAAAGAACAAATTATGCATCTACAGATATTATAAAAATAATTGAACCTAATTATTGTCAGCATTGAGCAAAATAATCCAAAGCCCCCATCCTGAAATCCCTCAAGCTCCGTGCGGTGCGCACACCCAAAGGAAGAGTATTCCAAATTCTTACGCCATGAATGAAAAAGGCGCGAGCGCTAAACAGTGTATAAAACCTTGGTAATAGTAATAATTGGGTTCGACGAGATGACAGAAGTTCAACGTAATCCTTGAGGTAATCCGGAGCCATATTATTTAACATTTTATATATCATTATGCATATCCTTAGATTAAGATAACTATTCAAATCACAACCCAAAACTTGTCGAGAAAAGACAGATATGTGATCATACCTCCGTAGACCGAATATATACCGAGCACAAGCATTAAATTCGACATTGAGCTTTCTCCTACATGAGGAATCCAAATTGCAATACACACAGTCACCATATGTGATTATTGGAACAAGCAACACTCGGACCAGACGTTGACGGAGTTGGCGTGGTGTGTACCTTGCATGACGCCAAAGTGTTCTTAATCCTTGGTAAACTTTTGAAACCGTAATATCAATATGCTTATGCCAGGATAACCTGGAGTCAACATGTATCCCCAAATTTGTCACTACTTTCGTATATTCGATGGGGATGTTATCTAAAAACAACAACGGCAAAGAGAACGTGTCGACGTATCGATTATAAAGAACAATCACTGATTCGAGCTAAGTCTTGATTAAACTTAAAAATATTGATAGCCATGCTATCAGCGGGAGGGGAGAGAAATAGTTGCACATCATCGGCATAAAGTAAAATCGAACAATGTGTAGGGATCAGAACTATATCATTGATGTATAGCACGAACAACAAAGGTCCTAATATTGATCCTTGTTGTATCCTGAATAAATTCTTAATACTGCTGAGCTGCGAGATCCGCATACAGTGACTTGATTACGATCTATTAAATACGAAATGATGAGATTAGCTGCAGAGCTACCAAAACTAAACTGATTTATCAATTTCTGGGTTAGAATACAATGATCGACTGAGTCAAAAGCTTTAGAAAAGTCAAGTAAGCATAGTATGGTGAAATTATGTTGTTCAATATTACGACGAACAGCCTCAATGAGATACAAGAGCAACGAAATTGTATTATGCTTAGATCTAAAACCAGATTGTTGTTTAGCAATCATACTATGAGTGTCAATATAAGTTTTAATTTGATTATAAAGAAGACGCTCCAATATATTAGATAAGACAGGAAGAACACTAATAGGCCTGTAATCTTGTGGACTTGTCGGTTTTCGATTTTTTTTTAATTGTAAGTATTTTAGAACTCTTCCATTGTAAGGGGAAACAAGAAGTAGTAATAGCAGTGTAAAAAATATGCAATATTGGTCTTATTATGAACGGTAGAATTAGTTTAAGAAAACGTAAATCTATATTGTCTATTCCAATGGCATTTGATTTAAGAGATTTAAAAGCAAGAATAACTTCATCAATAGAAACGTTTCTAAATGAGAATTGATCAGCGTCGTTGGGATTAAATATCGAAAGGTCATTCAAATTAAAACGGGAAACATTGCGACTACTATTAACAAAGTAGGTGTTGGGCTCATCAGGATTAATATTCGCTGTTTCATTAGATTTTCAAATGATATCCGTTTGTTTAATATTTTTCCAAAGTATTTTCGATGGGTGAAACGTGTCAAGTTTATTCTGATATATTTGGCACTCCGAATAGCCACTGTAGTTAAGTTACGAAGTCTTTTGAAATTGTTTCTTAGTTCCAATCCACCGTATCGTTTCCAAGTATTATAAGCGAAGTCGCGCTCCATAATCAGTTCTCTAATTATATTATTAAACCAAGGAGAATAAAAACGGCTTGCACAAAAACGAACTGGAACGTATTCATTAAATAAATTTAAAATATTCTACTTGGTCATTGACATCTGGTGTGGAATAAATAAAAGCCCAATCCACCGCGGCTACAGCTTCATTCAAATTTTGCATGTTGACTGCTTTTAGATTTCTAAATGTTAAGTGACGTATGTCGGATCTAGTCACCTGAAAGTCCACAAAAGTGGCCAATGTGGCATGATGGTCGCTAATACCGGGTAGAGCGACTTCAGTCTGATTGTTAAGTGACGTATGTCGGATCTAGTCACCTGAAAGTCCACAAAAGTGGCCAATGTGGCATGATGGTCGCTAATACCGGTCTACCTGATTTGTGATAATTAAATCAAGTAAACTTGACCCATTAATATGATACCTAGTCGGGTTTGAATTTATATTGTGACAGAAACTCTTGCTTCATGCGACTTTGACTTAAAAAATCAATATTAAAATCACCACAAATAATATTAATGTTAAAAGCTCCCGATAGTTGCATTAATTCTTCATAAAATGGATTAAGATCATTTATTCTGGGTGGTTTATAAACGCAACCTACAAGTAGCTTTTTTCCCAAGTTAAGTAATTCAATAAATAAGTATTCGGGTCCCAAAAAGTTTCCGTCAGAAAAGGATATAATCCTGCAATTGAGGTGTTCACGAACATATATTGCAACACCTCCTCCACGTGAATAATTACGATCATTCCGAAAAAGTCTGTATCCAGGTAAATAAACCATTTGGTCGCAGGTATCACAAGAAAATCATGACTCAGATACCATTATTAAATCAAGTTTAGTATCAGCAAATACAAACTTAAATTCATCAAAATCCGAAAGAAGGCTTCTGACATTAATGTGTGAAATACTGAAATTTCCACGCACATCCCCAACAAAATTCAGGATCGCACCCCGTCCATCCATAGAGCCAGAATCAGGCACACCCCATGAGGATGATGACATAACAGTTCAAAACACCACCGGAGCAATCAGAGAATCCAGGACAAGAGAAAGAATCACAACTAATAAAAATATTATCTAAATTGGAACAATGCATAATCTTTAACAAATTTATATTATACGTAATCTCTAAAAATAAAATATGATAGTGAAAGATTTTGATTAATTTAAAATAGAATTCAGTAGTATAAATAAAATTAGTAAGACTAAAGCAAAAACATCCATTAGGAAAAAGAAAATTATTATAACTAAAACAAAGTAAATAAAGAAAAACAAATAAGAATCCATAAACCATTCTAGCGATCAAAACGAGAAAGACCTTGATCCGGCTTGCAGAAAAAACCACAACATTTATGTAGAGCTCGATAATTGTTCTGATGGCTGTCCAAAGGTCACCAGCTGATCCACTGATAAGATTAGCGTACATTTTTCATCTTTTTTACTGGTGCGGCGAACATAGACGAGACCATGCATTGTAAATACCGATGACAATGTTCCGTTGCGTTTGAGATTAATGCAGTGCCGAAATATTTTTTGGTTGTTGGTAGAAAGGCACTCTCGAATAAAAATGTAGTTATTTCCAGTAAAACCAATTTGCGAAATTTTAGGTCGAAATTTCCTGATTGCTTTTATGAACTGGAATTTTTCATGTGTGGTTGGAAATTTCACAATATTGGAGCAATTTTAGTTTTAGATTGCACTTGATTACTGCTGGGATTCACATTATGATGAGGTCTGAATGCAACGATGTAATCTGGGATTGCACACTCTATGGCAGCTGATAATTTAGATAATATATCTTTTGCGTTCTCATCAGGTAACCTTGGAATACCATATAAGATAACGTCTTTTGATTTATTATTTCTTTCAAACGAGTCGATCTTATTTTCAAGCACTTCCACAGGCTGCTCAAGGTTAGATAATTTAATTTTCGTGTCGGAAATAGAATCATTGATTTTTTTTATAAAAATCGTTGATTTTATTCGTTAATTTCGATTCCATGGCCTTAATTTGAGTATCCACATGTAATTTCACTGAAGCGATAAGCACTTTCATTTCGGACGATGTCACTAGTCCATCGGATGCCGAGACACGCGTATTACGACTTACAATCGACATTTTTCAAATCTAAATAATACACCAACATTAACTAATTAAGATGTATATAAATGGAGTTAACTCGCACGAAACACTAAATGAGCTCCACGCTTTTAAATGGTTAAATTTTAAAATAAATCTGTGCAACTTAACCGGAGCAAAATCACAGCACGTCTTACACAGTTGCCATCAACACTAGAACTAAATTAAAGGTAAAAACATTATTAATCATAAAGAATTTTACTTTATGTGAACGGTAAATTTTAATTTTTATCCTCAATATTTTTTTATTTTTTTCATCTTTCCATGCATCATTAAAATTTGCATACTATTATTTTATCATGTTTGTAAAGCTGATACTGCATAATTCAAGGTAAAGACATTATTACCCATAAAGAATTTTACTTTATGTGAATGGTAAATTTAATTTTTATCCTCGCTATTTTTTCCTTTTCATATATTAGTAAATATATATGATGAGCAAAACTAGAGGCTGAAATATTCTGATCGCGGAAGGTGGGTTTTATCAGTCTTTTAATTTCTAGTCATACAACGAGATTACTATATAAACAATTGGGTTTAATATCTACACCCATTCATTGACACACACTCGAGGTGAAAACATCGCTCTAGCAAAAGCTGTCAAAGTAATAAACACCTCGTATTAAACATTAAAGAGGAAATAAGTGTGCAAAGTACCAAAGCAAAATTAAAAGCAAGCAATAAGGCTGGAGAAATGGCACCTAACGTGAATACGATAACTAAAGAAGCAGAATCAGCACTTCGCAGCGCTAAAGAAAGCCCAGACTTTTGGAAGGCGCCATAAAGCGATGTGGGTTGAACATACGAAAATTGAACGTTGCATTGAAAACAGCCACAACTGTTGGTAGAAAAATTGTCTAGCCAACGGCATATGCGTCTTAAAAGTATTTCGATCGCAAATGAAGCAGCTGAGGTTGGTTGGTGGTGGAAACCGTATAAGCAGCCGGGTTAAGTGCGAAGATGTCCAGTCGGCGTTCCAGAATCGTTTGCGGACTGGAGTAATAACCATCTTAGCACATAAAGAACCGTCATCATTTTTGGAAGATTGCGGCGATTTATTCCGCCGTCGCATCAATAATGCTTTGAAAATGGAAATGGCGATTAAAGTTAATGCAGTGTTTTGTGGCGAATTTAAAATTGCGAAGGGCGATGAAGAAGTATTTGAGCTTAAATACATGAACACGAAGAGCGCCCCCATTTACAATAACACCGACTTGAATGCCTGGTTCAAGGAAAAGATTCAGAACGCAATCGTAAAAGATCTTGGGGAGTTCCAAGAAAAGGTAGTTGGTGGTCTTTATCGGCAGTTATTAACTTGGTCATTAATATCAACAAGTTTACACTACAACTAGGATCCTCCTACATTGAGCTGCCTGCAGAAATAAAACGAAAAGAAGCCTGTATAAACGTTCAAAATGACGATAATGCGTTTCACTTGGGCGGTAATATCAGCCCTACATCCAGCTCATAAAGACATAGCCAAACGATTGTCATCCTGTGCTCATTACACAACCGTTCTGGACTTGAAAGGTATTCAGTTCCCGATGACCATTAAGCAGATTCCCAGGTTTGAGAAACAAAACAATCTTTCAATTTACATATATATTTTGGAAAAGAGTGGTAAAGACGACAAACAAAACTATAAAGCTCTACCTCATTAGAACAACACGTGGATGACTGCAAGAAGCTGAATGATTGCAGAATTCGATTGCCAGCAGAGGGTCAGAACGAGTTAGCTTTTAAGAACTATAGGAATAAGGTAGAAGTATCCTTTACTATATATGCTGATTTAGGATGTTTATTAATAGAGTGTAGTGATAAGAACAAATATCTAATTCATGTTCCATGTAGTATAGGATATTTTGTGAAATGTTATTATGACCCCACGCTATCATTTTTTAGGTCTCATCGTGGCACGGATTGTATCAAGGGGCTTGTGCGCGAATTAAATCATTTTGCCGAGGATGTGGAAACCGTTTTCCTTTGCCCTCTACTCATGAATCAGATGACTGCTGAGGAAATAGCGTTCTTTGGGGCCGCCACACTTTGCCATATTTGCGAAAAGTCGTTCACAGAGGACGATAAAAAGGTGCGTGATCACTGTCACCTAACTGGTAAGTACAGAGGTCCAGCGCATGAGGGGTGTAATATTAATTTCAAGGATAGCCACACTATCCCAGTACTTTTCCACAACCTTAGCGGCTGCGATTCCCATTTTATAATTAAAGATATTGCAACTGATTTAGAAGGTTGCGTTAATCTTCTTCCTATAAATAAAGAACGACATATTTCGTTTACAAAAACCTTAGATGAATATTGCATCAAATTCCGTTTTATTGACTCATTTAGATTTCTTGCAAGTAGCTGAGATACCCTTTCCTCTTATTTAACCTTTCCACCCATTTTAAAGTCCCAATTTCAACATTTATCTGATAATCAGTTTCAACTCTTAACACGTAAAGGTATTTACCCTTACGATTATTTTAATGACTCTTCAAAATTCTCTGAAACTTCTTTGCCAGCCATTGCACAATTTTACAATAAACTTAATGGCTCTAATGTTAGTCAAGAAGAATATACACATGCTCACAAAGTCTGGAATGAGTTTTCGATGCAAAATTTGGGCGAGTACTCCGATTTATATTTAAAGAGCGATGTTCTTCTGTTGGCGGATGTTTTTGAACAATTCCGGACAAGTAGCCTCAAAACATATGGATTAGATCCCGCTCACTATTTCACACTACCAGGTTATACTTGGGACGCTATGCTGAAACATACTAATATAACTTTGGAATTACTCACCGATATAGATATGGCTATGTTTGTTGAGCGTGGTATCCGAGGTGGCCTCAGTCAGTGCTCTAAACGTTACTCCAAAGCTAATAATAAATATTATATGGTTGACTATGATCCAAATACATCGGCAAAATTCTTGCAATATTATGATATAAATAACCAATATGGCTGGGCAATGTCACAAGCCATACCTTATCGTGACTTCAAGTGGGTAGATAACGCGAACACTGTTAAGGTTGAAGATGTGCCGAATGATTCGCCCACAGGTTACATTTTAGAAGTAGATTTGGAATATCCCCAAGAGCTTCATGATCTTCATAAAGATCTACCTTTCTGCCCATAGCATTTCAGCACCCCCAAATCAAAACAGAAAAAACTAATGGCCACCCTTTACAATAAAACAAGATATGTAATCCATTACAGAAATAAATTTAAAACAAGCCATCAAACACGGTTTAAAGATAACTAAAATTCATAGAATACTCCAGTTTAACCAAGCCCAGTGGCTAAAACCCTACATAGATTTAAATACACAATTGCGAGCATCGGCCAAGAACGATTTCGAGAAAAATCTTTTCAAGCTCATGAACAATGCCGTGTTCGGCAAGACTATGGAAAACGTTCAGAAGCATAGTATTGTCAAATTGGTGATGAAATGGTTAGGTCGATATGGGGCTGAAGCTCTAATCTCTAAGCCGGAGTTTAAATCCTCAGTAATTTTTAATGAGAACTTGGTGGCCATTGAACTAAAGAAAGCAGAAATATATTTCAATGAGCCAATCTATATAGGCATGTGGATTTTAGACTTGGCAAAAACAACCATTTATAAATTCCATTATGATTATATGATTTTGGTTTGGTTCAAATTGTGCTGTTTGTTATACGGATACGGATAGCTTAATTTATGAAATTATCTGCCCCGACTTATATGATATTATTAAACGCGACTGTCATTTGCGTTTTGACACTAGTGACTATCCATCCAACAACATCTGGGATATACCACTAGTCAATAAAAAAGTTCTGAGTTTCATGAAAGATGAGAACAACGGCCGCATTATGACAGAATTTGTAGGTTTGAGATCAAAAATGTATGTGCTCAGGGTAGAAGGCAAGGATAAATCTAAAAAATCCAAGGGGGTGAAACACCAGATTGTGAAGAATAGAATTACTTTTAATGATTATGTTAAATGTGTGTGCGTTAACTGTGTGAAAATAATAACCCAAAATTTAATACAATCTCAAAAACACGAAATTAGCTCAATATCTCAAACAAAAATCGCTCTAAGTCCACACGATGATAAAAGACATCGAATTAGAGATAGCCACGAAACGTTACCGTGGGGCCATTATAGTATAATTGAAATAGATTAGTGTTAATATAAGAAAATATTGTAAATTAGATTAAGACAGCATATACAAAATAAAAGAATTTTATAACGATTTAAATCAGTTTTTATTTTAAAATTCATTATTATAAAGACATCGGTCTTGGCATATGATGCTGGAGTTGTTAGATTTGAACATTCGACCTTTCTAGCATGCTGCATTTCGCTTTATAGCAATGGTTCAACTCATATATCAAAGCGGATGCAATTTGCGACATTATGCAAATTTAATTGTGCAAAGCGGCCTTGGTAATGATGTGATTCTATATTGGTGTAGCAGCAGCATGTAATTTAAACGTTTGCTTACATTCCCGTTAAGATGTGGCGCGCTGCCAACCCTAGTTCACCAAACCCGCAACCTGTTTTTACCAGCACGTGCTCCATGCTTACATATCAGCAGTGTGATTCAGGTTTTGTTTTTCATACAAACTGCTTTTGTCTACGTTCACGCCTTCCTACCATTCTATAAATATAATTAAAGGTCATCGATCTCCTATTCCTACACACGTTCGCGACATCAAGTGGTTGTAATTTTGCGACATTATGCAAATTTAATTGTGAAAAGCGGCCTTGGCAACGAAGTGATTCTAAAAGTGGAGTAATGCAATTTTATTCTTGTTTTGTTTGGTGGCATTGATAATAATTAAAGCCGTAAAACAAGTTTGCCTCACGCAAATTATGCCTGTAAGCGTTGTTTGTTCGAGTCTGTGAAGATTGCGATTCCACAGTCTATGATGGTATCTACTATCTGGTAAACTGGTAATTTTGTTTTTGCATTTAGATTGCCCATCATTGAAAAGAATGATAAATGTGGTTTTTATGCTCAAACGAGCTCATTATTTTGTAGTATACACATTACGTACGTATATACAAACGTACATACATAGCATGAATAATAATAATGCACAATGCTTAATGACATGATATGAGCACATCATTGTACGCACATATATTATTGTGCAAGCGCCATATCATGCTTGTAAGCAAATATATCTCATATTGCAAAACAAAACAAAACAAAACAGAAATACAATTTACTTCCGATTTATCAAAAGAAATTACAATCTTAAGAATCAGCAATTTGATACCATTTACAAGTAAGTCAAGTAGGTGACAAAAATGTGTGTCATAACAATTGATGTAAATTATTATTGTGAAAGGTCATTCAATAAGTAAGAAAGCAATGAATTTGCTTATTGGACAATTCATTTCTTGAAATTGCCATTTCTTGCTTCTGGAATGATTTTCCATAAGAATCTATGTAAAACAATTATATAAAAGACGAAGAAAAGAATAAAGAACTCAGACTTGATTATTACTGCATTGAAGTATATTCATTTCTCGTAATTCGGCTTCATAGCCTACTGATCACAAAGCGGCACTCTTCAGCCTGATCAACCGACCTAAGCAGAGGCAGTAAAGCGGCATATAGCCTTGCCTTGCTTACCTTTAAAGCTTGAAGACTATAAAGCGGCAAATTAAGCCTAGTCTTGAGCTTAAAGATACAAATAAACAAAACAAAATATTACATGGCGACCGTGACATATGAGCCTACAAATACGGCCAAATACAAAAAGATTACACTGGAGGAGTATAGACAGAAGGCATCTGCGCTACAGAAGGAAATACGAGCCAACCCGCAAGCAGGTCCACAGCCAATTTCATTAAACACGTTGTTCAAAGTACTTACGAATATGTTGTATAACTTAAGCAAATATTCAAAGAAATTATATCTTAAATAGATTTTTTTTATAGAGGATTTGATTATAAATTATGGTATCTACTTAACATTATTTTAAAATATATCATTTAAAGTGTAGAGTAAAAATATATAAATACAAAAAAAAAAATTTTTTTATGAATAAATAAAGAAAATTAAAATATAAACCAGGTCTTACGATAAATTTTAAATTTTGATGAAAGATTGCGAGAAATTAATCAAGAAAGTAGAAAAACTACACCAAACTTTCACTAAAAACCCCCAAAGAAAATTTTCGGCTCAAAATCTCCTAAACAAGTCTACTAGATTAAAGGAGATTCATAAGGAATTCGAATCTATAGCAAATCGATTAAAAGTACAATATTCGAGTAAAGATTTAGAGACTGCAATACAAAGATTCAATGGTATATACCTGAAAGCAAAATATTGTATAAATTTGAAAATTGAGGAAAGCTACAACGAGACAAGATTAGACTACGATTCGGATTCTAGTTGTGAAACTACAGAAGACAACAATAGAATAAAAATGGCTGCATTTGACATAGTGACAGCATTAAAAATAATTCCAGAATTTGCTGGAGAATACAAGGAATTAGATAATTTCCTAACAATCATAGAATTATATGATAAAACATTAAAAGATGACTCCAAGAAAGAGTTAATAAATTTCGTTTGGAACGCAAGAATATCCCATAAGGCAAAGAATAGAATGGTCACAGCGGAAACACCAATATCAGTGAAAGAGTTGAGGACAACACTAAAAGCAAGTTTTAAATCAGGTAACACACCACAAAAAATTTATTCACAACTCGCTGAACTAAAACAAAGAAATTCAGGAATCAAAGTATTCACGGACAAAGTGTTAAATCTGATAAATGACTTGAATAACCTACAAATTCAAGAAGTAGGTGAAGTTAATAGAGAAACGGTAACCAAATTAAATGATAAACTGGCACTTCATATTTTTCAAAATGGTTTAAATGAAAATCTCAAACCAACAATTTTTGCAGCGCAATGCACGAAATTCTCTGAAGCAGCTGCACTAGCTTCACAAATTGAGAAACCTCTAGAACCACAGATATATTCATATAATAAACAATTTCAAAGCAAGCAAAGATTCTTTAATAGAAATTATAGATCGTTTCCAAACAATAATAGCTATAACAATTTTACACAGGATAGATACAATCAAAGTAACAATGGACAAACACAAAGAAAATTTTCAAATAACAGAAACTATAATACACAAAGAAATAATTCAAATTTTAACACCAGTAAAAATTTTCAAAAGCACAGTAACTGTACACGCTCGAACAACAACAATATAAACCACTCACAATACAATAGGCAACGTACAGTAAATTTTATCCAAGACACAGCAAACAACAGCAGCCCAGGTACTGCATCGAAATAAAAAAACATATAAATACGCGAATTCTTCAACTAAACAATAATGTAACAAACTTTGTAACATTAAAAGACAAATTGTCTGGTAAAAACATTAATTTTCTAATTGATACAGGTGCAGACATATCTATCTGCAAATTAAATAATTTAAATGATTATTATTTAGATGAAGATGAAACGTGCAAAATTACGGGCATAACAAACATTGAAACATTATCCTTTGGAACAACAGTCATGAAACTAATGTATGAAAACTTTAATCTAAGTCACAAATTTCATATGGTAGACAATAACTTACCATTATTGACTCATGGTATAATTGGCAGAGATTTTTTAATGAAATACTTATGCAAAATTGATTATGAGACATTTACACTCGCCATACATACGCAGAATGAAGAAATAGTGATACCGATAAGAAGCAATTTTAACAGCTTTATCACCATTCCTCCAAGATGCGAAGTAATAAAGGCAGTACGTCTGAACATCAAGGAAGACAGTGTAATTTATAACCAAGAAATTTGCAAAGGAGTATTCATTGCCAATACAATAGTCCCAGCTCAAGGCATCGCCCATATAAAGATCTTAAATACGACAGATTTGAAAGTTAATTTAGAAAATTTCACGCCTGAAAAAAACGAATTAAAAATAGAAGGTCTAGATACAGAAGCTAAAAATTCAATACTACACTTGTGTGAAGAATACCAAGGTATATTTCATTTGCCTAATGAAAAATTAACAGCAAATAACTTTTACAAACAAGATATAGCTTGCATTGAAAATAGTCCGGTTTATGTCAAAAATTACCGTTTACCGCATTCACAGTTACAAGAAATAAATGATCAAGTTCAAGATATGCTTAAGGATAATATAATAGAAAAGTCAACTAGCCCATATAATTCACCTTTATTGATAGTACCAAAAAAAAGTACGGATGATACCAAAAAATGGAGACTTGTAGTCGATTTTAGACAGCTCAACAAAAAAATTGTTGATGATAAATTCCCATTAACTAGACTTGAAGATGTCTTAGACCACCTAGGTCGAGCGAAATATTTCTCAACTCTAGACATGACAAGTTCATTTCACCAAATTGAAATCAATCCAAATTCAAGACATTTAACAGCATTCTCGACAAATCGAGGACACTTTCACTTTAAACGTTTGCCATTCGGCTTGAAGATTTCAACAAACAGCTTCCAAAGAATGTTATCTATAGCACTCAGTGGTCTAGAATCTAATGCTTTTATATATGTTGATGACATTATTGTTTTTGGATGTAGTCTTCAACATCATAACAAAAATCTCGAAAAAATTTTCAAAGACTTCAAAAATATAATCTGAAACTTAATCCCAGTAAATGCAATTTTCTAAAAAGAGAAGTAATATACCTCGGTCATCAAATAACAGAAAAAGGTATAAAAACTGATCCTAATAAGCATCACACTATTCAAAATTACCCTATTCCTAAAAATGCTGACGAAGTCAGAAGATTCATCGCATTTTGCAATTATTATAGACGTTTTATACCAAATTTCGCAAACATAGCAAAACCTCTAAATTCCCTTCTTAAAAAGAACAAACTTTTTGAGTGGTCAGAAGAATGTAACAACTCATTCGAAAATCTTAAAAACAAATTAATCAATCCACCAATTCTCAAATATCCCGATTTTGAACAACCATTCATCTTAACCACTGACGCCTCAGATCAAGCCTTAGGCGCGGTTCTTTCTCAAGGAACAATTGGTGAAGATAGACCAATTTGCTATGCGAGTCGAACTCTCAACAAACATGAAGTAAACAAGGCAATAATTGAAAAAGAACTTTTAGGAATCCACTGGGGAATAAATTATTTCAGACCATACTTATACGGTAGAAAATTTATAGTAGTAACTGATCACAGACCTTTGGTTAGCTTATTCACTCACAAAAATCCATCATCCAAATTAACCAGAATCCGACTTGATCTAATGGATTACGACTTTGACATTATATATAAACAAGGTAGAATGAATACAAATGCAGATGCTCTATCTCGAATAAAATTAAATTCAAAACTTTTAAAAGAAATGATCCCAAAAAATATAAATATAATCACGAGAGGAATGCTAAAGAAAGCAAAAGAAATTAACTCTGAAGAGAATACAGAGATATCCAATGACAGGTTTGGCCAACTTTATGCATGGGATTGTACGTCTACCTCAGATACTAGAAATGTAAAAAAGATTAAATTTCATATAAATGAAAGTAATGAAAATATGCGCTCAAACAAATTGCCAAAAATAATAATAAAAGAAGATGAAGTATCGATACAGTGCAGCGATAATCTAGGGACAAATTTAGATTTAGTCCTGGAGAAACTGTTACTCAAGATGAAGAAGAATAAAATATATGAGCTAGCAATATCTTATGAAGATAAAATATTTAAATATATAGATTCAAACAGATTCAAGAAAAAGTTCAATGAACTGCAGTATAAAAATGTTTCAAATAATATGGCAATACCACTAAGATTATTATTATATACCTCTCCAAAAAGATTAACGGATCCGAAAGAAATAAAAGAGATTATTGAACAATACCATTCCTCACCGTATGGAGGACATGCTGGAATAAAAAGATGCATTGCAAAAATAAAACAAAAATTCATTTGGAAAAATATGAGAAAAACAATAAAAGAATATGTGAAGAACTGTGAAACTTGCGCACGAAATAAAATAATAAAACATACCAAAGAACCATTTGTAATCACAAATACGCCAAACAGTAGTTTCGAGACTATTTCAATAGATACAGTAGGACCATTACGAATATCTAATGGTTACAGATACATATTAACAGTTCAGTGTGAACTCACAAAATTCGTTGAAGCGATTCCAATTGAAACAAAAGAAGCAGAAATAGTAGCACGAGCATTAGTAGAAAAATTCATACTAAAGTACGGATGCTTCAAAACGATTAAAACTGACAAAGGTACAGAATTTTGTAATGAATTATTTAAGAGTATATGCAAAATATTTAACATGAACCACATAACTTCAACACCGTATCATCATGAAACACTTGGATCTCTAGAAAGGAACCACAGAGTATTAAATGAATATCTCTTGTCTTTCACAGAGAATGATAATTGGGATATGTGGATACCATACTATATATTTTACTATAATACCACACCGCACACACATACAAACTATACACCATTTGAATTGGTCTATGGAAAAATAACAACCTTACCAGCAGAAACAATAAATAATGAACAAATGATCTATGCCATAGATAATTATGCTAATGAATTAAAACTCAGATTACAAAGAGCTCATGATAGAGCAAAAGAATCACTGAACGTATCAAAAATAAAAAGAAAGTCTCAACAGAAGAGAAATGTAGAACCCTCAAATTTCAAAGTAAATGATTATGTTTAATTAAGAAAAGGAACTAGAAAAAAAATCAGAAAGTCCATACGAAGGTCCATTTAAAATAGTAGACCAAAACGGAGTAAATTCCACAATAAAAATCAGAAATAACCTTAAAGAAATACACAATAATAGACTAAAATTACGTAGACATAATGTAGATGATAACTAATGTACGCAAATGTAAAATCCTAACTTAACTATATAGACATAATAGCCAATATACATAAATGTAAAATCCTAACTTAGATATAAACACTGTACATAATAGATAGCATTTAGAACTTAGTAATACCTGTACAAAATGCATAGGATATGGTAGAATATGTAGCATAATGAAAATATGTAAATAAATAAGATAAGTAATTAGTTAGATATACAAAAAAAAAAAAAATTCATCCTATAAGTCAAATTTATTTTTTTTTTCATATTAGGGGTAGAGGTGTAGTATACACATTACGTACGTATATACAAACGTACATACATAGCATGAATAATAATAATGCACAATGCTTAATGACATGATATGAGCACATCATTGTACGCACATATATTATTGTGCAAGCGCCATATCATGCTTGTAAGCAAATATATCTCATATTGCAAAACAAAACAAAACAAAACAGAAATACAATTTACTTCCGATTTATCAAAAGAAATTACAATCTTAAGAATCAGCAATTTGATACCATTTACAAGTAAGTCAAGTAGGTGACAAAAATGTGTGTCATAACAATTGATGTAAATTATTATTGTGAAAGGTCATTCAATAAGTAAGAAAGCAATGAATTTGCTTATTGGACAATTCATTTCTTGAAATTGCCATTTCTTGCTTATGGAATGATTTTCCATAAGAATCTATGTAAAACAATTATATAAAAGACGAAGAAAAGAATAAAGAACTCAGACTTGATTATTACTGCATTGAAGTATATTCATTTCTCGTAATTCGGCTTCATAGCCTACTGATCACAAAGCGGCACTCTTCAGCCTGATCAACCGACCTAAGCAGAGGCAGTAAAGCGGCATATAGCCTTGCCTTGCTTACCTTTAAAGCTTGAAGACTATAAAGCGGCAAATTAAGCCTAGTCTTGAGCTTAAAGATACAAATAAACAAAACAAAATATTACATGGCGACCGTGACATATGAGCCTACAAATACGGCCAAATACAAAAAGATTACACTGGAGGAGTATAGGCATCTGCGCTACAGAAGGAAATACGAGCCAACCCGCAAGCAGGTCCACAGCCAATTTCATTAAACACGTTGTTCAAAGTACTTACGAATATGTTGTATAACTTAAGCAAATATTCAAAGAAATTATATCTTAAATAGATTTTTTTTATAGAGGATTTGATTATAAATTATGGTATCTACTTAACATTATTTTAAAATATATCATTTAAAGTGTAGAGTAAAAATATATAAATACAAAAAAAAAAATTTTTTTATGAATAAATAAAGAAAATTAAAATATAAACCATGTCTTACGATAAATTTTAAATTTTGATGAAAGATTGCGAGAAATTAATCAAGAAAGTAGAAAAACTACACCAAACTTTCACTAAAAACCCCCAAAGAAAATTTTCGGCTCAAAATCTCCTAAACAAGTCTACTAGATTAAAGGAGATTCATAAGGAATTCGAATCTATAGCAAATCGATTAAAAGTACAATATTCGAGTAAAGATTTAGAGACTGCAATACAAAGATTCAATGGTATATACCTGAAAGCAAAATATTGTATAAATTTGAAAATTGAGGAAAGCTACAACGAGACAAGATTAGACTACGATTCGGATTCTAGTTGTGAAACTACAGAAGACAACAATAGAATAAAAATGGCTGCATTTGACATAGTGACAGCATTAAAAATAATTCCAGAATTTGCTGGAGAATACAAGGAATTAGATAATTTCCTAACAATCATAGAATTATATGATAAAACATTAAAAGATGACTCCAAGAAAGAGTTAATAAATTTCGTTTGGAACGCAAGAATATCCCATAAGGCAAAGAATAGAATGGTCACAGCGGAAACACCAATATCAGTGAAAGAGTTGAGGACAACACTGAAAGCAAGTTTTAAATCAGGTAACACACCACAAAAAATTTATTCACAACTCGCTGAACTAAAACAAAGAAATTCAGGAATCAAAGTATTCACGGACAAAGTGTTAAATCTGATAAATGACTTGAATAACCTACAAATTCAAGAAGTAGGTGAAGTTAATAGAGAAACGGTAACCAAATTAAATGATAAACTGGCACTTAATATTTTTCAAAATGGTTTAAATGAAAATCTCAAACCAACAATTTTTGCAGCGCAATGCACGAAATTCTCTGAAGCAGCTGCACTAGCTTCACAAATTGAGAAACCTCTAGAACCACAGATATATTCATATAATAAACAATTTCAAAGCAAGCAAAGATTCTTTAATAGAAATTATAGATCGTTTCCAAACAATAATAGCTATAACAATTTTACACAGGATAGATACAATCAAAGTAACAATGGACAAACACAAAGAAAATTTTCAAATAACAGAAACTATAATACACAAAGAAATAATTCAAATTTTAACACCAGTAAAAATTTTCAAAAGCACAGTAACTGTACACGCTCGAACAACAACAATATAAACCACTCACAATACAATAGGCAACGTACAGTAAATTTTATCCAAGACACAGCAAACAACAGCAGCCCAGGTACTGCATCGAAATAAAAAAACATATAAATACGCGAATTCTTCAACTAAACAATAATGTAACAAACTTTGTAACATTAAAAGACAAATTGTCTGGTAAAAACATTAATTTTCTAATTGATACAGGTGCAGACATATCTATCTGCAAATTAAATAATTTAAATGATTATTATTTAGATGAAGATGAAACGTGCAAAATTACGGGCATAACAAACATTGAAACATTATCCTTTGGAACAACAGTCATGAAACTAATGTATGAAAACTTTAATCTAAGTCACAAATTTCATATGGTAGACAATAACTTACCATTATTGACTCATGGTATAATTGGCAGAGATTTTTTAATGAAATACTTATGCAAAATTGATTATGAGACATTTACACTCGCCATACATACGCAGAATGAAGAAATAGTGATACCGATAAGAAGCAATTTTAACAGCTTTATCACCATTCCTCCAAGATGCGAAGTAATAAAGGCAGTACGTCTGAACATCAAGGAAGACAGTGTAATTTATAACCAAGAAATTTGCAAAGGAGTATTCATTGCCAATACAATAGTCCCAGCTCAAGGCATCGCCCATATAAAGATCTTAAATACGACAGATTTGAAAGTTAATTTAGAAAATTTCACGCCTGAAAAAAACGAATTAAAAATAGAAGGTCTAGATACAGAAGCTAAAAATTCAATACTACACTTGTGTGAAGAATACCAAGGTATATTTCATTTGCCTAATGAAAAATTAACAGCAAATAACTTTTACAAACAAGATATAGCTTGCATTGAAAATAGTCCGGTTTATGTCAAAAATTACCGTTTACCGCATTCACAGTTACAAGAAATAAATGATCAAGTTCAAGATATGCTTAAGGATAATATAATAGAAAAGTCAACTAGCCCATATAATTCACCTTTATTGATAGTACCAAAAAAAAGTACGGATGATACCAAAAAATGGAGACTTGTAGTCGATTTTAGACAGCTCAACAAAAAAATTGTTGATGATAAATTCCCATTAACTAGACTTGAAGATGTCTTAGACCACCTAGGTCGAGCGAAATATTTCTCAACTCTAGACATGACAAGTTCATTTCACCAAATTGAAATCAATCCAAATTCAAGACATTTAACAGCATTCTCGACAAATCGAGGACACTTTCACTTTAAACGTTTGCCATTCGGCTTGAAGATTTCAACAAACAGCTTCCAAAGAATGTTATCTATAGCACTCAGTGGTCTAGAATCTAATGCTTTTATATATGTTGATGACATTATTGTTTTTGGATGTAGTCTTCAACATCATAACAAAAATCTCGAAAAAATTTTCAAAGACTTCAAAAATATAATCTGAAACTTAATCCCAGTAAATGCAATTTTCTAAAAAGAGAAGTAATATACCTCGGTCATCAAATAACAGAAAAAGGTATAAAAACTGATCCTAATAAGCATCACACTATTCAAAATTACCCTATTCCTAAAAATGCTGACGAAGTCAGAAGATTCATCGCATTTTGCAATTATTATAGACGTTTTATACCAAATTTCGCAAACATAGCAAAACCTCTAAATTCCCTTCTTAAAAAGAACAAACTTTTTGAGTGGTCAGAAGAATGTAACAACTCATTCGAAAATCTTAAAAACAAATTAATCAATCCACCAATTCTCAAATATCCCGATTTTGAACAACCATTCATCTTAACCACTGACGCCTCAGATCAAGCCTTAGGCGCGGTTCTTTCTCAAGGAACAATTGGTGAAGATAGACCAATTTGCTATGCGAGTCGAACTCTCAACAAACATGAAGTAAACAAGGCAATAATTGAAAAAGAACTTTTAGGAATCCACTGGGGAATAAATTATTTCAGACCATACTTATACGGTAGAAAATTTATAGTAGTAACTGATCACAGACCTTTGGTTAGCTTATTCACTCACAAAAATCCATCATCCAAATTAACCAGAATCCGACTTGATCTAATGGATTACGACTTTGACATTATATATAAACAAGGTAGAATGAATACAAATGCAGATGCTCTATCTCGAATAAAATTAAATTCAAAACTTTTAAAAGAAATGATCCCAAAAAATATAAATATAATCACGAGAGGAATGCTAAAGAAAGCAAAAGAAATTAACTCTGAAGAGAATACAGAGATATCCAATGACAGGTTTGGCCAACTTTATGCATGGGATTGTACGTCTACCTCAGATACTAGAAATGTAAAAAAGATTAAATTTCATATAAATGAAAGTAATGAAAATATGCGCTCAAACAAATTGCCAAAAATAATAATAAAAGAAGATGAAGTATCGATACAGTGCAGCGATAATCTAGGGACAAATTTAGATTTAGTCCTGGAGAAACTGTTACTCAAGATGAAGAAGAATAAAATATATGAGCTAGCAATATCTTATGAAGATAAAATATTTAAATATATAGATTCAAACAGATTCAAGAAAAAGTTCAATGAACTGCAGTATAAAAATGTTTCAAATAATATGGCAATACCACTAAGATTATTATTATATACCTCTCCAAAAAGATTAACGGATCCGAAAGAAATAAAAGAGATTATTGAACAATACCATTCCTCACCGTATGGAGGACATGCTGGAATAAAAAGATGCATTGCAAAAATAAAACAAAAATTCATTTGGAAAAATATGAGAAAAACAATAAAAGAATATGTGAAGAACTGTGAAACTTGCGCACGAAATAAAATAATAAAACATACCAAAGAACCATTTGTAATCACAAATACGCCAAACAGTAGTTTCGAGACTATTTCAATAGATACAGTAGGACCATTACGAATATCTAATGGTTACAGATACATATTAACAGTTCAGTGTGAACTCACAAAATTCGTTGAAGCGATTCCAATTGAAACAAAAGAAGCAGAAATAGTAGCACGAGCATTAGTAGAAAAATTCATACTAAAGTACGGATGCTTCAAAACGATTAAAACTGACAAAGGTACAGAATTTTGTAATGAATTATTTAAGAGTATATGCAAAATATTTAACATGAACCACATAACTTCAACACCGTATCATCATGAAACACTTGGATCTCTAGAAAGGAACCACAGAGTATTAAATGAATATCTCTTGTCTTTCACAGAGAATGATAATTGGGATATGTGGATACCATACTATATATTTTACTATAATACCACACCGCACACACATACAAACTATACACCATTTGAATTGGTCTATGGAAAAATAACAACCTTACCAGCAGAAACAATAAATAATGAACAAATGATCTATGCCATAGATAATTATGCTAATGAATTAAAACTCAGATTACAAAGAGCTCATGATAGAGCAAAAGAATCACTGAACGTATCAAAAATAAAAAGAAAGTCTCAACAGAAGAGAAATGTAGAACCCTCAAATTTCAAAGTAAATGATTATGTTTAATTAAGAAAAGGAACTAGAAAAAAAATCAGAAAGTCCATACGAAGGTCCATTTAAAATAGTAGACCAAAACGGAGTAAATTCCACAATAAAAATCAGAAATAACCTTAAAGAAATACACAATAATAGACTAAAATTACGTAGACATAATGTAGATGATAACTAATGTACGCAAATGTAAAATCCTAACTTAACTATATAGACATAATAGCCAATATACATAAATGTAAAATCCTAACTTAGATATAAACACTGTACATAATAGATAGCATTTAGAACTTAGTAATACCTGTACAAAATGCATAGGATATGGTAGAATATGTAGCATAATGAAAATATGTAAATAAATAAGATAAGTAATTAGTTAGATATACAAAAAAAAAAAAAATTCATCCTATAAGTCAAATTTATTTTTTTTTTCATATTAGGGGTAGAGGTGTAGTATACACATTACGTACGTATATACAAACGTACATACATAGCATGAATAATAATAATGCACAATGCTTAATGACATGATATGAGCACATCATTGTACGCACATATATTATTGTGCAAGCGCCATATCATGCTTGTAAGCAAATATATCTCATATTGCAAAACAAAACAAAACAAAACAGAAATACAATTTACTTCCGATTTATCAAAAGAAATTACAATCTTAAGAATCAGCAATTTGATACCATTTACAAGTAAGTCAAGTAGGTGACAAAAATGTGTGTCATAACAATTGATGTAAATTATTATTGTGAAAGGTCATTCAATAAGTAAGAAAGCAATGAATTTGCTTATTGGACAATTCATTTCTTGAAATTGCCATTTCTTGCTTATGGAATGATTTTCCATAAGAATCTATGTAAAACAATTATATAAAAGACGAAGAAAAGAATAAAGAACTCAGACTTGATTATTACTGCATTGAAGTATATTCATTTCTCGTAATTCGGCTTCATAGCCTACTGATCACAAAGCGGCACTCTTCAGCCTGATCAACCGACCTAAGCAGAGGCAGTAAAGCGGCATATAGCCTTGCCTTGCTTACCTTTAAAGCTTGAAGACTATAAAGCGGCAAATTAAGCCTAGTCTTGAGCTTAAAGATACAAATAAACAAAACAAAATATTACATGGCGACCGTGACATATGAGCCTACAAATACGGCCAAATACAAAAAGATTACACTGGAGGAGTATAGACAGAAGGCATCTGCGCTACAGAAGGAAATACGAGCCAACCCGCAAGCAGGTCCACAGCCAATTTCATTAAACACGTTGTTCAAAGTACTTACGAATATGTTGTATAACTTAAGCAAATATTCAAAGAAATTATATCTTAAATAGATTTTTTTTATAGAGGATTTGATTATAAATTATGGTATCTACTTAACATTATTTTAAAATATATCATTTAAAGTGTAGAGTAAAAATATATAAATACAAAAAAAAAAATTTTTTTATGAATAAATAAAGAAAATTAAAATATAAACCATGTCTTACGATAAATTTTAAATTTTGATGAAAGATTGCGAGAAATTAATCAAGAAAGTAGAAAAACTACACCAAACTTTCACTAAAAACCCCCAAAGAAAATTTTCGGCTCAAAATCTCCTAAACAAGTCTACTAGATTAAAGGAGATTCATAAGGAATTCGAATCTATAGCAAATCGATTAAAAGTACAATATTCGAGTAAAGATTTAGAGACTGCAATACAAAGATTCAATGGTATATACCTGAAAGCAAAATATTGTATAAATTTGAAAATTGAGGAAAGCTACAACGAGACAAGATTAGACTACGATTCGGATTCTAGTTGTGAAACTACAGAAGACAACAATAGAATAAAAATGGCTGCATTTGACATAGTGACAGCATTAAAAATAATTCCAGAATTTGCTGGAGAATACAAGGAATTAGATAATTTCCTAACAATCATAGAATTATATGATAAAACATTAAAAGATGACTCCAAGAAAGAGTTAATAAATTTCGTTTGGAACGCAAGAATATCCCATAAGGCAAAGAATAGAATGGTCACAGCGGAAACACCAATATCAGTGAAAGAGTTGAGGACAACACTGAAAGCAAGTTTTAAATCAGGTAACACACCACAAAAAATTTATTCACAACTCGCTGAACTAAAACAAAGAAATTCAGGAATCAAAGTATTCACGGACAAAGTGTTAAATCTGATAAATGACTTGAATAACCTACAAATTCAAGAAGTAGGTGAAGTTAATAGAGAAATGGTAACCAAATTAAATGATAAACTGGCACTTAATATTTTTCAAAATGGTTTAAATGAAAATCTCAAACCAACAATTTTTGCAGCGCAATGCACGAAATTCTCTGAAGCAGCTGCACTAGCTTCACAAATTGAGAAACCTCTAGAACCACAGATATATTCATATAATAAACAATTTCAAAGCAAGCAAAGATTCTTTAATAGAAATTATAGATCGTTTCCAAACAATAATAGCTATAACAATTTTACACAGGATAGATACAATCAAAGTAACAATGGACAAACACAAAGAAAATTTTCAAATAACAGAAACTATAATACACAAAGAAATAATTCAAATTTTAACACCAGTAAAAATTTTCAAAAGCACAGTAACTGTACACGCTCGAACAACAACAATATAAACCACTCACAATACAATAGGCAACGTACAGTAAATTTTATCCAAGACACAGCAAACAACAGCAGCCCAGGTACTGCATCGAAATAAAAAAACATATAAATACGCGAATTCTTCAACTAAACAATAATGTAACAAACTTTGTAACATTAAAAGACAAATTGTCTGGTAAAAACATTAATTTTCTAATTGATACAGGTGCAGACATATCTATCTGCAAATTAAATAATTTAAATGATTATTATTTAGATGAAGATGAAACGTGCAAAATTACGGGCATAACAAACATTGAAACATTATCCTTTGGAACAACAGTCATGAAACTAATGTATGAAAACTTTAATCTAAGTCACAAATTTCATATGGTAGACAATAACTTACCATTATTGACTCATGGTATAATTGGCAGAGATTTTTTAATGAAATACTTATGCAAAATTGATTATGAGACATTTACACTCGCCATACATACGCAGAATGAAGAAATAGTGATACCGATAAGAAGCAATTTTAACAGCTTTATCACCATTCCTCCAAGATGCGAAGTAATAAAGGCAGTACGTCTGAACATCAAGGAAGACAGTGTAATTTATAACCAAGAAATTTGCAAAGGAGTATTCATTGCCAATACAATAGTCCCAGCTCAAGGCATCGCCCATATAAAGATCTTAAATACGACAGATTTGAAAGTTAATTTAGAAAATTTCACGCCTGAAAAAAACGAATTAAAAATAGAAGGTCTAGATACAGAAGCTAAAAATTCAATACTACACTTGTGTGAAGAATACCAAGGTATATTTCATTTGCCTAATGAAAAATTAACAGCAAATAACTTTTACAAACAAGATATAGCTTGCATTGAAAATAGTCCGGTTTATGTCAAAAATTACCGTTTACCGCATTCACAGTTACAAGAAATAAATGATCAAGTTCAAGATATGCTTAAGGATAATATAATAGAAAAGTCAACTAGCCCATATAATTCACCTTTATTGATAGTACCAAAAAAAAGTACGGATGATACCAAAAAATGGAGACTTGTAGTCGATTTTAGACAGCTCAACAAAAAAATTGTTGATGATAAATTCCCATTAACTAGACTTGAAGATGTCTTAGACCACCTAGGTCGAGCGAAATATTTCTCAACTCTAGACATGACAAGTTCATTTCACCAAATTGAAATCAATCCAAATTCAAGACATTTAACAGCATTCTCGACAAATCGAGGACACTTTCACTTTAAACGTTTGCCATTCGGCTTGAAGATTTCAACAAACAGCTTCCAAAGAATGTTATCTATAGCACTCAGTGGTCTAGAATCTAATGCTTTTATATATGTTGATGACATTATTGTTTTTGGATGTAGTCTTCAACATCATAACAAAAATCTCGAAAAAATTTTCAAAGACTTCAAAAATATAATCTGAAACTTAATCCCAGTAAATGCAATTTTCTAAAAAGAGAAGTAATATACCTCGGTCATCAAATAACAGAAAAAGGTATAAAAACTGATCCTAATAAGCATCACACTATTCAAAATTACCCTATTCCTAAAAATGCTGACGAAGTCAGAAGATTCATCGCATTTTGCAATTATTATAGACGTTTTATACCAAATTTCGCAAACATAGCAAAACCTCTAAATTCCCTTCTTAAAAAGAACAAACTTTTTGAGTGGTCAGAAGAATGTAACAACTCATTCGAAAATCTTAAAAACAAATTAATCAATCCACCAATTCTCAAATATCCCGATTTTGAACAACCATTCATCTTAACCACTGACGCCTCAGATCAAGCCTTAGGCGCGGTTCTTTCTCAAGGAACAATTGGTGAAGATAGACCAATTTGCTATGCGAGTCGAACTCTCAACAAACATGAAGTAAACAAGGCAATAATTGAAAAAGAACTTTTAGGAATCCACTGGGGAATAAATTATTTCAGACCATACTTATACGGTAGAAAATTTATAGTAGTAACTGATCACAGACCTTTGGTTAGCTTATTCACTCACAAAAATCCATCATCCAAATTAACCAGAATCCGACTTGATCTAATGGATTACGACTTTGACATTATATATAAACAAGGTAGAATGAATACAAATGCAGATGCTCTATCTCGAATAAAATTAAATTCAAAACTTTTAAAAGAAATGATCCCAAAAAATATAAATATAATCACGAGAGGAATGCTAAAGAAAGCAAAAGAAATTAACTCTGAAGAGAATACAGAGATATCCAATGACAGGTTTGGCCAACTTTATGCATGGGATTGTACGTCTACCTCAGATACTAGAAATGTAAAAAAGATTAAATTTCATATAAATGAAAGTAATGAAAATATGCGCTCAAACAAATTGCCAAAAATAATAATAAAAGAAGATGAAGTATCGATACAGTGCAGCGATAATCTAGGGACAAATTTAGATTTAGTCCTGGAGAAACTGTTACTCAAGATGAAGAAGAATAAAATATATGAGCTAGCAATATCTTATGAAGATAAAATATTTAAATATATAGATTCAAACAGATTCAAGAAAAAGTTCAATGAACTGCAGTATAAAAATGTTTCAAATAATATGGCAATACCACTAAGATTATTATTATATACCTCTCCAAAAAGATTAACGGATCCGAAAGAAATAAAAGAGATTATTGAACAATACCATTCCTCACCGTATGGAGGACATGCTGGAATAAAAAGATGCATTGCAAAAATAAAACAAAAATTCATTTGGAAAAATATGAGAAAAACAATAAAAGAATATGTGAAGAACTGTGAAACTTGCGCACGAAATAAAATAATAAAACATACCAAAGAACCATTTGTAATCACAAATACGCCAAACAGTAGTTTCGAGACTATTTCAATAGATACAGTAGGACCATTACGAATATCTAATGGTTACAGATACATATTAACAGTTCAGTGTGAACTCACAAAATTCGTTGAAGCGATTAAAATTGAAACAAAAGAAGCAGAAATAGTAGCACGAGCATTAGTAGAAAAATTCATACTAAAGTACGGATGCTTCAAAACGATTAAAACTGACAAAGGTACAGAATTTTGTAATGAATTATTTAAGAGTATATGCAAAATATTTAACATGAACCACATAACTTCAACACCGTATCATCATGAAACACTTGGATCTCTAGAAAGGAACCACAGAGTATTAAATGAATATCTCTTGTCTTTCACAGAGAATGATAATTGGGATATGTGGATACCATACTATATATTTTACTATAATACCACACCGCACACACATACAAATTATACACCATTTGAATTGGTCTATGGAAAAATAACAACCTTACCAGCAGAAACAATAAATAATGAACAAATGATCTATGCCATAGATAATTATGCTAATGAATTAAAACTCAGATTACAAAGAGCTCATGATAGAGCAAAAGAATCACTGAACGTATCAAAAATAAAAAGAAAGTCTCAACAGAAGAGAAATGTAGAACCCTCAAATTTCAAAGTAAATGATTATGTTTAATTAAGAAAAGGAACTAGAAAAAAAATCAGAAAGTCCATACGAAGGTCCATTTAAAATAGTAGACCAAAACGGAGTAAATTCCACAATAAAAATCAGAAATAACCTTAAAGAAATACACAATAATAGACTAAAATTACGTAGACATAATGTAGATGATAACTAATGTACGCAAATGTAAAATCCTAACTTAACTATATAGACATAATAGCCAATATACATAAATGTAAAATCCTAACTTAGATATAAACACTGTACATAATAGATAGCATTTAGAAGTTAGTAATACCTGTACAAAATGCATAGGATATGGTAGAATATGTAGCATAATGAAAATATGTAAATAAATAAGATAAGTAATTAGTTAGATATACAAAAAAAAAAAAAATAAATTCATCCTATAAGTCAAATTTATTTTTTTTTTCATATTAGGGGTAGAGGTGTAGTATACACATTACGTACGTATATACAAACGTACATACATAGCATGAATAATAATAATGCACAATGCTTAATGACATGATATGAGCACATCATTGTACGCACATATATTATTGTGCAAGCGCCATATCATGCTTGTAAGCAAATATATCTCATATTGCAAAACAAAACAAAACAAAACAGAAATACAATTTACTTCCGATTTATCAAAAGAAATTACAATCTTAAGAATCAGCAATTTGATACCATTTACAAGTAAGTCAAGTAGGTGACAAAAATGTGTGTCATAACAATTGATGTAAATTATTATTGTGAAAGGTCATTCAATAAGTAAGAAAGCAATGAATTTGCTTATTGGACAATTCATTTCTTGAAATTGCCATTTCTTGCTTCTGGAATGATTTTCCATAAGAATCTATGTAAAACAATTATATAAAAGACGAAGAAAAGAATAAAGAACTCAGACTTGATTATTACTGCATTGAAGTATATTCATTTCTCGTAATTCGGCTTCATAGCCTACTGATCACAAAGCGGCACTCTTCAGCCTGATCAACCGACCTAAGCAGAGGCAGTAAAGCGGCATATAGCCTTGCCTTGCTTACCTTTAAAGCTTGAAGACTATAAAGCGGCAAATTAAGCCTAGTCTTGAGCTTAAAGATACAAATAAACAAAACAAAATATTACAATTTCAAATAAATGCGCCCGCGCTATTTCTATGGACTTAAGATCCATGTATGTGTGTATATGTGCATTGTGTGATGCGACTGTGGCGGAGCCCCCAAGGTTCCAGTACCGCGTGCGGGGTTAAGGTCCAGTTCGGGGTTGGAGATAGATGGCTGATGTGTTAGAGCGAGATAGTTGCAAAATGCGATTTTGGGACCTTCATAAGAAATAACATGTACATCTACTACATTGTTGTTCATGTGAAGAAGAATTTGACTTGGATAACGTCTCGGGTAGTGTTACAGACGTAACTCCCGGTTCGCTGCGATTATAATGTATTTACTCGCTGAATTCCGCGTTTTATTTCAGTAGAAGATCGTTCTACAAAAGTTGTATTCAATTGGTGACATTTGTTGTAAATTTGCGGAAGTAATAACGATACTAGAAGAAAAGCTTGGCGTTAAAATTCGAGCGAGAAGTGGAAATAACGTGAGCAGAAAGGATTTTTGCTTTATAACAAAATAGGTTCAAGCTATCTAGTGCTATCCCGTACTATTGAGTGTGCTCAAAAGAAAATTTGGAAAAGGCGGAATATCTGGTTTTAATGCATATTTTGACTAAAAATACCATTTTTTCCTCATTATAGAATGATGTATAAAAATAAATAATAATATCAAATTAATTGATATTCTTTAATTATTAAAGAAATCATCATTTCCTTATCATTTCTTTTATGCAATAAAAGGTATGTGAATAAATGATTCAATTCAATTGTTTCAAAAAATAATTATTTGCGTATTTATAACTACTTATACAAAGTACATTCGTATTGGTGTCATCAATATTATCAGAACCGAAATAAGGGTAACCTCCGAAAATATTTATAATAATGTAATATTATTAAAAATATTTTTCGAGGTTTGTGGATGAAAATGGATGTATTTCGTCTGTGTAGTTAGATAGTTCTATTGCGGGTTGTGGAGGCCCCTCTCTTGTGGAGGCCCCGGGCTAGAGCCCCGTTTGCCCTCCCCTAAATTCGGCCATGACTTAAATTATCTCCGCAACAATGACGAACTCCCACAGTACGGGAAATTCTAAATATATTAAATTTTTGATGAATTTGCTTAGCTTCTTTATTTTTCTCGCAAATAATGCAAATAATGACGTCTTTGTAAAGCTGCCGAACAAGTGTTAGTGTCTTTCTGCAATTACGTTCTGCAAGAAGAGTGGACATTTTTACGTGACGAGCTTTCTAAGATATTTGCATTGAAACCTTTTTTGTTTCTTGTCATTCTTCATTATTTGTTCAGCCACGTTCCAAGTCCAAGGCCTGATGAGTTTTGCAATCAGAGGGCATAGGTTAGCAGCCTACGCACATGTATAACAAACTAGCCGACTGACGGCTGACATCCCCAACAAGCGTAAATGAAATTTTTTGTGTCTACTGTGATGTGAATTTGCACATACAATAAAAATCAACTAAAGTACAAGAATGCGATTACAACATTCTTACAATATTCAATTGACCCAAAATCTATCGCTCAATTAATCAATCACAATAAATGCGATCGATTGCATTATTGCAATTAAGCAAAAACATACGCTAAACCAAATATGTGTCACAACCTTAAGAAGTGACTATTGTTTACATGCGTTTGTTTACATTTTTGCAATCAGCGTAATTATATTGCGTCACATCTTTCTGCCGGAGTTAAGCACATAAGTGCAAATAAGCGGTTTAGTTTTAACGTATTTACTGTGCATTAATAATAATTAAGTTTGGGCTACCAAATTCACGTTTGTATAAATTAAGTAGCGATACTCCAATAAAGAACAATTGATTGTACTAGTTAGAGATAGCAACAAGTAGTCTTTTATTTTACTTAGCACCTGCTGTTTACAGCTGCGCCCATCGTACCTACTAACGGACATCTGCTGTTTACAGCTGCGCCCGCCTTAGTAGCGGAGGTCTGCTTTTTACAAAGCTTCTCCTATCTACTCTACGTTCGACTTGGTTATACATAACGACGAGCTTATCATCATTTACTACCACACTACTTTTGTAAATTGTAATGACCCAATAAAACTTTTGTTCATAACTATTTGAAAGTGTGTTTAACCTTTTATAAAGAACCCGCTGTTCTAACTTCCTCACTACCCGCTCCCTACATTATATACATATTACATACTTCGTAATCTAGTGGAAATACATCTACTTAAAAGTATGTATTCCTGTATTTTCCAAGTACGCTGCTCTCACAGAATAAAAGAGCTTCGATTCAAGCTTTCAGGGTTTCGACTTTGATAAGAAACCATTTGTATTTTCCAACTGGGAGGTCATATCACAGACCAAGTTATTGTCTCTAAATTGTTGACACATTGCAGCTGATGTGCTGTGACGTCACTCTGTGTATAATATATATAGAAAAATTAGAAAACCTTTGCTTTCTTAATAAATTTGGCAAAAAATTACTGAAATTTCGTATAAAATGAAAGTTTGGAATATTTTACATTTTTTTTATAAAGCTTTTACCATAATTAAGTTCAATAAGGTAAAACGATGCACTTTCAAGTACAAGTGAAAATGTAAACAGAAACAAAAATAATTTTTTATGCCATAAATGTATTAACATAATAATGATTTTGTAGCAGTAAAATATTTAATTAATACATAATTAATCTTTTTGTTTTTCTTTTTTCTTTTTTACTGCATTTAAATTAGTTTTCATGCTATAACGTAAAATTCAGTAGTAATAGTCACAACGTACCTATGTTAAATGATTTCACTTACCAAAATGCTAACTTGTGGCATAAGAACTTTCATAAACTAGTCATCGTTAGGTATTTGCATGCGAATAAGTTATGTAAACCCATTTTTAAATAAAATTCACAGGTATGAAAATGTTCAACATTCAAAATACACAGTTTATACTGCATATATTCGCCTTACATTCATATTGTTGTATTTAATATACAGATAAACACATAGAATAAAGATAATTAAGGCAATTGTCAAGTACGACACTGTATAGTGGTGAATATGATGATTGTTTATAGGATTTAAAGGAACTAATTCTTGGTCTTCTTGGAAACGAATGGATTCTAGCACTTTCTTTAGATCCGCGTTTGTTATAATCTTTAAGGGATCTGTTTCTATATGTGTTTCCTTTGGAGAAGACGTCATATTCCATATTATATTAGAAATGTTTATCGTTGGGATAAAATGGGAATTGAATTTGGACATTTTTACTTTATGTCCGTGCAGGATGAATTCCTTGCTGCGAACATAAGAACCGGGATTGTTGTGCATTGTTCCTATTCCATGCAGGTTTTGTGAACTAATGGAATCTTCACAAATAATATCTATGTGGACGGATCCTTTCAGGGAGAAAAGCCAGGCATTCTGCTGCGATAACTGCGACAAGTAATAAACTTGCTCTAATGTTAAGATTGTACATTTCGATGTAATTGGTTCCTTTTTTATCAAGTTTAATTCAGATTGGTTTATTTTTGTATTTGTGGTTAGTATAGGTGATGAGATTTTGCAGTAAAAATGCGTTTGGTCCAACGTTGCGCAATTGTGGATATCCTGGAGAGTTAATTCAACATGGTGTTCACGATTGTAGTCGAGCAGGATATATTCCTTTGATGGATTAATATACACGAACGCTCCGTTAAGGAGTGTAGGTAATGTTATCGCCTTAAATATTTGATAAGGTTCTTTAAAAGGTAGCAGAATTCAGAGTTCTATAATTATTTTGCTGTTAAAAATATTTGCGGATATCGTGCTAAATTGTAGATTTGTGAAAATATATTGTCTCTGGAATTTATAGGAAGCATCAGTGAATTTGGTAGTTCTTGCCTAATTTTTGATAAAAGATCTTTAATATTTTTCGGTGATATTAGTGTAGGATGGAATTTTCCATGCTTCGAATCTGTTAAAAGATCTATTAACTCTGTTATCTGAATGCCATTAATGAGACTAGTGAAATGAGTGATTCAAGTTCAATTGATATCTTATTATCAAGTGACCTATTTTCCATCAATGATGTGGCTATCTGCACTGATATTAGTTTTTTATGCATGACCATGAATTCCTTTTCAATTGCGGCTTTTGTTTTGGCTTTTCATAAGTGATAGGAGGGAGTTTTGGTTAAGGGTGAGATTACGAATCTGTTCATCGTACAATTTGGCATCATACTCATCTAATGTGCCGAAGAGAGCTTTAGAGATTGAGCCTATTGCATTAAATAGTGCTCTTTGTTTCCTATTTTGAGTTACAAGAAACGTGTTCTTGTATACTATGTTCGCTACTATAAGGTTAATTTGTAACAACGTACCGTTACAAGTGTGGCTCAAGGCTGAGTGTTTGTCCAGTTTCTGGCAGGTCGCTGTAATTTATTGGGCGATGAACTGGATGTTGTTGAATTCTGATTTAAAATTCGCCAGGTCTTAATAGGTGACGATTTTCCATTAGTTGGTGTTGAGGTTGGCTCTGAAAATCTCTTCGAAGTAAATGCCTGCAGTAGCATTTAGCTGCTTTACCTCTATTCCTGAGCCGTAGATTAAGGGGATGAAAATTAGAATGAATGCTATATGCATCATTTTGGAAACCTGGAAGATGACACTATGTTAATATCTCTGAATGATGTTTGAAGATGATGAAGTTTTTACTCTGAGAACAGTTTTAGGTCATTGTTATGGACTCTTTTGTTTTTATTATTGATTTTAATAGTGGAATTTTCGAGGGAATTAATCTCCATTATCTCATACGGATCTGACCATAGTGGTGAGAATTAGTTTTCTCGAACTCTGCTCTTAAGTAGGACTTTATCGCCTACCATAAAAGATTTTTGGACGGAGCTTTTGTCGTATTGCAATTTCGATTTTTCCTTATTGGCCATGGCTATGTCTTTAGCTATTTTGAAGCTATGCTGTAGACGTGCTTTTAACTCGTTTGCATACTTGTCGTAATTATAGCAAACGGTTGGAGAAGATTTTAAATTATTTGAGATTTCGACTGGGAACCCGTATAGGAGTTCGCGTAGAGTATAATTAGTACTCGAATGAGGAGTGGTATTGTAGACAAACATGGCATAAGGAATCCATGTATCCCAGTCCTGAGCTACATAAGATCGGAGATTATTATTATTATTATTTTTCTCTTTATTGTACAACCTTAAAATAAGCCTAATACAATAAAGTTTGTTAGGCCCACGCCTACTAGGCCATCTGGGCTCTGTCAGTCCTATGGTCTGGTGGTTCTTATTCTTCTATTATTTCGTACTATTGCTTTTTTTTGTTTTTTTTTTTTTGTACTATTTCTAATGTATCAATCATTCTATTTTATTGTTTTTTTTTCCTTAAAGGTTAGAGAACTCATTTCTTTTACAAAATTTTACCTATTATTAAACAACTAGAGAAATTAGTTTTTCTTTTTTTTATATCACCTATTATTAATTACGAGATGTTTATGTATCTCTATACGTATTTTATACTAGCTTCCTATAATAAGTACCTTGTACAGTTTTTGTTTTTTTATACCTCAAGACAACGCCTATATATGTCTTTTCCTTTTTGTGTAGTATTCCACTCTCTTCCCCTCTTTTTTTTCGTTCCTGTTTCCTTTTTTTTTTTGTATAATTTTTACCACGGTGGTTGTATTGTTTGTCGATGGTGGCGTTTGTATTTGCATCTGGGTACGTTCGGTGAGTTATAGTCTAGTCGTTAGTCCGTTGGTACTTAGTTGTTGCTTGATTGCGGGGATTAATGCGTTCGTATCCTCTCTGGTGTATTTCAGGAGGTCCGTTGGTCTTGTCGTGATTCCTCGTTCGTTAAGTAGTGTCGTTAGCTCCCCGCACTCGAAAAAGATGTGATATGCTGTGAATGGTAGTGCTCCGTCGCAGAGGTTGCAGGTCGGACCCGGCTGCCTTTTAAAAATATGCTCTTTGATGGCTAGGAAGTGTCCCAACCTGACTCTGGCCATTTCTATCATCGAGCGTCTGGGGAATTCTTTCATTTCAGGTTGGTGGATCGTTTTGCGGTGGCTTGCCAGGAAGTCGTGGGAGCCATTCCAGAGTTGCCCGCAGGCTTCTCGTAGGTGTTTGCAGTGCATTACTACCGCTTTGTATGCCAGCGGATAGATGGTAGGTTGTTCGCTTGCGGCTGTTCTTTTAGCCAGGCAGTCCGCACTTTCGTTGCCGGGAATGCCTACTTGGCCCGGACACCACGCGATCCAGATCATATCGTTTTGGATGGTATTCCTGATATTGTGGGCTAGTGCGTTCTTGTTAGATAGATTCTGGATCGCTTTGATAGCCGATAGGCTATCAGAGAAGATTGCTGTGGTGCCCTTTTGGTTGGCTGCCCACTTGGCTGCCTCCCAGATGGTCGTAAGTTCGGCCGTGCAGACATCATTGCACCATGCAGGGAGTTTGTGACAGATCTGCGTCTGTCCATTGGCGCTCTCGGCAATGACTGCCATGGCTACAATGTTCTCGAATTTGGAGGCGTCTGTGTAGATCACCGTGTCTGCGTTGATGCCATCACAGAGCTCTTTATGTAGTCTGGTTTTGCAGTGATTGTCAAGGTCATGGTACTGTTGTTCGTTTGTAATGATTTTATTTGTCTTGATCCTCCAGGGAGGGAGAGGCAGAGTGGGGTTTGAGGAGTTAGGGTTGAGTGGGATTGTTTTCAAGGATGAGGGCGCATCTTCTACCGATCGGTGTAGGCCCGACCTTGTGCGTGTAGCACGGTGTCGGTGGGTGGACATGATGTCCACAATCAGATCATGTAGAGGAGCTTGAGGATTGTGGAGGTTTTTGTAGAGGAGGCTTGTAGCAAGGTGGTCTCTTCTCGACGAAAATGTAGGGAGGCTCGCCTCTCTAAGAAGGCTGTTGATTGGTGTTGTGCGTAGAGCACCAATGGCCGTTCTGGCGGAGACGTTTATTGCCTTCTGCACTTTACATGCATTCCGTTTAGTGGAGAAACCGTAGATTGTGATCGCATATTCTATCCTACCCATGATAAGCTGTCTTACTATCAAGGAGGCGGTTGGAAGCGGGGGCACAAATTACTCCTGCAAATGACTCTGAGAAGGTTGTTCCTTCTGTTGACGTCCTCTACGATCGAGTTGGTATGTTTGCTCCAGTCCAGAGTCTTGGAGATGTGCAGACCCAGGATCTTGAGCTCATTCTGTAGTAGGATTGAAGCTGTGTCATAGTAAATTTGAGTTTCGTGGCAACTCCGTCTTCTGCAGACGTGCAGCGCCTCCAGCTTATTTAGGGCCACCTTAGCACCATTTAGTTCAGACCAGACTGAGATTACGTTCAGGGTCTGAGTGAGGATTAAATTCACGAATGGTGGGTTGCCGGATGCATAGCAGACGATGTTATCCGCGTAGATGTGATAAAGGAGGTCAGGCATCGCGCTGAGCTGGGATAACAGGGAGTGCATGAAGGTGTTGAACAGGTGCACCGAAAGCGGGGAGCCTTGCGGCAAGCCGTTTTCGAGGGAGTAGGTAGGGGAGAAGTGCCCTCCAACTCTGACCTTTATTCTTCTGTCTTTCAGAAAAGATTCGACCAGCTTGGTAGTCCATTCAATGAACTGCTTGATGACGGAGTGCTTGGGAGTTCTGTCAAAAGCTTTTTCTAGATCTATGGATATTAAAAAATAAGACAAATTAAAAACATTCATTTTGAGATATTCAAGGATATAGGATATTTTTGCTATACTCAATTTTTTTTTATAAAACATTTCTTATACTGGGTGACCCAGACTAATATGACTATATTTTGCCAAATGATTCCTTTCATCCAGACGCTTCAATTCAAACTTTCGGTTTTTTTTTAATTTTACGGTTTTTTTAATTACCCCATATGTATCTGTGACGGTTAAGGAGTTATTAGCTCTTAACCCATTCATGTCACAGATAATTTGTTCCTTAGTGACTGAAAGCACGTCATTTAAAAACAATATCGTCTAATTTCGGTATGACCTTAATAAGAGGAGACTTGGGCTTTCGAAATTTTGTAAAAAAAAAAAAACCAAATTTTAAATTTGCAGCGCAATATTCTGGACTGGGGCGGGGTACGGAGGTGGTTGAGCATTCATAGGAAAGACATACAATGCCGTCTTAAAATAGACCGTACACGCTGTACTTTTGAAGATATAGGGTGTTTAATGAAAAAAGAGAATATTTTACTAATCACCCTGTTACTCGGTACTTAACTTGTAGCAAAAAAAGAACGAAATTGGTTATAATCGGGTTGAAATCCAATCGATTTTCTATGGATTGACCCTTTTTAGGGTTCTGTACCCAAAGGGTAACAACGAGAACCCTATTACTAAGACTTCGCTGTCCGCCCGTTACCAGGTTGTATCTCATGAACCGTAATAGGTAGACAGTTGAAATGTTCACACACTGTGTATTTCTATTGCCGATATAACAACAAATAATAAAAATTTAATTTAATTTAAAATTAAAGGGGGCCCCCATACAAGAAATGTGATATTTTGGAGAGGAGAATCAAACTTGGCTCTGATGGTGGGTGCAATTGGTAGAACGCTGAATTAAAAATGTTAACTTTCGAATTTTAGTAATGACAAATTTATTGTCCCGATCCCAACCTTTTATAAAACTAAAATTATATTATTAGAAATAAATAGTTTTTTAGTATTTCACTATATTGCTTGCTAAACAATTTATATGTACATTGAAACTTACCGCTGCGAATACAATATAATACACAAATATTGTTGGTGTCAGGAAAAGCAAAGTCGTAAAGAACATTGTCGTCAGATATAGTTGTCTATTCATGAAATCATGTGAAACCACGCGATCTGAAAATATATTTAAACAATATGAATGAAATGAAATGTTAAATAAAATAAATGTAATTAAAAACTAGGAAGAAAGTTATAATATTCTAAGAGGTACCCCATCAGCGGTCACCAAACGGTTGGTCATCCGTCAAACCTCACGATAACTCGAGAAGGCGTTCACTTAGAGAGCTGAAATTTTGCATACAGCCAAATGGTGTTCAGAAGTGGGAGTACCTCCAAGAACTTTCTTGCATTAATGTATAAATAAAAAAAATATCATTCCGAGAGGAAATAAATTAACGTATTTTTTAAGAGTTTTTTCAGTGTGCTCCAAAACCTAGGGGGGTTGGGTGCGGAACTTAAATGCGGGGCGGCAGATGAAGCCCGAATTTCGATTTTTCCCTTAAAAGGAAGGGTAGGGGAGGGGGAGTTCTCTAGACTCCTAGGATAAAATTTGATGCGCTTCGGTTAATAGATTAGTACTGGCGTGAGGAACAAAATGCACTAAGTGTTCATTATGGACAGCACTTGGTCCATCTTCCATACAAAAACTTTCAATGTTCTTTAAGTTAAAATGAGACAAATCGGGTAACTGCTTCGTAGGGTTACAAAAATTTAGTTTTTTACTATACAGGGTGGCCCGTAAGTGGTGTAATATCCGAAGGCTATGGATAGGTCATACTTAGACGAGCGAAAAATTCTATGGATGGTGGGAGGGGGGGGGGGGGGAGGTTTCCGAGATAACGGAACTTAAAGATATTTGGTTATGTTTTTATAGATCACCCTAAAACTTCTGAACGTTACACCCCATGAGCGATTTTAAAGCGGAAATGAGCCGGTTGAAGACGAGCATGTTATGCTTTTAAATGAAACGAATTCGAGACGGCCTAATAAAAATTATCGATTATCGATTGCAATGAAACCACCGCTTGCTTAGGACTGAATATTTATTTTTCTTCCTAACACACAAAAGCTTTTAAGTTTAGCTTATAGGCGAACTAAAGATAATTAAAAGCAACGTAAATAGTTTTGTTGCAAGCATACAATTACGATACTTCATCTTACATCTAACATTTTTGTTGCATTGCGTGGGAGAAAATGCGATAACGAATTAAGGTTATGCAAAGTAAGCTGAAACTTAATCATTCAGACTTTTCTAAGGGAGAGCTGAGCTGACTAAGCCAAATTAATTACAATCATACTAAGTATTATTGGTATGTATAACATCTCCACGCATAAAATTCAAATATATTTCATATCTCAAAATTTTATGTATCATATCTGTATCTTGACGGGCACAATTCGCTTTTTCCTTTTTAAAACATTTATTAAACAAAGTAAACATATTTTTCCCTTTAAATATACTGGCATGAAAAATATCCAATTATAATTGTTCCTATTATACCCAATCCTGCACGCTGCACGTGAGATGGTATATCTTTTAATTTCGCTAAAATATAACTTTCTTGATTTTTAATTTCAATAATTAGATCCTGTAACCCTCTCAATTTTTTAACTTTAATTTTGGAATTTTAATCTCTTCGATTTGAATATCTCTTAATTTTATATTATTACAACAGTCACCGATATTCTCGTAATATATAACTTTATTTTTAATAACGACTTAAGTATTATATGTCGTTAGTTTACTATCAATAGTCTCAAAAGTACATTTTTTTTTAATTTAAAATACCAATTGCACAAATAATGCATTTTTATAAATTTAAATTGCCCTATAATGGACGGTTTACAATACTGCTCTTCAAAAATAGAATAGATTGTATTATTTCATCCATAACAATGTCAATATGACTTATCTTGTATAAAGTTTTTAACTCAACATCAGTAAAATATTCCCTAAAATTTTTTATATTTATATCATTAAACAATGCTTCCATACTTTGTTTCATATTGTTAGTTAAGTTTCCAAGCTCGAAATATGCACTTTTCATTATTAAATTTTCCTCATTTAAACCGTTTAAAAATCTAATTTCTTCTTGTTGCGATTCGTAAACACATTCTAATTTTCTTTTGTTATACGAAAAGCGTCTCCATAACTTTCTGCATCTTGGCTGTCTAAAATACCAAATAACGCTTTCAATCCAGATCCTACTATATTAATTTATCCGCGTTTATTTCTTCTTTTATTCCCACAAGTGTATAGTAGTTAATATTTTGTTTAATTTTGAAATTTCTAGTTTACCCTTCTTTTATCTGTGATTTCTAATATGTATTTAATTTCTTTAATTTCTATAGTTCCTGGGTTAATTATGTGTTCGTGTGAATTTTCATTGACCTCGTTTACTGATGCTAACAAATCATTGGTTGTTATCTTAGTTTTGTCTCTTTCTTGAATCTCACTTAGATTATCCCTACTCTTATTTAAACTTTCTTCCGCATTCTTTTTCTATTTACTTTGGTTCCTATTAACTACATGTACTTCCCTGCTAAGCTGATCAGCCACAACATTATCTTTCCCTCTTTTATATTTAATATCGTAGGTACATTTTTCTAACTTTGATCTCCATCTTACAAGCTTTGAGCCCGAATCTTTTACGTTGAATAGCCATGTTAATGGTCTGTGATCCGTTCTAATCGTGAATTGTTGTCCATATATGTACATAGGAACGAAATTGTTTTACGGCCTATATTATTGCCAAGCATTCTTTCTGTGATAATACTGCTTCTATTCCCTCGTTACTGGCGTCAATAGTAATTATAATTTTTTTATTATAATCTGCATATTGAAGTATAGTAAAATTTATTAATTTACTTTTCAAATCTTCAAACGCTTCCTGCTGTGCAACACCCCAATTAAAGTTTATTCCTTTTCTCAATAATTTGTTTATTGGAGCTGCTGACTTACTAAAATCTTTTATAAACTTTATAACTTTATATAATAGCCTATCACTCTTAAAAAAGATTTTATTCCTTTAACATTTTTCGGTGGTGTAATCTTTTGATATTTTCTACTTTCTTTGGATCAGGTTTTACGCATTGGTCAGTTATTATATACCCCAAATATGATACTTCCCTTTTTAAGAATTCACTCTTTTCTAACTGAATTTTTAAGTTAACTTTTCTCAACTGTTCGAAAACTTCTATTCATTTATCGTTATGATCCATCCAACTTCTACCATAGATGAAAATATCATCCATATAGATTAAAGCATTTGATACCCTGTAATCCGGATAGAATTGTGTTCATCAATCTTTGAAATATACTGGCTGCATATTTCAATCTAAACGGCATCCTTACGCATTCCAAGTGACCATAGGGATCTGTGAAAGCTGTTTTTTCTATATCATCCTCTTTCATAGGTATTTGGTGAAAGCCCGACGTCAAATCTAAAGTCGTAAAATAGCTAGATGGTCCTCACTGATGTAATATTTCGCTGAAATTGGGAATTGGATAATTATTAGCTATAGTCAAATCATTCAATTTCATGCATCTTGCTTCTTAGCAAACACCCATAGTGGTGAACTCCAGGGGGATTTTGAATTTCTAATTATCCCATCATCTTTTAACTTACTTATCTGCTTTCGCACTTCTTCCTCATGTAGTTTAGGATAACGAAAAGTTTTTGTAAAAACTGGCTCACAACGTTAGCTTTAGTTCTAATTTCACATTGCATAGCATTAGTCACCGTTAGTTTTTCGTTTTCTAAGTTTGATACTTTTCTATTATATTTCTAATAATATTTTCATCTTCCTTGTTCATATGACCTATTCTTATTAATTTTTGAATCTCACCATTTCTTTCTGAAATATTTCACATTCTGAATCACAGCTTTCATCGAAATCTTCATAAGCCCTTAAATTGAAATCCTTAGCTGTCGTTGCTTCAACAACAATATCATTTTTAACTGTATTTTCACTTTTATTAAGTACACTTACTATTCATCTATTATCCTTGTCAATTTTTGTAATATACTCTGGGATTATTAAATCGTCATCTTCCTATTTCTCGATGAGCACTTCAGTTCCTATTTTGGGGTTTATTTCTTCATTAACATTTTCGTATATAAATTCGTGTTCCTCACTATGCCCCTTAGAGGTATCATTTTCGTAGTCAACACAAAATATTTCATTCCTAAGAAAATCTGTCCCTAGTATACCATCATATGAACCTAACATATTATTGGCCATGACATGGAACTTCCATTTTCTAAAATTTACTTTATTCAATAAATTACCATAGATTTCTCTCGATTGCTTTGAAGATTTTCCTATTCCCAAAAACTGAGTTTTTTCGTCAACAATTAAATCTTCATAATACGTTTTTATAATTCACTAAAAATTCTTCATGTGTATCGTCGTCTTTACTTAAATGTGTGTACTACTTCAAGATTTCTTTAAAAGTGAATTTTTGTTTCGATCTAGTTTCTTCTCATTATATTTTTGGTCCATACCAAACAAGAACAAATTATATCAAAATTATTGCTGCTGCGTTTCTGCTTCGTGAACCTTGTTCCAGATTTTATGAATACATAGATATTCTTTAAATTCTTCAACAGCTTCTTCGAGTATACATATGTTTGTGTATACATAGGTGAAAATCTCAATCAAAGAAATGTGTTATAGATTCATCATTGATTTAATTGAATCGATAACTGAGATTTAAGGAATTGTGATCATTTCACTAGTATTGGTTTCAACAAGTAACCAAGATATCGATACCACACTAATCCGTGGTAGTACCAACAAAGGTTCTCGCGGCCTCCTCAAAACTCCAATTATATTTTATACATACACATCGAGCCCAGCAACGTGATTTTATTTTCCGAAACTTCGCGATTTTTACGCTGCCACCAATTTTTATTTGTTATGCTTTTAAATGAAACGAAGTTCGGGACGACCTAATAAAAATTAACGATTGTTATGAAACCACCGCTTGCTGCAGACTGAATCTTATTTTTCTTCCTAACATACAAAAGTTCTTAAGTTTAGCATATAGGCGAACTAAAGATAATTAAAAGCAACGTAAACAGTTTTGTTGCAAGCATACAATTACAATGCTTCATCTTAAATCTAACAGTCATTTTCGCTGGATTTGCTTAAGAAAAAGTGCAAACACGCAGAAAGGGTTACATTTTCGGTACAGTGTGTGATAGGTCATTTTAAAGCTAAGCTTTTGGGCTTTTTAAATTCAATATGAAAAATTGATATTAATGACGTGTTTTTTCATAAAAATAGTAGTTAAATAAAAAAACGAGTAAAAATTCCGAAATTTTAACTTTGTTGAGCCATGACTTCAAAACGGAAAGGGTGAGGGAAAACATCTACAGACCATTAGAAAGGTCAAACGATTATCTATCTACCGTTATCTCAGGAACCGTTACGATTTCCCTCTCCCACCCATACAATTTTTTTTGTCTAAGCATGACCTATCCGTAGCCTTCGGGTGCCAGACCACATACGAGACACCCTGTGTATTTAAAAACATATGTTTGTTTTTAATAGAATTATGAAATGTATACATATACTAATTCCCCCCCCACCCACCTCCTCCCCTCATAAAAATCCATATGTGCTATATCTATTTTGACGGATGTGAGTCAAATTGACTCATTAAATATTTTTAAAGTTTTACACACACGTAATTTATTTCTTGTGAATACAAGTTGTTTGTAATTAATCTGATGAGAGAGTTTTTATGTTCAAACTGACTAAAGAATTAAGCGGTTGAATTGCCAAGTTCAAGTATCATACAAAAGAAATTAAGGCGTATTTTAAAAACAGAATATATGTACATATATGTAAAACTTGTTTTGAATAAAGTTTCTTTAAAATAAAGTTTTATTTTTGACAATTTTGATGTTTGAGTCAAATTGACTCATTTGAGGCAAAATAGCTAAATACCCAACATACCGTAAATTAGGGCAGTGTTTAAAAATAAGACAAGAAAATTATTTCTTTCAAAATTAACAATATAATTTAAAAATTTCAAAGCATATGTTAGAATTAATAGATTAGGATTAATAGAAGAACAAAAAAAAAAAAAAACAAATATTGTCTAGGTCATAAGAATATGTGTCATAGGGAAATAAATTGCTTATTTGAATTGTGAGATCATACATGAATCAGTCAATTCTTCAATTTTAACTTGGTCAAGGAATTACTTGCATTGTTCTATTGACTTCGATTGCACTTTCTACCTGAAATTGTGTACGAGTTCATTGAACGTTATTTTGTTGTTATGCGTAATCATTTTTATGTTAAGTGAATAAAATGTTACAGTGCTGAATAAGTAACTTTAGGGTTATTGAACTAATATTAGAAAATTGTACTAATTTACTGTAATCAATTTTGGATTATAAATTAGCGGGTTATTAATAAAATAGTCAGTCTACGTCAGACCAAAAACAGAGTTGCTTTAATTACCGTTACTTCTCACAAAACAATTTTGGTGTACTGGTTCAAGTGCCAGCTGCACATCAACAATCTTAATCAAAGCTTAGGAACCTTGGTTACTTCAGTTAAAGCATAAGAGCTTTATCTTTAAACAGCATAGATTCCACAAATTATAATGAATATAAACAATAAAAAACCTATCACTTCGACGATGGTGCGAGGCGAACTACTTTTTTTTAATTATTAGAGATACATGCGTGTATCTGATATGATATTCCATAATATCGTTACCTAAAAAGGGAAATTTAGAGAGACTGTTATGGTCACATGTGAGTGACCTAAGATATGTGGGCACTGGAACTTTTCTTCTCTGTTGACCTCACTGGCATATGTACCAAAGTAGAGGCGACGGAGCTCCGCGTAAACGAGTCCAAGCAAAAGAGGAAAACGGAGGAAGAAGAAGAACTCGAGAGGCTGCAAGGAATTCTTTCTCAAAATGCCGTCACAACATGAAGCGTCTGACATCTGCGAAGTGACTTGCACCGCACATTTAAATTGTGAAAACGTAGTGGAGAATTTTAAAAGAAACATTGAGTGGAAAAGGAACAAGTAAAAAGAACCATCCGCCAGGTCCACACACTACAAAAAATTTGTTTGTTAACAAAAAGGGACCTTCAGAGACTGCGGTCTTACTTGCGCTCTACATATACCGAGCCGGAATATTTTATTCGGTAGCGAAAAATCCATAACCCTAAGGAATTTAATAAAGGATTTATTTGACTGTCTGTTACGGACACAACGTGGGGCAAGTTGAATTGTCAACTAAGCCCCGCGGAATACAAAGACTTTCCCGGAAGACTCGGGTTACCAATCCAACCATATTGTGACGCTGGAACCGGGAACAACAAACATAAAACAAAAGGAAGGCAGAAAAGTTTTTGCGCCAAGTCTAAAATCACCGTTGCAGTCCAAATAACCTGTCAATCAGGTCAGTGATCTATCAAAACTCCTCGGGAGACACGGTTCTTGAGAAGTAAATTTCTGTTAATCGTTAAAGTAGACGTAATAATTTATCTAAGGGTGATGCATTTATAATAATCTTGCACTTCAGTATGCCATCGGCAAAGCTCTTGGCATCAAAGATTTTCAACACCAGCGGTAGTATACGAACACGTTTTTTTATTAATTAAATCAGGTGAAGTAATTAGACGTGTTTGCGACGATGTCATGTAGTTACATATAGCAGTTTAAATAAATTTAACGTTCAGGAATTAGATTTGTCTAGTGAGGTGAAACAAGACTCCACTATTCCTTAGATTTTTTTTCTTTTGATACCAATGCATTACTTCTCACAGAGTGGTCTGAATTTGTCACCAATGTTTCATACACCCAAAATATTTGTTGGCTAATTTAATTTAGAGACTAGAAGCTTCCAACCATAATTAAGGTAGCATAAAATACGAATATCTCCCAAAGAAATAATTATAATTTCTCGATAAACTTTAGGCAAAAACGGCACAGCCCCATGTAAACTCGTTTTTTTTTATAAGTCGTAGGCACTGTAGATAGATAGCCTAAATAAGTTGTATAATACCGGAGACTGTTATGGCTACGAGTACTTTTTGTGTCTAACTTATATTCAGATAAATTTTTTTATAAGCAAGATACACTCCAAATCCTCTCTCTGGGTTATTTTCGGTTCTCTTAGGGATTTATATTAACTTAAAACTTTTGCAATAGATTTATTAACGCTAACGCCAGCTTTCTAGTTAAGCGTCAATCAGGGCTAAATTGAAAAGTGCATGAGTATGCAACTGTGATTTGCGGACAATTTCCCTAAACCAATTATCCTAAAACCAATTTCCCAAAAATCAGTTTCCCTAAAGACAATTTCCCTAATTTTCTCTAAATACGAATTTTCCACATGAGCGCGAGTTATAGATTAATATTATAGAAAAAATTATTAAAACACTTTGGGTTTGGTTAATAAAAATGTATTTCCGATTTCTGCTAATCCAAATGATAACTAACTGAAAACTCTTTCTAATTTTCTACAGAAGTACTTTTACATTTTTTAAGAAGTCATTACTTTGAAACGTGCCTTCTGTTTGTATGCATATTGTCGCGAGCGTGGCCTTTTGTTCGTTATTTAAAACACAATATTAAGTATTTAATATACAAATTCTTTATTTCACTCTACTCATATAAAATTTATAAACCTTCAATTAATTAACTCAACTTTAATTATCGCTAATATTGTATTTTCAATTATCGCAATGCAATTACAACACTTTCGACCGTTAACATTGCAAAGTCTAAGACAAGACTCTTTTTCTGGCGGTGACAACTGTTATACCCTAGAAACTCTCCGGATTATTCTGGAGTGTTCTATTCCAGAAGCTTCTTGACTATTCTATTCATTGTATTCCTTAACATTCCCGAAGATTCAATCATCGCTTCTCCGAACCTGAAGTAGTTTACTCTTCATTGCCAGTAGATGTCACCAGTTGTCTCTTTCTGTTGCACGTAACACTGCCCCCTTCTTAAAATAGTTCGTCCCGAACAGCAGGTGATCCACGGTCTTGATGCTCGTAGTATTGACACAAGCGATCCAGATGGACGATTTTTCGTTTGCCTCCTGTACCACGTTGAACCCTGTATACTACATCATATATTCTAGTTACTACTGAATACGGTCCCTCTCCGCGTTGTTGTTGTTATTTTGGAGAACGTCCCTTACGTCGGTTCGGGTTGTATAGCCAAACAAGATCACCTTCATTGAATCCTGCTGAATTCGCACATAAGTCATAGCGGATCCTCATCCTATTGTTACTTACAGCTAATTATGCCCTCGCGGCATCAGCTCTCCGTTTCAATGGGGCTCTGACATTACACTTATACATTTCCTTTCTGCTGCTACGTGGCGGCCCTTTGTAAGAAGCACAAACAGTGCATCTGCGACACCACTTCTCTACATCCTTCCGCATATGTAGCCAATAAAATTTTTCTCGTATTTTAGAAATTGTTTTATTCACTCCCAAATGTTCTCCAGATGTTCCACGATGCATTTTACCTAGCACATCGTTGACCTTTGATGCCGGCACGACTATTTCCATTCGGAACGATTTACCGTTAGGTGCTTCCCACTTGCGTCTTAATATACCGCATTCAACATGAAGAGAATTCCATTGAGCCCAGTAGCTTTTCAGCTTTTCACTCATCCTCGAAATATCCTTCCATTCTGGTTTTTCTATGTCTGTTTTCCAAGCAAGAATAGGCGATTTGTCCAGATCTTCTCGTTGCGGTGTTCGCAAGTTCTCGATGTCCCAACCTGTTGATGGTTCTAAAGTTACCAACTGTATAATAGCTGTTTTCTCATTTTCTTCCTCCCAGCCGTAATGCTTACATTCAGGTTTGCATGGACGTTGTATCAAGGCTTCTGCATTTCCATGGATACGTCCTTTCCTGTGTTGGCTCTCAAAGCCATAAGGTTGGATTCTAGTCTCCTTAAGAATAGTTTGCTCTCTAGATCGCCAACTTGAACATTCTTCTCTCCTTTTCTTTTCTGTTGATTCCTTTCGACGGCGTTTCCTGCAGTCGCTTTGAAGGTGTCCTAATTTATTACAATCCCAACATCGAAGAACACTACGTGAAGGGGTGCTCAGTGATAACTGCAGTCTATTGCAAGTCTGCTGCTCAGCTCGATATCCTTGCAATTCCACTTTCCTCTGTTCATCTAGAGATTCCACTCGTCGGCGTTTGCTGCAGTCTCTTTGTAGGTGTCCTGGTCAATTACAATTCCAGCATCCAAGGAGACCACGCAAGCGTGAGATCTGGGCTGACTGCATTCTATTACAAGTACATTTGTCCACCGAAATGTCTCTCATTCGTACTGCACTCGGCGAAGCTTATCTGGCGGATTCATACACTAATGCATAGGCTAGTGCTTCTGCTGTTGATTTCATTCATGCTAGCCTTAGCGCTTGTTGTAAATTTTGATCTGCAATAGCGTTCACAAATGCCTCCGTCGCCACTTCATTGAGAAAATCCGCATTCACGCTGGAGTATGAAAGATGCGCTAATCATTCCACATCTGCCTGCACTTGTTGTAGTGATTCGCCATGTTTTTGAATCCTGTTGCGCAATTGTAGGCGATATACTTGCTGCATGTGTTCATCTCCGTAACGTAATTCTATCGCTTGTACTAATGAAGTGTAATCTCGTTGCTTTTCAATCGGTACAGTTTGTAAGAGTTCTGACGCAGGACCTCGAAGTGCAAACATCATTCCATCCATTTACCTCTGAAGCTGCCTCGAATTGTCTCTTGAAGATATGCCACGAATTTTGTCCATCAAATATTGGAGGTGTCATTCTACCTGCACCGGATATTTCAGTTGCTACGTTTAGAGGCTGACGATGCTTTATTCTTTCCAGATCTGCTTTAAAACTGCCAAGCTGCTCGGTGACTTTTTGTTGAGCTTCCGCCACTTCTTATTCGATTTCTTCAATTTTCAAATTTTGTTCGTCTAATGAGTTTTTCAGGAGAGTCTTCTGTTCCTCCAAACGAGTTTCTAGACAATTCTCCAGAGAGATCATTTGTTCCTCAAAAGCAATCTTTTTCTCGTCCAAACGTGTTTCCATAGATTTCTTCTCCTCATCTAAACGGGATTCCAGAGAATTCTTTTGTTCATCAAAACGAACTTCCATAGATCTCTTTTTTTCCTCGAGAGAATTCTTTTGTTCCTTAAGATCATTGTTTTGTTCGTCCAAACAGGTTTCCAGAAATCGCTTTTGTTTCTCAAGAGAATTGCTTGCTTCCTCAAAAGCATTTTTCATCTGCAGAGGTAATGAAAGCTCCAATTTACTCATCATAGACTTTTATTCCGCTTCAGTTTCTTCCAAGTTATCTTCGAAAACAAATGTCTCAGGATTCTGTTCTTTTTCTATCAAAGCTTGTCTCAGTCGCTCGACGAGAACATTCTTTGCACCTGTCGTTTGTAACGACCGGTTGTCTAACTCCACTTTCAAATCCTGTATCCGAAGCTCCTCCAGTTTGCGCCCCATTACTTTAACAATTCTCTTACAGATGAATATAAATTATTTTCCAGAACTTTCACAATTTAACACAATTTCTCAAAATTAATCACACTTTGAGTTTTTCAGTCAATTGCCACCACTTTATTTCGCGAATTTATTTTACCTCTGACACCAGTTGTTGCGAGCGTGGCCTTTGGTTCGTTATTTAAAACACAATATTAAATATTTAAAATACAAGTTCTTCATTCCACTCTAATCATATAAAATTCATAAACCTTCAATTAATGAACTCAACTTTAATTATCGCTAATACTGTATTTTCAATTATCGCAATCCAATTACAACACTTTCGCCCGTTTATTACTTTCGCTTGTTAACACTGCAACGTCTAAGACAAGACTCTTTTTCTGGCGGTGACAACTGTTATATTTATACCCTAGAAACTCTCCAGATTATTCTGGAGTGTTCTATTCCAGAAGCTTCTTGACTATTCTATTCGTTCTATTCCTGAACCTTCCCGAAGATTCCATCATTGATTCACCGAACCTGAAGTTGTTTACTCTCCATTGCCAGTAGATGTCACCAGTCGTCTCTTTCTGTTGCACGTAACAATATGTTGGCTATTTGGTATGTTGCGATGCAACATGCCTACGTATGTAACATGCGCGCGCGCTCATGCGGGAAATTCTTATTTAGGAAAAATTAGTAAAGTTGCTTGTTAGTAAGATTTCGCTATAACATATCAGCACTTCTATAAGCTTATGGTCCACGTTTGCCATCAAATGAGATATCAGTAATTCATTTTTGCCATGCTCAGTTTTAAGCATGGCTAAGAGCTTCTATATAATGGGATATTTTTCGTGACCAATTAGTTCAATAAAGGATCGGTGCCACCCTTCAATATAATTATTTGTCTGGCAACTCCTTATTGTGAAAAATATTCCAATATGGAATGGGATACTTTCCTTGCTTTTATGCCTCTTTTATCTGTGTAGCCAATAAATTGTTTCCTGAAATATTCAAGAAATAGTTAAAAGGACAACAATTTCCTCTAGATCGATTTAACACAATAAGCTAATGCATCGAGCGTGCGAAAGACTCACAAATAAAACTGAACTGAAGTGAAGCCTATGCGCATGGTTTTGGGAAATTATTAAGGCTAAAATACAATTGGAACGAATAGAACAGATTCCTATGCAATATACGCTCCATAAAACGTGCTTAGAAAAATTTATCCTATGACTGCCATAATCGTCGGCTCGGCCCTTCTAGTCGTCGCAACTGCATTTAAAACAATAGAGTGGCCGATGGCCACAGCAGATTCCTACGTAATACACAACCCATAAAACGTTCCTAGAAAAAATTGTCCCTATTACTGCAATAGTCGTGTGCCAACGCAAATGTGTTTAAGGCTTTATTTAGGGAAAATTAGGGAAATTCATTTTGGGGAAATTGGTTTTAGAGAAATTGCTTTAGGGAAACTCTCCGAATACCATGGAAGTATACGAATATAAAAAATGGATGAAGGTCGAATAAGTCAAGTCGTTTTCAATCTATAGAGACATCGCAACAACGTGCAGGCGGTGTCGTGGGAGGTCCGGAAAAGGCACAGGATAGATTCAGCCCTTGCCAAGTCTTCAAAGTAAGTGATGTCAGTAGTCCCCTCAGGACTGCGTGATGTGTGCTACTGTTCTTTTGTTTGCCAGGTAGGAAGTTATTCTTGATAGATTATTTTTTTAATTAAAAATGGAAATTTAACTAGTAAATTAAACGAGATATTTTCAGAATCAGCAACAAGTTTTAAAATGGCGATGAGAGTTGTTTGACCAAATGAATTGACACTTAACCTTAAATGCCGTATTCACCAAGCCATTTAATTTCTGTTCTAGTACTCCCTTTAGAGAGAGTTAGGGCCCACTTGAATTAAAATTAAAGTATATATACGTTATTATGACATAAAATATCCCAAATTTAATTTTAAGTGTGCCCTAACCCTCTCTTACTGGTTGGTTACACATTTCTCGCTCTGATATGCAGCCAAAAGCTCCCGATCATAAATGCAATAGTAAGTTTGCGCTTCCGAGAGACTTTTTTTTAATAAAAGCCTAGGGGTTGTAGTGCATTATCGACCGTCCGATGTAATGCGGCTCCGACAGCTCTGTCTGATGCATCAACTTGTAATACCAATTAGATAGATTTTGCTTGCATGTTTGCAGCGATTGTTTCACTAGTCCATTTCAGCGATGTCTTACTTTCGATGTTGTTGTTTTTGTTATCGTTGATAAGACCATGAAGTTTGGCTTGGCTTTCTATGGCATTTGGTAAAAATCTGCGGTAGAAGTTAATCATCTCGATGAACTTACGTAGATCTTTGGCTAAGATTGGTAGAGGAAAAGTAGTGATTGACTCGACTTTGTTCTGTAAAGGGCGAATGCACTTGATTTTGCGAAATCGCATTTTGAACATTGATGACGAGCCCAGACTCCTGAAGCCTTTGAAACATAGTTCGGAGATTTGTCTGATGATCCTCGATAAATAGATAGATTACATCATGTAAGTGTATGCAAAATCTAAGTCACGCAGAAGTTCGTGCACGAAGCGTTGAAATTTTGTCTTGCTTTGCACAGTCCAAATGGCTGAAAACAGAGCTAAAAAAATCCGAATGAAGAGGTAATGGCGGGTTTTTTTAAAATCGGATTCCTCGAGAGGAGTCTGCACGTTGGAGGTCAATAGTGGAAAATATTGACTTACCTACAAATGTTGAAGAACAATCCTGGATTTGAGGAATTGGGTATATATCTGAGATGATAGAGCTGAGTCTGCGGTAATCTTCGCATGGACGCCATTCCTTCACGTTATTTTTCACTATGTAGTGGGCTTTCCACTCTTGCTGCTTTAAGCTTTTGACCTGTTAGTCGGCGAGGTCGTTCGAATACTGCAGGTCCGTTTGTTTGGATGTGGTGAGTGGTGCCGGTTTGGTGATATCCATATACTCTCTTAAGAGATCAGCACATTGCAAGTCCTCATTTATGGTTGAAATTTTAATTGCTGGTGCATTGAGGAGGATTACTGCCGCTCCTATGTTAGTTTTACTGTCGACAAGCTTTTGCTAATGCAAGTCTACTAGTAAACCGAAATGTTTTATGAAGTCATCTCCGATCTCTTGTTGAGTCGATTATAATGAATGGCTAATTACATTGACGACGTAAACCTACATTTAGAGTCATCACTTTGTATCCGTATGTACGGATTGTGGATCCGTTGGCAGCGAATAGTGTGATTTGATTGAGCGGATCCTGTGATTTATTTCGAGCACTAGATGTCGGTGGCACTAACGAAACGTTAGCGCCAGTATCGATCAAGAATTGTAGCTTTAAGCTCACGACTGAAAAGACGTGGAGATTTGGTTTGGCCTACTTCGTCTATCTCCTTTGACGAAGGACTTATGAGTTTTCCGATTGTTGCGTCGATTGAGGTGTGAAACGACACGGTGGACTACACATTTGGGCTTCAGTACCATATCTGTTATAATACCAACAAATGTTGGCTAACCGACGATGACAAGACTGTGATTGTGAACAATTCTGTCTGTTTTGACCATGACTTTCAGTAAAATGATTACGACTGGCTCGCAATTCATTGATTTGTGTTGTTAGTTTGGCTATTTCTGCTTCCAAACTAGTAGCACCTAGCGCGGATAACGCAAAAGATGTGGTGGGCGAGGCTTGATGGGGACGACTACGTAATTGTTGATTCAGCTGTTGTGACCTTGGTGTGGCAGCTGATGATAACGGTGCCGACTGCGTTACAACTTGAGTGGTGCTTACCAGATAATGATGTCCCGGCTCTAGATCCCAAATTTTATCAGCGATAACCGCTAAATCATTGAGAGTGCCTGGGGCAGCGATAACTACTGCTTGAATGTGTTAAGGTAATTGCCTTAACCATAGCGAACGTAACATTTGTTCAGAAATCAAATTTCCACCTACCTGACGTTGCTTGTTCAGCAACTGTGAGGGCTTACGTGAACCTATTTCAAGACCTGATAACAATGTATTGATGCGACGTTGTTCGGATTCGAATATACACTAATTATTTGGAATTTGAGTGTATCGTAATTGTTAACTTCTGGCGGTTATTCGACTAGTGAAAAACATGGGGCTAAAACGAAAGCATTGAAATTCTGGTGTTTACAGCCTGTAACTTACTGTTATGGTTAGCACTTATACCTTTTTTTTTATATTATTAAGCCAAGCTCAGGGGATACCCTATGATGCAAAGCACAGCATGGCAGGAAGGAGATAGGGAAAGGATTAGGGGATATGAGGAGAATGGCGGCGGTGCCGATGTATGTCACCCTTAAACTTCCGCAGATTGTATGCCGGGGGAAAAACAGAAGATGGTAAGCTGTTCCACCTGGTGCATTGTTTGCGTTAAGTTACGTAGTTATCGACGAATCCAGAGGTTTGTTTGTTTCTTCAGGGTCTGTTGGTATCCTGAAAGAAATTTTAATAATAGCGGTGATATAAAACTGGTTGATAATGATTTTGTAGATTTAGGCTGATGTTCTGTTTTACGATTCGCTACTTGAGTCGGAACAGGAATTAAAGTCCGATTTTCATAAGAAAAATCGGTTTATGGTGAGACAAGATGTTGCGAGCAATGATAAACGCAGTACAAATAGTCAGTTTTTAGTCAGAGGATGATGAATTTCGGCGATTTAAATATCGATGATGATTGATTCTATTGCTACAGCATGCCACTCCCTGTTGTGATGTATTATTGACAGCTGAATAGCTGCAGAAAATTGACTTGTAATCGCGGTGAAAATTACGAGTTTTTTAATATATTTACGACGATTATAACGCGATCACGTTGGGGTCACCACTTTGGGATATGGGTGCGTGTTCTAATGAAATAAAAATCCCAATTAATTTAATCACTAAATATAAATTTGTTTGGCAAATAATTATAATATACATATATACATATAAATTAATAGCTTTTTTTCTGATTTTTAATTGTTTACTACATCAATCACATATATTTGGCGAAAACTATAGAAAATTGATATATTTTTGTAATTATTTTTATGAAATTTTTTCATCGTAAGTGCGAATAGTCGTAAGTCGAGGTTTTCGTAACTCGAGAACTGAATGTATATTGCTTTGTGTGCTGAAATGGAAATTAAGGTTCCTTCCGGTTATAGAGTTTCAGCATTTCTTTCCTTTTATCTCTCTTCTCTTTCTTATATTATAAAGTGTTAACCTCTGTTTGAGAAAACACGGATGAATGATAGTGCGAGGTTTGTGATTTTGGCAGTTGCTCATTTTGTATATTCCTATATAAAGGGGAGTATGTATTAAACGGAGAAAGTCCTGAGGAGTGATGGTGGGTGAGGGGTGTCGTAATTGGATGTTTGAACTGTGTACACATGTTTTAAGGAACGTGATCCAAAATTTATAAAAGGTTAGCTCCAAGGAAGCATCCATTCAGCTTAACTCGTTAACCACAGGAGTACTAAAAGACCGCTTAGACATACCAAATCTAGCTGTTGGTATTCCTCCAGTTTTTTTTTTTTGCTGCACGGCCTTGCGATACACCAAGAAGATTTTTATTTTGTAGCATACTTTCTCTCTTTTCATTTCTTTCTCGTTGCTGCACGAACCTCTTGGTTCTAGCACCAAAGTGCCACGATCAGATGTATTTAATAGCCTCCTATAGTTAAGGGAGAGCTTTGGGGCCTCATGCCAATAACATGTAGTCCAGCAGGCTCATCTTGCCACCCTTGTCAAGTCACATTGTTTTCTTTTGTCAGCCCGTCTGATATAGTGTAAGTAACGTTAGCGTTCTGATCGCTAGTCACTTTCTATTCCTGTGCCAACCGGAATTACTTGACGACCACGGTCAGTTCTTTTGCTAAATTAAAACTTCTTCTACGCGATAGCCCTGATCAGGAGAACTCTAAACCTCACAACTTAAAAAAGGAAGGCGCGTGACGTTCTTGATCGCGGATTCAAATCAACTCTCCGGAAACTTTGTTTTTTCAAATCTCAAATCTTGTCGTTCAGGGTAGAAAAAATACTTAATTAAAATTTTTCTACCCTGAGAAAATTATTTTCGTTGGACATGTTTTAACATGCCCAGAATTATCGCAACGGACGGATGGCTTGAATTGTAATTTGATATTTTCATAAATATCAATCCATCGTCTTGCCTTTGGTGCATACATTTTTGCACCCACAATGTATGCAGCTCGCGATAATGTGCTGATAAAAGCTTTTTCGGCGAAGACTTGATCGTTTCAATGTTCACCGATGTAAAATTTATGTGCCCGATATGGATGTACATACGTACATACTGTTACGAGCGTGGCCTTAGTTCGTTATTTAAAACACAATATTTCAGATATAATTCAAAAGTTCTTTCTTTATTTAACTTTACTGTTTACTCTCACAAATTCACAAATAATTATCAAATCAACTCTTTATTTATCGCTAGTACTGTACTTCTAATTATCGCAATCCAAATAGTTTACTTCGTTCACTTCTCACTTCGCTGTCTGAAATAATACTCGCCTCCTGGATGTGAGCAGCGCCGTATTTATACTCTACGAATTATCCTAGAGCCTTCCTGAATATTCCATTCTCCAAACCCAGTTTACTAGGATGTCACTAACCTAAAGTTGTTTCCATTTCCAATAGATGTCGCTTGTATCACTTTGTGGCGCGTAACACTGTCCCCTTCTTAAAATTGTTCGTCCCGAACAACAGGTGATCCACGGACTTGATGCTCGCAGTATTGACATAAACGATCTAGATCAACGATTTTCCGTTTGCCTCTTGTACCCCGCTGAATCCTATATACTACGTCATTTATTCTAGTCACTACTGAATACGGTCCTTCCCAGTGTTGTTGTAACTTGAGAGAACGTCCCTTACGTCGTTTCGGGTTGTACAGCCAAACAAGGTCACCTTCATTAAATCCGGCTGAGTTAGCACGTAAGTCGTAGCGGGTCTTCATCCGATCGGTATTTATTGCTAATTTTGCTCTCGTGACTTCGTGTACATCAGCCAATCGTTGTCTAAGTTCCGATACATAATCGTCTGGTAACTTTTGTTCACCTCTGGGTGTAACAAACTTGAGATAAACGCATCTCCTTTCCGAATATTACTTTTGCTGGCGTTTGTCCGGTCGTGTTGTGTACAGCTGATCGATAGGCCATTAAGAACATGGGAATATGTCGATCCCAATCGCGTTGGTGATAGTCGACTACTTTCTTTAGATGCTCGACCAATGTTCTGTTGAAGCGTTCTACCATGCCATCAGATTGTGGATGCAGAGGAGTTGTTCTGGTTTTTCTTATTCCCAGAATTTTACACATCTCTTGGAAAGTCCGTGATTCGAAGTTCCGTCCTTGGTCCGAATGAAGTTCATGAGGAACACCAAATCTACTGACCCAATTCATTACTACTTGATCCGCTACTGTGGTAGACTCTTGATTAGGGATTGCATAAGCTTCAGGCCATTTACTGAAATAGTCAATAGCAACTAATATATAACGGTTACCGTTATCTGTTTCTGGAAAAGGTCCAGCGATGTCTACGGCTATCCTTTCAAATGGGGCTCCTACATTATACTTATGCATTTCTCCTCTACTTCTGTGTGGTGGTCCTTTGCAAGAAGCACAGATAGTGCATCTGCGGCACCATTCCTCAACATCCTGTCGCATATGTAACCAATAAAACCTTTCACGTATTTTGGAAATTGTTTTATACACCCCCAAATGTCCTCCAGATGATCCACTGTGCATTTCTTCTAGAACATCTTTGACCTGGGATGCTGGCACGACTATCTGCATTCGGAATGACTCGCCGTTAGTTGATTCCCACTTGCGCTTTAATATACCACATTCAACGTGAAGAGAGTTCCATTGAGCCCAGTAGCTCTTCAGTTTCTCACTCCTCTCCGAGATATCTTGCCATTGTGGTCTTTCCATGTCTTCTTTCCAAGCAAGAATAGGTGATATGTCTGGGTCTTCCCGTTGTGCTGTTCGCAAGCTCTCTTTGTTCCAACCTGTCGAGGGTTCCACCGTCATCAGCTGTATTGTTGCTTTTGTTTCTTTTTCTTCCAGTCGAACGCAATGTTTGCATTCAACTTTGCATGGACGTCGTGAAAGGGCGTCTGCATTTCCATGGATACGTCCTCTTCGGTGTTGGATTTCAAAGTCATAAGCTTGGAGTCGCTCTATCCATCTCGCCACTTGCCCTTCAGGGTTCTTAAACTGCAGAAGCCATTTAAGCGCTGCATGGTCAGTGCGGAGGATAAATTTCTGCCCGTAGAGATATTTATGGAAATGCTTGGTTGAGTTTACAATGGCAAGTAGCTCTTTCCTTGTAGCACAATAATTTCTCTCTGATTTTGAGAGTGCTTTGCTAAAATAAGCTACTGGCGCCTCTTGACCATCCTCCTCCTGTGAAAGCACTGCACCAATACCTATATTGCTGGCATCCGTGTCCAATATAAAAGTTTTTCCCAGCTTTGGATAGTGAAGCACTGGAGTTCCACAGAGCTGTTGCTTCAAATTTGCAAAACTGTCGTTACATTTATCTGACCATATGAACGGCTTTCCTTTTTCTGTAAGTTGATGTAGGCTCCTTGCTATATCTGCAAAACCTTTTACGAATCGCCTGTAGTAGGTAGCCAATCCAAGAAAACTCCTCAATTGATGTTTGTCCTTTGGAACAGGCCAATTTTTCACAGCTCTTATCTTCTTTGGATCAGTTCTTACTCCTTGTCATGAAACTATATGCCCCAAATATTTTACTTCATTCTTGAATAAAGCACATTTATTCGTGCTGAGCTTCAGTTTCGCATCTCTCAGTCTTTGAAGTACGTCCCGTAAGTTGTTTTTTTGTTCCTCGAATGTCCTTCTGATCACAATTATGTCATCTAAGTAGACAAGACACGTTTTCCAGGTTAATCCTCGTAAAACACATTCCATGAGTCGTTCGAATGTGGCTGGAGCATTACATAATCCAAATGGCATAACTTTGAATTGCCATAAGCCACTTCCAACTGAGAAAGCAGTTTTGTCTCCCTCGGGATGTATTTCCACTTGCCAGTAACCGCTCTTCAAATCCAATGTGGAAAACCATTGCGCTCCGGAAAGGGTGTCCAATGTGTCATCAATCCTTGGTAACGGATAGCTATCCTTTCTTGTTATATTATTTAGTTGGCGGTAGTCCACACAGAATCGTGTGCTGCCATCCTTTTTCCTGACCAAAACAACTGGCGATGTCCAAGGGCTGTTAGATTCCTCAATTATGCCTTGTTCTTTCATGGAATTTATCATATCTGCAACTTCTGGTTGTTTGGCTAATGGTAGTCTTCGTGGTGGTTGCCGAATGGGCCTAGAATCTCCTGCATTGATCCGATGCTGGACAAGATTTGTTTTGCCGAAATCACCATCATTCATTGCAAATAATTCCGAAAATTCATCGATCATCTCTTTGGCATCGTTGTATTGTTGTTCACTTAAGGCACTAGATGAAAGAAGTTTCTGAACCTGTTGAGTAGTAGCTGGTATACGTATCGCCTCCTTAATATTACTACCATTTTCCAAATTAACAATCTGATAAACAGGCTCACAATTTCCAATTATAGCACCTTCTTTTAGTTGTACCTCATTTTCGGATGTGTTGAGCACTCTGACTGGAATTAATGTTGCGCCTTCTGCCTTCACTAAAGTCTTACCAACGATGATGTTCGATGTTACTTTTGTAGGGTTAGGCTCCACCAGATAGAATCGGCAGGTCCCGATGTCATCAGTAAGCTTTGTCCATACTAGCGTCTCCGAGAATGCGGAGAGGGTCATATTCTCACAGACCATCGTCCTTATTTTTGCAGGATAATCTGTTCCTCCTCCTAGTCTCATAGGAATTTCTATGTTGCCATATTTGAGTATTCGTTCTCCGACATCTAAATTTATTTTATATGTGGTCATAAAGTCTACTACAAGAATGCATTCATCCATTATGTCTGAAACTAGGAAATTGTGAGGAAATAGTAGTTCATCTAGTTGAATATCCAAAGATATTTCTCCAAAAACTTGTGCTGCGGCTCCAGTCGCTCTTCTTAGTAAATATTTGGTGGTATTGTGAAGCCATTTGTTCTTGACAAGATCGGCTCTAATAATTAATCTCGAAGCTCCAGTGTCGATAGTGACAACGCAGTCATTTTTTCCTACACTTCCATATATAACAAGACTGCTATTATTTCTCTGCAACTGGGCTATCTGAATGATGACTTCGGGGCTGTCGACTCTACCAACCAACTTCTGCCCCCCGAAGTTGGTTTTTACATGTTTTCCGACTGCTGAACAGGGGAGCTGATGCGACTAGTCGCTGTTTGATTTCTAGGCTCTCCCCGAATAGCTTGCTCCCTGGCCCGACATATTTGGCATTCTGTTCTGTCCTCCTCTTCTGGTGATTCTGTTCGACGGCGTTTTCTGCAGTCCCTTTGGAGGTGTCCTGGTCTATTACAATTCCAGCATCGCAGAATACCGCGTGAAGAATTGCTCTGTGATGGCTGCATTCTATTACAAGTACATTCCTCCACCGAAATTTCTCTCACTCGTACTGCACTTCGAGAAACTTGCCTGGCAGATTCATACGCTAGTGCATACGCTAGTGCTTCTGCTGTTGATTTCTTTCCTGCTAGCCTTAACGCTTGTTGTAAATTTTGATCTGCAATGGCGTTCACAAATGCTTCTGTTGCCACTTCATTAAGGAAATCCGCATTTACGCTAGAGTACGAAGGATAAGCTAATCTTTCCACATCAGCCTGCAGTTGTTGTAGTGTCTCGCCATGCTTTTGAGTCCTGTTGCGTAACTGCAGGCGATATACTTGCTGCATGTGTTCATCTCCATAACGTAATTCTATCGCCTGTACTAGTGAAATGTAATCACGTTGCTATTCAATCTGAATAGTTTGTAATAACTCTGACGCAGGACCTCGAAGGGCTAATACCAGAGCTGTAGCTTTGTCTGCGTCATTCCATCCATTTACTTCGGAAGCTGCCTCAAACTGTCTCTTGAAAATATGCCACGAATTTTGTCCATCAAATATTGGAGGTTTCATTCTGCCTGCACCGGATATTTCAGTTCCTTCGTGCCGAGATTGTCGATACTTCATTCTGTCCAAATCTGCCTTAAAGTTGTCAAGCTTCTCCGTAACATTTTGTTGCACTTCACACATGCTGTTGAACTTCGAGCACTTCCTGCTGGATTCCTTCAATTTTTACATTTTGCTCGTCTAATGAATTTTTAAGAAAAGTCTTCTGTTCCTCCAAACAGGTTTCTAGACAATTCTGCAAAGAACACTTTTGATCATCCCAACGGGCTTCCAGAGAATTCTTTTGTTCATCCAAACGCGCTTCTAGAGAATTCTTTTGTTCCTCAAAGGCATTCCTTTGATCGTCCAAACGGGCTTCTAGAGAATTCTTTTGTTCATCTAGACGGGATTCCAGAGAATTCTTTTGTTCATCCAAACGCGCTTCCAGAGAATTCTTTTGTTCCTCAAGGGCATTTTTCACTTGCAGGGTTGAAAGCTCCATTTTGGTCATTAAAGTACCCAAAAGCTGTTCTATGTTCATCGCAGGCTCTTCTTCAGTTTCTGGTTCTTCCTCGAAAACGTATGTATCAGGAGTCTTTTCTTCCTCTATCAACGCTTGTCTAAGTCGCTCGACTAGAACATTCTTTAGACCTGTCGTTTGCAGTGACCGCTTCCCCAACTCCACTTTCAATTCCTGTATGCGAAGCTCCTCTAGTTTGCGTCCCATTCTTGCGCGATTTCACAAAATTAATCACTCTTTGAATTTCAAAGTCAAATGCCACCACTTTATTTCGCGATTTTATCCCACTTCTGACACCAGTTGTTACGAGCGTGGCCTTAGTTCGTTATTTAAAACACAATATTTCAGATATAATTCAAAAGTTCTTTCTTTATTTAACTTTACTGTTTACTCTCACAAATTCACAAATAATTATCAAATCAACTCTTTATTTATCGCTAGTACTGTACTTCTAATTATCGCAATCCAAATAGTTTACTTCGTTCACTTCTCACTTCGCTGTCTGAAATAAAACTCGCCTCCTGGATGTGAGCAGCGCCGTATTTATACTCTACGAATTATCCTAGAGCCTTCCTGAATATTCCATTCTCCAAACCCAGTTTACTAGGATGTCGCTAACGTAAAGTTGTTTCCATTTCCAATAGATGTCGCTTGTATCACTTTGTGGCGCGTAACAATACATATTGTGTTTTTGACAAATCTTACAGAAGGGAAGGTTACCGTTCATGATGATGAAAAATTCGAAAAAAAAATTTACATAATGTTACGAGCGTGGCCTTGGTTCGTTATTTAAAACACAATATTTCAGATATCATTAACAAGTTCTTTCTTTTATTTAACTTCATATTCACTTTTATGACATTTACAAACAATTATCAAATCAACTCTTTATAGTTATCGCTAGTACTGTACTTCTAATTCTAATTATCGCAATAGTTTACTTCGTTCATTTCACTGTCTGAAATAAGACTGCCTCCTGGATGTGAGTAGCGCCGTATTTATACTCTACAAATTATACTAGAACCTTCATGAATATTCCGTTTTCCGAACCCAAGGTTTACTAAGATGTCACTAGCCTAAAGTTGCTTCCATTTTCAACTGATGCCGCTTGTGTCACTTTGTGGCACGTAACACTGCCCCCTTCTTAAAATTGTTCGTCCCGAACAACAGGTGATCCACGATCTTCATGCTCGCCGTATTTACACAAATGATCCAGGTGAGCGATTTTCCGTTTGCCTCTTGTACCACGCTGAATCCTGTATACCATGCTATTATTTCTAGTATTTCTAGTTTCCCACTGTTGTCCTAATTTCGAAAAACGTCTCGTGAACATCAGCTAATCGTTGTCTGAGCTCGGTTGCGTAATCTTCTGGTAACTTTTGTTCGCCTCTGGGTATACCAAACTTGAGGTGGCTAGGTGAGCGCATCTCCGTTCCGAATATGACCTTTGCTGGGGTTTGTCCGGTCGAATTGTAAACAGCTGATATATAAGCCATTAGAAATATAGGAATATGTCAATCCCAATAGCGCTGATTATAGTTGACTACCTTTCTTAGATGTTCGATTAATGTTCTGTTGAAGCACTCTTCCATGCTTTTAGTTTTCCTTCGTCTCTTATCATCCTCACCATCATTGCCTTTGATTCCTTTGTCCTTAATTTTCTTGCCCTTTTTATCGCCATTGTCATCCTTGTCATTCCGCCTTTGCGCTTCTTATCATCACCTATGTCTTTACCTTTTCCAATCTTCATTATACCTTTACCATCGTCATTATCGGCATACTTAGACCATTTTCTTTTCGTCTTTTTGTTTTTTTCATTGTCCTCGTCTTTGGATTTCTTTCCTTTCTTCTTTTTATTTTTATCACCGTATCATCATCGTCTTTGGATTTCTTTCCTTTCTTCCTTCGACTGTCGTTATCGTCATCGTAGTCATCGTCATCTTTTTCTTCCATCCGTCCGCCAAGTATCCATTCAGGATTGCATGGACGCTGTGCAAAGGCTTCTGCATTTCCGTGGATACCTCCTTTGTGGTAAGGGATTTCAAAGTTTCTGCTGCGAGTCTGCTGCCGGGCTCCATATTTTTGCCGTTTTTCTAGCGAGCGTGGCCTTGGTTCGTTATTTAAAACACAATATTTCAGATATCATTAACAAGTTCCTTCTTTTATTTGACTTCATTATTTACTTTTATAACATTTACAAACAGTTATCAAATCAACTCTTTATAGTTATCGCTAGTACTGTACTTCTAATTATCGCAATAGTTTACTTCGTTCATTTCACTGTCTGAAATAAGACTGCCTCCTGGATGTGAGTAGCGCCGTATTTATACTCTACAAATTATACTAGAACCTTCATGAATATTCCGTTTTCCGAACCCAAGGTTTACTAAGATGTCACTAGCCTAAAGTTGCTTCCATTTCCAACAGATGCCGCTTGTGTCACTTTGTGGCACGTAACAATAATTAAAATGTTTAGAACACGTGGATAAAAGGATATTTTCATAAACAACGTATTTTAGAATTCACAGCCTGTTGAGAGCGGGTCCGGCCTCCGCGCCGGCTAGAAAATAGGTAGCTGAGGCGCTCGGAACGCGCTTGCTGGGGAGACCTTTTCTCGCTACCTGCGGTACCCTCATAGATTTTGGGAAACCGTTAACTTTCAGATTCAGCATAATCAGTTCTTGAAGGAAGAAGAAGGGCACTGTTTGGTGCTGTAATAGCTGAGTTTTTCTTGGAATAAAATTTTTCAGCACGCGGGGCACTCTACAGCTTCACCGGATGAACCGATTCACATCAATCTTTGCGCAATTGAAAGGAAATTCAATGTGTGGGCCCATCAGGAAGCGACTTTTGTCAACATTTTATTTACAAATAGTTTTTTCTTCCGTTGAAGCAAAAAAAAACAGGGCAAAACATTATTTTTTTGTTTTTCAATCGTCTAGCATGTTTTAATTCAGAGGTTTTTTTGAAAACGCAAACCGATAAGGCCACCAAATTTTATCAAGTTTAATCATTTTCAACCCTATTTGTTTCGAATGAATTGGCAGAGCTGTGCAGCGCAACGTTTGATGGGTGCTGGAGCCGCCATTTTGGATTTTTGTTTATAAATAAAATTAGAAATTTACTCTTCATTGATAGAAGAATAAAATACGTTAAAACGCATTTCCAATAGTATTTATTGTATGTAAAAATAAATTTCCACAGTGCATTCATTTTTCATGCCTCTCGACTATAATTTCCCCTGAAGGTAAGAGTTGTCGTGGGGCTTTTGCTATTGAAACGACTTGGGTTGAAATTTAAAACTTTTATTTTTCCCAAGTCGTTTTGTGGGAAAATGTTTTTATTATGTTTAGCTAAGGAATTTGAAGAAATTGCTGATGGCAATTTCTTCCCCTTGTATGGAGATAAGCTAACCATGTTTTAAGCATGATTAGCTTATACATATGTATGAGATTAAATAAATTATAGCTTTTTAAATTACCCTATTTAGGTAATTTATGTATGAGATTAAATAAATTATAGCTTTTTAAATTACCCTTTTTAGGTATAAAACAATTCTTCCCCTGCGAAAAAAGAAATTATTCTTTGAGGAGGAATAATTCTCAGGGTAACTTGTTGTTGGGGCTATTTCGGTGGTTCGGCTCTTGATCGGCTTGACACTGGTTTCTACATATTTTCTTAATTAAAAAAAAATATTTTTGTTAACTTCTTATTTTTTTAAATTATTTTTAAATATATCTATTCCTATTCTATTCGCATTCCTTTATTATCTTATTTTAATGTACTAATTCCTATTTCTTTTACGTTCTATTCTAATATTAGTGGTTATTTAGTTTCTATGCTATGTTAGTTATTTTATTACCTTATCTGTAATTCTATTTGTTTAGTTTATTTATTAAATACTATTTATTACATTTTTTTTTTTTACAAGCAGGAAAGTGTTTGTATATATTTATATACGTGTATGCTCTTATGGTTATCTTATTTATTAATTTTTATTTTCTACTAAAATGATTTTGTTAAGAACGTCTTTTTGTTCTTTTTCTTTGTATATTTATGTGTATCTATCTATTATATAGACTCTGTTATAAATTTTTTGTCTTCTTACTTCAAGCTTCTTAGTGCTACTATTTATTTGGGTTCTCTCCCCTTTTGTGTTTCTTTTCTATCTACATCTTATAACTTATTTATTCAGGTTTGTTGGAACCAGTTACATGCTTTATGTTTGCTAGGACCAGTGATAGTGCTTTATTATTGTGGTGTTAGTAATTTCGCGCCCATTTGGCAGCCAGGTACAGCATCATACATGTGATGTAACGAACCATTTGTTCGTTCATAAGTAAATATCTAATTTCATCTGATTTTCTTTTAAAATTAAATACAGCCCTGACTTTTGTTTGCTAAATACAGCCCTGACTTTGCTTTACTAAATACCGCCCTGATATCTCACATGTTCACAGTTACATATGCCTCACCATTCAACAAAGGTTCGAGAGAAGTTTTAGAGCTTTGAAGCTTCCGAGGGTATGTTCCCGGACTCAACCGAGTAAGGTCTTCTCGGTACCTGTCCTCCAGCTACCGTGCCGTATGGCAGTAGCTATGTTCTATATAACATTCCTGTATAACTGCCGCCGTGCCATATGACTGTAGTTATACAGGCTGTTTCCCACTAGGAGGTCAATAGAGCGGGAGGTGATAGTACTCACCTAGATGAGTCAAAAATTGTATAGCAGGGGGGGGGGGGCATATCAACCGCGTTACAAGGTGATTAAGAAAAAAAGCTAGTTTTTCACAAAACACCCTGTATCTTAGTTAAGAGCTCATTGTGACTTGCATTCGTTACAGCAAGGAGCTCGTTGTATGCAGAACTTCATCGTCTTTCCAACGACTGCTCAACTAACTCCATACCCTATCCCCTCAAGAATTATGGTTGTCTAAACTAAAAATTTAACCTCTTTTATTTTTGCAAAACGGTCATTAACATACCTTTTTTCTTATAAAATCTGTAAACTGTAGACTCTCTTCTTTAATGTGACCTATTACACCCAATGTGCTATCTGAAGCTCTTTAAGAGTTATTAGCTCTAAACCTATTCTCAAACCTATTTTCAAACCTATTCTCAACGATAATTTGTTCCCTTAGCACGTCATTTTTAAAAATATCGTCTAATTTCGGTGTGACCTGAATAGGTTATGAGTTAATATCTGTTTAACGGCTGCAGTTAACACACAAGGTGTAATAGGTCAACTTAAAGAGAAGAGTCTACAGTTTACAGTTTTTATAAAAAAAGTTATGTTAATGACCGTTTTGCAAGAATAATAGAGGTTAAATTTTAAAAAAGAAAAGAAAATCCGAAATTTTTAATTCAGACAACCATAATTCTTAATATGAGAGGGGTATGGGGCTGGTTGAGCAGTCGTTGGAAAAACGATGAAGTTCTGCATACAATTGTAATGAAGCGCCACTCATTAAGCGGCATTCATTACTTCCCCAAATCAATCAAAGTGCTATCATGATCAAATCAATTGAACGAAAACCCCTATAATTCCAATGTACATACGTACATATTTCAGAAAACTTACATACGCCCATCCATATCTTTTCGTACGTACATACATATTCCAAAAGCATATGTACGTATATACATATCTATTGTCATACGAGTATTCCCTGCAAATTATCTACAAAAAAATTATGTAACACTTTCTTCTTCAAACTCATTAACTATTTCTCTCTGAAGAATACTCGAATTACAAAACATTCAAACATTTTCTTTTTCAAGTAAAGTAACAATGACTTGACCTTTTCAATTCATATCGATTGACAATAATTCCATCAGAATTATATTATGTATATATATTATATCATATTTTAAAGGTAACTGCAGCCAGGTGCTCAGCAGGTAACCTAAATTCTGTGAGAAGCATGTAAAAGCCAAGTAACAGCTCTCAAGAATAAAAAAAAATTAATTAAAAAAGGGAAGGCAGACCCCAATGGAACCCCAACAAGAGGAAGGAGTCTCGTACGGACGCACCCGGAGTACTACGCAGAAAATCCAGGCATTGAAGGAAGAGATCACCAAGTTCAGCTCACCAGCAGGACCAGACGACGACACGGTGCATTTCAGCTACTTCCTAGAGCTCAAAGAAAAGCTAACCAAATTAAGGTAAAGTACATTTTTTATATAAACCCACATTCTTTTTTATATATGTATTATAAACTAATTATATTAAACATGCATATATAACTATACAATATCAAATGAAATAATTAAAAAAAAAAAAAAACACAAACATGAATTACCAGTTGTTCTTGGTGTCGTTCTCACGCGAAAAGTAAATTGCTCCTATAGCTTTGAAGGCAGTGTATATTTTCGTAAAGTAGGGAGAAACTTTTTTTTGTTGTGCGAAAAGAAAAACCTTTTTTTTTACTCATGTTGTAGTTTGTACCTCTAGCCTCTAGTGACTACTTTTTTTTTTTTTTCGTTGATTTTCTTACATCCGATTTTGAAATTTTTTTTTTATTACTACATATAATGTGATTATCTTTTTATATCTTCGTTGGTTCAGGCGCGTATCCAGACCTGCAGCTTGGGGGGGGGGGGGGGGGGGGGGTCACAACTAAAATGTTCGAGGTGGGAGGAAAAAGTCGGAAGTAGTCGCTTTAAAAAAATTTTTTTTATCATATTTAAGTTAGAACAAAATTCAATTTTTGGTTTTTTTTTTTAAAAACCTGTCCATAATATTATCCACATCAATGTCGATCTCAGAGTGGACAGACATTACGGACTCATATCCAGATACTCTTTCTCGTGCAAAGATTGTAGACATTGATGTGATGCAACCGATTCTGTCAAGACTGAAGTAAATGACAGAGAGTGAGAGCTTGCACCTTCATTCACATTCAGAGGAATAGGAGTAGAAGTGCATGATATGTCATGACTATATCTTTTGACGGGAGCTTAACTGATCTTGCTTTCTTCTGAAAATAGTTATCAATGGTCTTATCAGTCTTTTGCTTTCCACTTTCGCAACTATTTCTACCTCCATCGCTAACTATAAATTAAAAGTAAACGTGAAGTTAAGTTAAACAACACTACTTGAATTCATACGAAAGTATAAGCAAAGCAACGGCAATTACCGCAGGCAGAGGAAAGCGAATGGTTTTTATTTTTATAGTCATGCCGTAAAAATTGTGAAGAAAAATTGTAGAATTAATTTTAGTGGCATCAATCCAACTGATCGTTTTCAGCAACCAATAGTGTATAAAAATTCGAAAGAAAAATGTTCAATAAAATTTTTAAGAACAAAATGTATGGTTGCCAATGCTCATAATTATCTTTACCGACCCAGATCAGCCAAGACACCTGAATCAATATAATTCTTTGGAACCATTGTCCGCCGCCATGAAAAATGTAAAGAAAAATGTTCAGATCTTTCTAAGAAAACTGAATGCTTGTTCCCCTGTCGAAAGAGAGGACCACCAGAATCAATACACCAATTCGTTTGGACTTTTGTCGGTGAATAGTTAATCATTCAAATTCTTAAGAACAATTTGCAACTATATTTCTAAAGGTACGTGCTCAACATGGCGAAGTGTGGCGAGGCTATATTAAGAGTTAAAGAAATAAAATGATTGCACGATGTACTATGAGAGAATTCATAAAAATACTGTGGTAGCGTGCGATGTGCCGAGACACCTCGAGGTAAATCGCTCGAGAATTTTTTCGCGAGGTGCAGCGCACTAATTTTGATAGATGGCATATTTTTATAGGTTTTTTTCTTTATATATTGGAAGAATCTACACAAAATTTGTACTTCTGAATCTGATGACGTAATTTATACTCTCACTTCACGATTTACCAAGAAGCTGAACGCCTTGTTGTAAACAATACACCTCGAGATATATCGCCTCGCCTTGTTGTGCACGAACCCCAAGAAAAATTTAATGCTTCCCAACGAATGTAAATATTTTGAACAACTCAGGCTTGAATCAGTGTCGCTATGAAAAATCAACGGGTGGCAAGACTTTGATTCCATAACTCGGGTTCTACTGGAAGAACCGTAAAACAAAAATTTGTTAAGTCAAGGCTAAAATACAATTGCGACGGGCAAGGGCAAATGACGAAAAAATGCTGCTGTCGAACTTCTAAAAGCATATAGTCTTATGCGAATGCCCAAATTACGACGGGCGACGATCAGCTGTCGACGAAGTTGCCGTAGGGATTGATCAATTTCTAATTTTTCCGTCGTCGCTGCAGTACTACCAACAAAATCAAACGAATGAACTTGTTGTGGCATTTATTTTTGTCAAGGTTGTAGGATATCGCAGCAATTTTAAAATAATGAATTTTAATGAAAAATTGATTGAGGAATTGTGAAGTCATAAAATAATTTATGATATACAAGACAACCAGTATAGACGAGTTGACAAAAAAGACATGGTATGGATGGATATTTCGAGGCACTTAAATACAAATGGTAAAATTGTGATATTTTTGGCATTTAGTTTGATTTAATTTAGTTAATTTCTGTATTTTAAATTTTTCCTTTCCGCACTTTGGTCCATTGCAATTATTTCAAAATAATATAAAATATTTTCGATAAAATTTGTTTCAAAACGCTCAAAACTAATAATAAATGAAATTTCAGTATCTTCTTCTTTCACAATCGCCGCTCACTGCCTGTCATTGCGATTGTACTCCCAATTTTTCGTCTACCTTTTTTGATAGCGAATTTCCCACTACTGTCTACCATCGGAAAATCAGATTGGTAAAAAAAAATTATGATCTCTAACCAATTTTGTAGAAACAATAACACTTTCTAAACTTTTTAATTGGCGCAACAAAAATATAAAAGCATCTTCATAGCTGGGCTGCTAAGCATTACGTGCCATTTTCTAAAAAATCAAATACTAAAATAAATATGCATTCCAAAAGTACTTTACTATCCTGTGCTAGTTACGATAGATGACTTTTCGACACTAGATATATTAAAACGCAAGAAAATTCCAAAAAATTTGTACACCTTTAAAAGACGAAGAGCTACGAGAGAATGACTATTATACCCAATCCACTATTACTACTTATAAATAAGAAGACAAACAAAGCGTATCATACTAAAATCTTCCTGTTAAACTTTAACAGCTCGCTATACAGTCCAGCGCCACATTGAATTCACCGCGAAGGTTAGGTAGCGCTTTGGGGGGGGGGGGGGGGGGGGGCCTCATGACCCCTGTGACACCCCTGTATACGCGCCTGCGTTGGTTGTACTTTTGGTGTCATTTTATTTCTGATACGTGTTACCATCGATTTAACCTTTTGTCTCTGGTAAAAACAAAAAAAAAAAAAGTGGACTACCTATATAGCACGGCAGCGCGAGCTTCTTCGATTCTTCTAAATTGTCTTTTCCTCGTCCCTTAGTTGATCTATTTTCTTAAAAAAAAAAAGAGTGCCTGATATTAACTCGGTGAACTTCGTGTGACGTAAACTGTTGTTAAATTAATTATTCAGTTGTGTTTTCTTTTTATAAACAAAGAAAACTATCTTGTTTATTGTGGTGCGTGAGTGAAACACAAGAAAGCAAAATAGTAAACACCAGGAATAATCGGTATAGCCTTATCATAATGGCTCCGCACGCAGCCTAATTCCGGAATTTGACGGGAATTCTGCAGATTTGCATAAGTTTCTAACAAGCTACGATGCTCTATTTTCAATTGCAAAGACCCCTGCAGATCTGAGCTTGTACCTCAATCTCCTCAGAGACAGATTGATTGTGGCAGCTTATGATGCATTGAAGTATGAAAGCTTCGATACATGGGAAGCAGCCAAGGAATCAATAAAGTCCCAATCTCAGGAGGAAAAGTCACCCATCACTGCCCAAAATTAGCTGATGCGACTTAAACAAGGTTTCAAAGAAGAAACTAAAGATTACGCACAAAGAGTAACTAAGGCATTATCAGAGCTGAACGAAGCTACTCATAACGAGATATCTGATACTCAGGCGCGCGCTTTATTAATCAAAGAAAATGAGAAGGGAGCTATTCTTATTTTCGAAGACGGATTACGCGACGAACAGTTAAAAATTATAGCTAAAACAAAGAATGAAGATAGCTTACGAAAATTAATTGCATACGTGACTGTTCATGCAACTCGCATACAAGATCTACTCCCCAGTCACAAAATTTCCAAAAAAATTGTCAGAAACCAAGTCTTTCTAATTTTTCTAGAAATATTCCTTCCTGTGACATTTGTAATAAGAAAGGTCACACTAGAGCAACGTGTTTTAGGAATAGAGCTATTCCTTCCTTCACTCCTCAAACCCAAATTAAGAAGGAAGCAAATCAGGTCTTCTGTGCTTATTGCCAGAGACCTAATCACCATATAAGTGAATGTCGGAAAAGGCAACGTAATGAGCAAATCCGACTACAACTATTTTAAGGTACTGCAGTACAAGGTACCGAAAGTAAATCTCCACGTAACCATCTACAGCCTGATTATGTGCGGCAAGTACGATGGGCTCCTGTTGTAACGTCACCGAAAAACGATATTGTGCGGGAGGAAGCTCACGGCAACTTCCCCCGTCAAATCAAAACAGAAGCCGTGACTCACTCTTAAACAATTTAAATAGACCCAGGTTTTTAAGTATTCGTATACCCATCAATATAACCAATAACTCCATTACAGTGAATCTACCTATATCGATATCCAATAGGAAATACTCAACTTTCTTGGTTGGGAAATGATTTTCTATACGCATGTTGTATAAATTATAGAGAGAAATACCTAGAAATTAGTCTAGATGATATTAGCGATAAAGATATTAGTGAAAATACTACGATTCGAGAAGGGATACAAAAATATAATAACAATAAAACTTATATGAATAAATCTAACAAAATCGTAATTAACGATACAAAAAAAGACAGTGCGAGATGTATTCCACTGCAAATATATGATTATACTCAAAAAGACAATGAGATAAATATTCCACTGCAAAAAGACAGTGTACATACGTACTGTTATGTAATCGTGGTGTAGCAAACCGGCGAGGATGACACGTTTAAGGAAAAATGCAGCAAACTGCCTTTTCTGCGTGCTAGCTACGTATAATTTTGCTCGAGGGGACACACGGTGCCATGTGATCAGGCGCTAACTATGGCTCACAGAGCTGAACGTGCCCTAATTCTTTAGAATCTTCTCGAAAGGGAAGAAGAAGATTACATGTGAGGAGCTGTCAAGTCGCTGTCGTGGCGATTGGATTGCCTGTTTCCACCTCCAGTTAAAATGGGCGGGAGAGAGACACACTAAATAGCGGACAACGCAACCGGCGGCTATACCTACGAAGTGCGTGTTACTAACGTTCTTTTCTGTGCGGCATATTGAGCGGCATCGACCGTAGTAACAAGGGACGCGAAGAAAAATTTTTCCCATTTTGAATACGGAGTGTGCAAATGAAAGTTAAAAATAAAAAAAAAATTGAGCACCTCAAAAGAAAAATTAATAAGTAAGAAAATTTCCGTGCATCTAGGCAAAATTGCCCAAGGAAATTAGTGCAGCACGGAAATAAGGGGCGAAGAAGTCCGGGCCTCTGTCCTCATACTGTACGGGAGGTAAGCATAAAGATGCAAAAACAACAACTGAAAATAAAATAAAATAAAATTAAAATTTATCTATATTGTCCTTCCCCAAGGGCGTAATTGCGGAAAGAAGTCCGGGTTAACCCGTGCACACAATCCAACGGTCAGAGACAGCTCGGCTAAGCAAGGAAACGTGGAAGGTGGCGTACAAAAAAAGAGTTAGTGGAAAAAGGGTGAGAATTCAGAAAGTTTTTTTGTTACATTTATACTAAATTATGGTCATTGCGTTAGGTTTGCTCTCTTCCCACACCTCCCCCCGTTAGGGATAATGGAGTTAGTGGCTGACGCCCGTCTCATAAGGCGGGCCACGATTTTTTTTTTGAGGTTCATTACAGCACCAATAGAAAGCACAAATTTCAAGGAACGATCCTTTTGGAACATCCTGTTTGGAACACCCTTAGTGCGAAAAACAAAACATATCTACCAGACAAAAGCAACGGTTTACGTGCGGAAACCATACGCGTAGAACGCAGTTAATTAATCATAAGCAGCATAATAAGATAGATAGAGTGTAGACTGCCAGGGCGTGCGAGTAGGGACGCGTGATTCCTTTACCATTTTTTTATATTTTAGAAGAGCAGCTCCAGGAGGCCTCCTCGACGGATGCAGCAAACAAACACTAACTACGGTGAGTACTTTTTCACTCTTCCTTAATCGCCCAATTTAAAAATTAAAGAACAATTAATATTTTAACTAATACTAAGTGAACTAGTTACTATAGCATTTCCGTGAAAATTGTGTTTATTATGATAAATTGATTTCATTGCTTGGCAGTCGGTAAATAGCCTAGGAATTATCTGATAGTCGCGGCGAAATTATTTAAAAATTCTCCTTTGCGGGGAGCTGAACTAGTCAGGGCATTAACACTTCTAAATGGCCCAAATACTCGACATTTATTTCGGTAATTATTCAATTCTTGCACAAATAATTTATTAATCAAGAGAAAGGGGAAAAGAACTCGAAAGTTCTTTGACATATCCCCTCGTATATTTCTAAAATTGATAATCGTCGTAGTAAGCAACTTCTGGTTGCGGGGCAGAATTGCTATTTCAATGAATTTCTTGTATTTATAGGAGTTAATGGAATTTCTTAATGTTTTTGTATTTTCCACATTTACTCTATAAACTATAGATTAGTAGTTAAGACGTTACATAAAAGCAAGATATAGTATTATGACAAAATTCATACTTTTGTTTTCTAATACAATTACTACTCACTGAAATGATGAGGATAAGATTAACTGCAGCATTAAGTTAAACAAAAAAAAAAAATCGTAAGCGTCATCGTGACCATCAAATGCTCTTACAATGTATTTTTGAACTTGTATTTTTTGAGCAGTGATAATATGCGCAAGTGTAGTTTTTGGAAGTTTAGCTGATTTTTTTTTAGAATAGTTGACACAAATTGAAATTCTGGTTTTTGAATAGCTTTAATGATTTATTAACTCTGTCACAATTTTCTGATATATATACATTAAATTGTATTATAGTTCGCTAAGTTCATCTTGGCGTAACAGAAACTTTGATTATACAACTATAAACCAAGATTTGTGAAGATGCTTTTATTGTTGGCATTCTATATATAATTATATGTATGTACAATGATGTTCAATAGAATAGGGATATATCAATTTATAAAGATATTCTGGGTTTGACAAAGTTGAGGCGATTTAAATCGTAGCAACATGTTTAAAAACTGGAAGAAAGTTGATAAGAACCAATCGAACTCTTTTCTATTTTTGCTACTTACATCCAATTCAGTTTTCGCGCTATTTCAAAGTATTTTACTGGACATGAATAATTTAAATGTTTGTCAAAATGAAAATATAAAAGAAAACACCGTATACATACCCGTACCGTAGTTATATCGATGCTCAGTAAGTTAGATTCGAACTTCCAAGTGGTAGCATCCCACAATCAATTAAACTTGACTGAACTTTAAGACTTAGGAGCTATTCTGCACACAAAGCTTAGGTTAAAAAAAAAAAAAAAATTTTTTGCGCACAAGTTGCTTTATGTATATATAGTTTGTATATTTTTTGAGATTATGAAACTGGCCTTAATTTATCAATACCTTGTAAGACGTTTTATTTTTTTTCTAATTTAGTTTAGTGTAAAGGTACCGTCCGACAAACACTTATGTACCTACATTTTGAAACGTTTGCTTAAAATAACGTAGGTCGGAAGGTAGAGACCTTGTAATCATAATATTGGATACTATTAAGCGAAGAATGCTTATTCAATAATTAAATACATCATACAGGATAAAGTTTTTATATTAGTGATAAGCATGTGTTGCTGAAGTCCTAAATTCCTCCTCCTCTCCTCTCTCTCTCTCTGGGGCGACCAGCATGAATCGGCCTCGTCCGCAGATCAGTATGTAGCCTCAGCTACTCTCGTATAATAGATAGGGCCATCTGTATATTGTTACCGAGCAGATGACATTAGGGTTGCTTCTATTTCAGGCTGGGTGGTGTTGAGGCGAGGTGGACTGTATGTATGCCAATGTGCTCCTCTGATCATATGAACATGCATGCCGTCTGCTTCCCCTCATCTGAGGACCTGACACCTGTCCTCACTATATAGAGGTCCATGTTGACGACTGGCTCCTGTTTAGTAGTTTTGGCAGTCCCATTCCTTAGTCAAATCCTTACAGTTCTATTATGGAACTCATTTGCCCTAGAGTTTTTATCGCGGCACGATTTATTTCTGTGTTATTGCCGCGACGGCTGACTGGTTTGTTGGTTCTACCCACCCCAGTAACTCTACGCCCTAGCCGAGGAGAGCGATCGTGCCGGCCAGTTTATAACCGTCGTATAAAGAAGCAACTGATTGACGTCAGTGAGATGACTTGTGTCATCCTGATGTATTCACCGTTTTTTTAAACAAGGCAAATCTATAACAGTACCTACATATTTCAGTAAACATACATACGTCCATGCATATCATTTCGTACGTACATACATATTCCAAAAGCAAATGTACATATATACATACCTATTGTCATACGAGTATTCCCTGCAAATTATTTACAAAAAATTATGTAACACTTTCTTCTTCAAAGTCATTAACTATTTCTCTCTGAAGAATACTCGAATTACAAAACATTAAAACATTTTCTTTTTCAAGTAACAATGACTTGACCTTTTCAATTCATATCGATTGACAATTATTCCATCAGAATTATTGTCAATTCAACATTTTTCCATTTTTAATACAATAGCGGCAACGCGCTGCATTGTTTACATGAAACAAACCTCTCAGCACGAGACCAATTCTAGCCATGTAGCAGCACTGGGCTGTCCCTGACCTACCATAAACCAGTGGGCGCTTGCTTTAATTGTTTCATCATATGTTGGGAAATACGCGCAATGTGCCCGCAATGTTTGACCCACAAATTGTGTTCTGTTGTTCTTCGTTGTTTTTTTTTTTGTCACTCGCTTGCTCATATGTATATAGGAAATACTTTAAGCAATGTGTATGAGGAAAAAACAATACTATGTGTAATATGCATGATGTTTTGACCTCCTTAATGGCGCTACATGAAGTTCCTGCTCATGTATATGATGCTAACCAATAGCCTGCTTTTAAAATTTCTTATACGTAGGGGAATCGTTTGAAAATATTGTTTAGCCAAGCAATATTGATTTTCGCCGTTATGTACCGATAAAATGTCGGTAGGCGTACCCAAAATTTCCTCACACATTTAACTGGGGAAATAGTTAGAATATTGCTAATATTGCTGAAATTTCCCCAATACTTGCTATATACTAACTCTTCTTTAGCCCCATTACGAATAGTTCAGCCTTTAGCTGATTATTCAAAATTTGGAACCAAATTTCCAAATAAAAAGCCGATACGTCGCTAACCAAAGGCAGTTGTTTTTAAACAGTAAATTTGGAAAGGAACCCACGGTAAGGTCACATGTTCCCTCTAAATTAAAAATAAAATCTATATATATAATAAAGAAGTGTAACGAAATGAAGTATTATTAAACAAGTGAAAAAAGTACAAGTTTTAAATAGAAAAGTGAGTCTTTTATTGTAAAAGAAGATATCTTTTAATACAGGGCTGGTGACCTTCTACCCAAAAAGCACTCCCAGTCCCTGCTGTAACGAATGCACAGCACAATGAGCTCTTAACTGTGAACGTACACCCTGTAGTTTTTAAGATACATGGTGTTCTGTGAAATACTAGCTTTTTTCTTAATCACCCTGTAACTCCTAAACGGTTGATATGCCCCCCCCCCCCATTTTTGGTTAGTCTAAGTGAGTACTATCACCTCCTGCTCTATTGACCTCCTAGTGGGAAACACCCTGTATATGTTCCTATACCGTTTTTCTCCACCAACTTCGTATGGCTGTAGCTATTACCCTACCTCGTTCTCCATCTAGCTGCCGCGCCGTATGGCAGCAGCTTTTACCCCTCCTGATTATTCCGTTCAGCTGCCGTGCCGTATGTCTGCAGTTCTTCTTCGCAGTGTGAAACTTCCGATAATCGATTTAAAAGACTAAATCCCTCTAACGAACAAACTGAATATCTTTCTATTCGGCAATAATATATAGATTGTTATATGTAAATAAGGAATACTTATTATAACTAAAATTAAGAAACTATCAAACTGTATAGGATAGAAGTTGAAAAATAAAGAAATGTTTTATTTTGTAACTATGCCTTCTCACGGCTCATCCGTTTGAGTTCGATTTGAACATAACCGATACACCAGCTGTTCCGCCTGTTCCAGTAGATTTATTTCCATTAAAATGTTCCATGTACTATGGTAGACATGTAATTTTCCTACGCCTTCGTATAATAATCCTGTGTTGTTTATAGGGCCATTGTGTAAGGTGCCGTTTGTATTTGTCCCATTGCCAGCTGTACACAGCTCAATATGTGCTTCATGTTCTGTAGAAAGTGAAGGATAGACTTCGTTAGTCAACTAGTCATACTAAATAGTATATTTAGATCTAGTAGTCCTCATTTAACTTGTTGAAAGTCCGTCTAGTGGTGGCTTACTTGCTAAAAAAGGGAGAAGAGATAAAATAGAATTAGACAAACATGAAGTGAAGTACAAAGCTCTCAGAGCAAGGTAGGAGGAATGTAAGTCAATTCATGCTAAGAATCTCAATTTATCGTAGGGTTTTCAGTATTTTGAGCATTGTAATTTATCAAAAAATTTTATTGGGAAATTATTTTAACTAGTAAAAAGTAGGATTTATTTGTTATATGTTCAAATTTTATTTTTATTTCGTTATTCGTAATAACGTACCTTGTATGTTTAGCGCATTTTGCATGGATACAATTAAAATTCAGGTGGGGTAAAAAGTAGTTAAGTATGTTTCGTTATTCATTTAGCTATGATTGGTGATTTATGTAGGGCTACTAGTCTTTAATTCAATTGTTGGGATTAAATGTAATGGAAACGTGTTTGTTACGGATATTTGCACCATGTGATACTATTCGTAATAGGGTTTCAAACGATTGTTGTATACTACAATCTGTCGCTTGCCTATTTTTATGATGGTATTTGCTGGATTAGGAACATTGATAACCAGGTATGGGCCAACCCAGATTTGTTGTGTTTTCTACTGTCACTTTTGAGGAGAACTTTATCTATTAAGTGAAAAGTGAGCGGCCTGGCTGTTTTGTCATAATATACCTTTGAGCGTTGTTTGCTGGCTAGAAGGTTTTTCCGAACCGTGGCATATGATTTTTGTTATCTGTATTTCAGCATGTGGTAATAACTTTCGTGGTTGTAAATGGGTTCAGGATCCCGTTTTAAGTTAGATGGGACATTCTCTGTGATCCCGTAAAGGCTCTGTGATCCCGTAAAGGCAATCCAATGGGGTTAGTTTTGTACCGTCGTGTACACTATTATTTTCATCTACGATTGTACACAGATCTTCTATTAAAGGACTATGTGCACGCTCTAGTGCTCCATTATACTGTGGATGGTATGCTGATGTTTGTAAATTACTTATCTTTAGCAGCTCGCACACCTTCTTGAATAGCTCACTCAGGAAATTAGTTCCCTTATCAATGACTATTCTCTTTGGAAAGCGATAGCGCGTGACGATTTCGTCGGAAGGTTGTTCTGCTATGTCCGTTATTACCATTGGCATCTTGAATTGTGGAGATGTTTTCATTGTTTGGCACTTAGGGTATTTTTTTTATGTACTTTTTAATATCGCTAAGCATGTGTCTCCACCAATAGTTGCGTCTTATTCTTTTATAAGTCTCATACGCCCTGATGATGGTCGCCACAAGAGAGTCGTGGTAATTCTTGAGGATTGTTTGAACTTCTTTGGGGCTTGTGATAATTTCAGGTACCTTGACTGGACTTATATCTTGTTCAGGCGTAGCAGGGGGTTGTGTTTTCGCGTCTGTGGTTTGAATTTCTTTATCCTCCGCTGCTGTGGGCTCTTTGACTATCTGTCGCTGAGCTCTAGTCACGGCGAAGCATTGAGCGGGTTTTTTTTGTCTTTCATTTGTTTGGGGGATTATTATGCTCCACATCAGAATTACCTTATCCGAAAAACAAAGAAAGCATTCTGGATGTTTTTAGCAATCCTATTTAACCAAATCTATAACATAGGATATTTCCCGAGAAAGTGGAAAATAGCCTTCGTAGTCCCCATCAAAAAACCCAACAAACTAGCCAACCAAATAACCAGCTATAGACCAATATCAATACTTCCGACAATCAGTAAGATCTACGTACGTTTTTTAAAACAGAAAATACAAAATCACGTAGAGGACAACAAAACTATCCCCCACTTTCAAATGAGCTTCAGGCAACATCATTCAACTAACCATACACCAGCAATACTAATGGACCATATAACTAAAAAATTAAACAACGAAACAGCATGGATACAGAAAAGCACTTCGACACAACATGGATACATGGACTAATCTACAAAATGTGAACAGAATTCAACGGTGTGTTGAATTAAGTTTAAATTAACGATGAACCGAAACTCAACAGTGTGTTGAGTTAAGTTTACTTTCCTTGGCATATCCTCTTACCACTGGCGGGGGATGGATAAGCGCTGGGTTGTTTGAGAAGTGGTTAAAATAAAAAACTCAACGTACTCGGTAATACTAATTTAATCATACAAAAGTATAGGCTATTTATAATAAAGCAAAAAAAAATGCTTACATACCAATAATAACTAAATTGACTTTAAAAGAAATAATTTCTAGATAGAAAAGCTATGTTGAATTATTTCAACATAGATTAATATAAATACAAGTAAAAATTAATTTCTACATAGCAGAGCTAGCAGATTAAAGTAAAAAAAATGTATGGTCAGCTTTTTGACTGACCTGGTAAACCAAAGAAAAAGCGCTCGTACATATGTATGTAGTGTATGTAGAAATGGAATGGAAAAACGTAAACACATTTTTTTTTATACTGTGAATCAATGCAATCGCTTTATGTTGTAAAAGCTATTTTTAGGTCATGATTGCATTGATTCTAATTATGACGGTAAGGAATTTTTATTAATTGTTCATGGGATTGATTTTCATCCTTCTTGTAGGTTTTGAAGAACCACGTTTGCTCCAGTATTTGTAAACGCAAATGCCTAGTAGAACCAAGCCGAAAAGGCTGGTCGTCGCAGCTGTATGTACGGCTAATGCCTTGTGCATTGTTTGGGTGTATGGTGGCTCTGGTGCTAGTGTATAATCCATGATCTGTTGATTTTGGATGAATTAATACTCCAGATTGGAGGATGTGAGAGACCTCTGTGGTGTTGATCTCTGTTATCACCGGAGATGTCTGCTTTATGTGACTCGTGACAACCTTAAATTGTTGATCTATCGCAGTTTTCAGTGTTATTTCTTTTGTTTTTAATGAGCTGTCCTCATGAAGGTGGATGATGCCAGTGGCATTAAGAAGCAATTCTTTTCTTTTTCCGTTGCAGATTATTGCTACAACCTTGGGCTCCTTCGTGATGTATAGCCAGGTATTATTCATCATCAATGCCTTCCAAACAGCTCCAGTCAGTTGCACCTTCCGCATTTCACAAATAGATGCAGTATGGCGATTGTAAAGCTTGTCAACAATACAGGATGGACTGTCATCAATGCTATGAACAAATGTCGGAGCGCAAATATAGGTGTGATTACCTATCATTGTACACGATTTCAACTCTTCCTCTTTTAAGTTAAAGTAGAGTTGGTGATTAAAGTTGAGAGCAAAACTGGATAGTTTCAGGTCTATAATAGCAAACGAATTGTTATTGATCATTTGTGGTATTGGTGTAACATGCATGAGCTCATATGCATTTCTTTCTATTATGTTCAGGTAGCCAGACAGTTTCAATGTATTGTTTTCTGCCTCGATGTTTAGTCGAGGTTGAGGTGTTTCTGATATGAGGAGATTAGAGCCTAGCTTAATTGAAGTATCCTCTATTGCCCTTTTGATTTGATATGGCGTAATAAAGTCTAGGAGATGACTGTGTTGGTGAATGGCATTCAACCAGCGTTTCTATTTCTCTGCTAACTTATCATAGTAATCTTCAGCGCTGAGATAGGTGGAAATTACCTCAATGCTGATCCTGTTGTGGTCGGCCTTACTGAACCATGTAGCCATTTCATTAATTGAGGAAATGATTTGAGACAATCGTGAGTCGAGCTGTTTTAGCTTCTCGCCAATGATGTAGTTAGATTGGTTGATCTTGGAGTTAATGAGTAATACCTGTTGGTTAGTTGTATGAAGAAGACCTGTTACTGTTCGAGTAGGTACGGTATGCTACTTTATTTTTTCTATTTTATGTTTATGTAGCATTAATTCTAACAAAGTTTTTCTTTAGTATTACTAATCTAATTATTTTTAATTCTATATACTTTTGTATATAGTGTACCAGGGCTACTCATTTTGTTTAAATTTGACATTGATTTGGTGATCCATGTTGACAGTGTCCGTGTTCCATTTTTTAAACGATTTGGACTGATTTTGTTTTAGCGAGGCTTCTAGTTCGCCTTAAACTGGGTTGGGGAACAGGAGTTCGTTCTTCTAAAGGGATTCCCTCTGATAAAACTTCGGGGTTACCTTGTGGTTGATTTCTCTGTTGTCTCATCTTGATGACAACAGGGTTAAGATATTTTACTGCCACAGCGATCATTATGGCCAGAACTAGTAGGCTCGTAAATGATAGAGAAATTGTGGACAGGATATGGGATTGTTTGCTTGATACCTTGTTACTATACTGGTCTAGCTTGTGCTGGATATCTTCCAGCGAATGTGTGCCAGTATAGATTAATTTATTGATATCGTCCCCTGTTATGATTTCGGTTTGTACACTTTGGTTTTGAGACTTGGGTAAAATTTCGGCTAGATTCAGGTTGAGTAATGAATGATTCAGCTCAGGAAATTGTTTAGGCTGAGTAATTTTGAGAGGGTGTTTATTTTCACCTTCGTACCTTAGCACCTTTTCCCCTATGTGCACCTGACATGGTTGCGTTATCTCTAGTTTCCCCTGCCCCTCTAATTTTGAGATGGCAAAGTGATCTTGACATGTTGTATGTAGTACCGTGGAGGTAATAAACGAAAATAGCCACGCATTGGGCTTGTTTAACTTTATCAACATGTCTTTTTTGGGAACTTGTACTCTAGACATACACTTGGGCACTTCATTTAAAGGATTGTACAACACTTTCACTATACATTCATCCGAGGTGGTTGCCTTAATTATGGGGGTATTTAGTCGACCTATATATGTATTTTCCTCCAGGCTATGAGTGACTTTCTTGAAGCTTTTCATATCCTCGCCTTTTAATAAGAGGAATTCCTGTGTGCGAGCGCTATTTGCCACACAAGAGTATCCAGGGTCAGGGATTATGGAATAATTTGCTGGTTGTGGTACTGGGAAGCATCGGACTTGCCGTAGCCTCATTTTGGGGGAATCAAAAATTGGGAGAGTTATTCTCACCACCAATTTGTTCTGCATAAGGCGTGACTGGGCTCCTGCTGATTGGTACAGAATCGATAGGCAATTTTGGTCGTTTAGACATTTCGAAGTTGATTTACGATACACGTCCAGCAGATTTTTGGGAGACACGAGGAGTGGGTGAATATGGTTGCCTTCAGTGGCTATTATAATGTCAAGGAGGGCTTGTTGACGGTATTCGACTTCGATGATTTGGAGCAATAAGCTTGATATAATCTCTTGTCTTAGTTGCCTCCTGTTTAGGTCCGCGGTCACAGTATGCAGATCGTTAATCTGGTGTGCTATGTTTTGCTGACGATCCATTAACATAGCCAATGGTTTTTGAATCTGTTCCAAGGTAGTTTTAACCACACTTATTTGTTGTTTCTCTAGCTCAGCTAGGGCTTGTGTGTTCGATTCAATTTCATCTAAGCGGCTGTATATCTCCTTCTCGTTGTTACTATCCATGGTACCAAATAAATAGTGCATAGCATTGCCTATTCCGTCGAATAGTGATCTGGCCTTACGCCTTCCTGGAACTAATTCCTTAATGGTTCTCGTGCGCTTTTGTACGCTATCTATTATAGCGTGTATGTGTAGTTGTTGCACGTTGCACAGGTCTTCTTTGTCTGTGATATTTATGCAGAGTTTATGCACCAAATATTCTGCATGTTCCGTTAGTTTTATCTGCGTGTCTAACTCATCCAAGTCTATCTCAGTGAGAACATTCCAAGTGTTATGATACACCATGAGGTTTCCTAGATCCTCGAAAAATATGCCCGAGCTACTTAGCTTGGTTATAGCATAGGGTTTGTCGGCGATTTCTCCTGTCGCGTACTGGATGAGGATGGCAATTGCAATAATTTGTAGCGCCATTTCTGTGGACAATTCGGAGGATGAAAATATTCCTTTAAGTATGACTTTACCTATTTCGTGCCGTTATTAGACCAGGCAGTGGAGTGACTCCACCGCAAGTGTTCCTGAGAGCCGTTAAAATGGGATTAATTTGAAACAAACAGAGTAGGAATTTGAGTCAACCTGGTTCTGTGACAACATGTTTATTTCATTCGAAGTATGGTTTTAGACGGTTGTTATGTACCGTTACAATACGCTTACCAATTTTTATTGTGGTGTTCACTCCACAGTTACCTGATAAGGTCCCACCCAGATTTGGGAAAGCTTATGTTTTCTGCTTTCATTCTTGATGAGGACCTTGTCTCCTACATGGAAAGTTAGGGGCCGTACTGTCTTATCGTAGTACCCCTTTGAGCGCTGTTTACTTGCCAATAAGTTCTTTCTTGCCGTGGCATATGATTTTTGGAGCTTATACTTCAGTATATGATAATAGCTCTCATGATTGTAAACGGGTTCGGGATCCCGTTTTAAATTTGATGGGACATCCGCTGTGAAGCCGTATAGGCAGTCCATTGGGGTAAGTTTAGTACCCTCGTGTACACTATTGTTATACACGAATGCAGCGGTTCGTAGGTATTGGTCCCATGTTTTGGGATTTTCATCTACGATTGTTCGCAGGTATTCAATCAGCGGTCTGTGGGCACGCTCTAGTGCTCCGTTAGACTGTGGGTGGTATGCCGAAGTCTGTAACTTCTTTACCTTTAGAAGCTTACATACTCTTTTGAATAATTCACTCAGGAAATTTGTTCCCTGATCGGTGAGTATTCTTTTGGGTATGCGATAGCGCGTAACGATTTCATCAAAGAAAACTTGCGCTACTGTGACGGCTTCTGCATTAGGTATTGCATACCAGTCGACAAATTTTGTTAAATTATCTTGGAAGGTCAAGATATATTTGTTACCTGACGTGGTCTCTTCTAATGGACCTACAATATCGAGGTAAACTTTGTCGAACGGTTGTTCTGCGATGTTCGTGATAACCATTGGCATTTTATATTGTGGAGAAGCTTTCATCGTCTGGCACTTTGGGCATTTTTTAATGTATTTTTTAATATCGCTAAGCATGTGTCTCCACCAATACTTGCGTCTTATGCGTTTGTAAGTTTTTATGACACCTTGATGGCCACCAAATGGAGAATCGTGATAATCTTTTAAGATTGTTCGGATTTCCGTAGGGCTCGTGATAACTTCGGGTGTCTTGCCAGTACTTACTTTTTGATCAAGCGATGCTGGGTTGAGTGTTTCCGCCTCCGTGTGTTGAATTTCGTTTTGGTCCGCTTTCGTGTGCTCTTCTGTCTCCACACTGGAGCTATTTAATGTCTCTTGAGCCTTTTGCTTCTGAGCTCGAGTCACGACGAAACAATGAGCGGATTTCTTCTTTCTCTTATTATTTGTGGAATCGTCTTCCTCCACATCTGAGTCCATCGTGTGGTGGACTAGGGCTTCTACCGTTAAGGTATTGCCTAAACTGTCTTCTTTTAATGCTTGAGGGATGCGACTTAGTGCATCGGCATTAGTGTTGTACTTCCCTGGTTTATATTCGATGTTGTAATCGAATTCAGATAGCTTGTGGTGAAATCACACCAAACGGGAAGTAGCGTCTTTAACATTGAAGACACCTTTGAGAGGTTTATGGTCAGTATAGACCGTGAATTTCCGGCCTTGAAGATAGCACCTGAAATTCTTGGTAGCCCAGACAATAGCCAATAACTCTTTCTCTATAGTAGAGTAATTTCTTTCGGCTTTGTTTAATGTGCGGCTTGCATATAGGCAATGGGCTGGTCCTTTCCGACTTCTCCTTGAGAAAGAACAGCTCCTAGAGCCTCGTTACTTGCGTCCGTAGTGAGATTAAAAGATTTCGAAAAATCGGGGTAAATTAAAAGTAGTGGAGAAATTAAAGCGTTTTTTATGCTTTGAAATGCTTCTTGGCATTTCTCTGTCCAAGTGAATTTTACATCCCTTCGGAGTAAATTTGTGATTGGACGTACAATTTTGGAGAAGTCTGGAATGAATTTCCTGTAGTAATTGGCAAGTCCTAAAAATGACTGAACTTGCCTTACTGTTCTTGGAACAGGAAATGTTTGGACGCAGGCCGTCTTACTTGGGTCTGGTAGGGCTCCTTCGCTAGAACATTTATGTCCTAGGTAAACAACTTCTCTTCTTAGAAACTGGCACTTTTCTGGCTGCAGTTTTAAGTTGTTTTCTCTCAACTTGTGGAAGACTTTTCTCAACTTTTCGTTGTGGTCGTTTAAATTTTTACCATAGATGACGATGTCATCTAAGTAAACAAAACATTCGAGGCCTTGTAGGCCTGTCAGGACGAAATTCATTAGGCGTTGAAATGTGGCGGGGGCTCCTTTGAGCCCGAATGGCATACGCTTGAACTCGTAGTGCCCATAACTTGTGCTGAAAGCAGTTTTATGTCGATCTTTTTTGTCGACAAGGACTTGGTGATAGCCGTTGGCCAAATCGAGTGTGGTGAAATACCTTGCGTGACCTAGTTGGTCGAGAATATCCTCGATTCGGGGTAGCGGGAATGCATCTCCAATTGTCTTTTCGTTCAATTTACGAAAATCGACAACGACGCGCCACCTTTTTTCACCGTCAGGTCCCGCTTTCTTGGGGACAACTAGTAGAGGTGAATTCCAAGGGCTTTTACTAGACTGGACTATCCCGCTGTCTAGCATTTCTTTTAGCTGCTCGTTAATGACTTTCCGCTGTGTTTCAGGTAAGCGGTACATTTTTGATTGATTGGTGCTTGATCTTGCACCAATGGAATATTATGCGTTATCGCATTTGTATAGGTGAGTTTGTCATCTTTGAGGAAGAAGATATCGTTATACTCTTCGCAGAGTTCTGATATTGAAATTTTTCCTTCCGCGGTTAAATTAGGGTCTAGGCTGAGTTCTTGCTCTAGCCTAGAAATACGCGGGTATTGTTTTGGGTCGTCCGGAGTCTCATTATCCGGGTATAGATATCGTACATGTTGTAAAATTGCCGTTTTGTCGGCTGGACCTTGGTTTGACTTACCCTTACTTTTAGGTTTTTGACCTGTAATTGGATTGAATTTAATTAATTCCTTATGAGGCTTTATTTTGTTGTATTTAGCATGTAACAGGGTACTTGCTTCCTGCCTTGCCGACGGCTGAGTTTGATACACCTGTACGGTCTTTGCCTTAGGTCGTGCTACTGCTTTTTGACCATGTAGAATTTTTTGTGTTGTGTGACGATGGAGTAATATGCACCTTTAATATAGGCTTTAGCGACTCGCTACCGTTCTTATATGGCCGTTGTTTGTTTAAGAGTGACTTATGCCTCGGGATTTTGGACGGAAGAGTTATATGCACCTTTTTGGTAGGCTTTAGACATTCAGTTCCGTCTCTTGTGTTGTTTGATATTGCCTCTAAATTTGGTAGTGGAATGTGAGTTCTTTTGTGGTCTTTTGTGGGCGTTAATGGGACTATTGTGTAGTCGTTTATGGGAAATAGCTGTAACTTTAAGCTATGTATGACTACTTGATGACTGTTAGCGTTGAGAATACTGACCAGCACTAATTCTTCTCCAGATGCCAGTAAACTGTTTGCCAAGAAGACTCCATTGCTTATCTCTTGTGATAAACAGAGCATTTCTTCTTGAGTTTGTAACGGGACTGGGGCAACAATTTGAGAGCGGGCAGGTATGCAGATTGGTTCCTTAAAGGTAACCAATTGCTGCCTGATTTCATCGGTCTCTTGTTCGCCCAGACAGCCTTTTTCACATTCCTTGGGCTCTTTTGGGGCTTGGCATCCAGCTTTTCTCGTTTGAGAAGCCTTGAAGACACTGCAGGTGGATAGTTCAGCCTGGTTAGACTCTACCTCTTCTGCAAGTGTTCTTACTTCGACTGCTTTTTCAGAATGTAGCTTGTCCGTTTCAAACTCTAATGGCAAAGCAAATTCGTCTGGATTAGTTTCCGTGCGAGGAAACCTTAGTGCTTTATTAGGACCCTCAACATTACAGTTTTTTGCTAGGAAATCATTTCCTAGAAGTCCATCATCGGAAAGACCAGGCAAGTTCTTTACGACTTGAAACTTGCAGGGAATTTTGTTTTTGAAAACGAAGTTTCCTGGCAATTTCCCAGCGTCTTTCCGGTACCAAATGGGGTCTGAAGTGTACATGCCTCATTGTGGTTAATTTCTTTGAGATCTTCTAATGACCTTTTCTTTATTATACTAACCTCAGCGCCTGTGTCTACTACTAGTTTAGTTTGGCCGTTCAGGCCAATGTCTAAGGGAAGTTTTACTGTAGCGACACTGGAATCGGGCTGCTGAGGGGACCCTATTTTATTAGATGAGGGATTTATAGTCGAGCCGGGGAGTTTTGGGTCGACTGTACGTCGTTTCCCTGACTCCGAGCTTCCCATTTACGTTTTTGTTGGCAGTTATTTACTGCATGTCCAGAACGACCACAAAATTCGCACTTTTTACGCACGTTATAGACTCTGGAATTGTTATTGAGATTCTGCGGCTCTCTAGGGCGTTGATTCGATGGTCCACCATTGTTGCTTGATCTTTGAATATTGTTGTTGTTCCTCCTGCAGTCACGTATATCGTGGTTGTATATTTTGCAGTTCACACAGTACGGAGTATTTTTACGTTTGAGGCAATCTGCGTATGTATGGCCTCTTAAATTACAAAAACTACAAGTAATTTTATTTAAATAATTATTTTTATTGTTTACATTAAAATTTCTATTTGGTGATTTTGGCTTCTGTTTTATATTTGCCAGTGTGAACTGTGATGGAAATGTACTGGTGCTTGCATTTGTGGGCACACTGTTTTGCCAGGTATCCTGTGCGAATGGTATTATGCCTGGATTATATATGGGGTGATTTGCAGGCGAATTATTTAGAATCCCTTGCGGATTACTTATCACAGGTGCATTTGTTGACTGTGGTATTGGGTTCTGCACTGTACTGAATTGAAAGTGCCCTGGAGGTTGCAGAAATAGAGCACTTTGCTGGAGACGCTCCATGTGAAGCGCTCTTTGTACGAGGTCATCCACCGTGCCGTCTGTCATGGTCAGAAGGTATTGGCACATATACGGGTTATTGACTCCTGTTTTTAGTGCGTTTTTAGCGAAGTCTTCTAGCTGTGTTTTCACAGCGGGGGCTGCTGTAGCGCCATATTTGGATTCTGCGGCTTCATTGCAGAGTGCCAGCATTTGTTTCACTCGTGCCGTGAAGGCTGTGAGGTTTTCCAAAGGATACTGCCTTGTAGTAATTAATTTATTTACCAGTTCCTGGTAAGTTTCCCTAGGCAGGTAGGTACGATTTAGCCGTTCTTCTACCTCTTTGAAAGTAGTAGGCATATTTGAGGCAAACAGCTGGTAAGCTTCGCCTCGAAGTCTGGTGGGGAAGATTTGCAAAAATGCCGATAGTTCCTCCACCGAAATGCACTGGATTACCTGCCTGCAGCATCCTAGGAAAGTTTGGAGCTCCAGGCTCAATTTTGGGTGCTGCTCTCCCGAGAATAGGGGAACGAGTTGGGCAGTTAACTTGGCTATTTTCGCGTAATCTGCCATGTTTATATTGGGGATTCTGAAGCTAAAGTTTGATACTTTCGGGGAGCTAGTTTCTTCTATGCTGGTTTCCAAAAGGGAGTCGCCCAGCCAATTCAATAGGATTTCACTCACGGTGGAATCACTGACACTGTCTTCAATGGCACCTTCTCTTAATTCTACACTATTATTTGTAATTTCTGTTTCGAGAGAGTGCGAGAGTTCCCCAAACTGCTTTAAGCTTTCTTTAAATTTTTCCGTACTTTCTTTGAATTGCGCGATTTGCTCAAGACGCCGTTCACGGGTCTTTTTGAGCTGTTTATCGATAGAATCGCACTGTATAACAGAAAGTTCGGAGGAGTTTCGCACTTTCCCCTCTAGATATTTTAAATAATTTTCTAAGTTTAAATTAGAAGGTCTTACTTGTGGGGGACCTGTAAGGATTGTCCCACTCCTTAATGTTACTCCTGGTGCTGTTGAATTTGTTGGGGGTGTTTGATTAGCACCCTCTGTTGCAGATGTTGCTCCCTCGTTGCCTCCTTCGTACCGGGACGGATCTTCCTGTGCGTCGCCCGGTGAGGAAGATTGTTGTGGAGTTGGTGGAATTGGTGAGATTTCCGGCGGCGTCTCCTGGTGGGAGCTTCCCTCGCTCATGGACCACCGTATGTAAAATTTGCAGCTATGGGGGCTTCTGCCGTCTTAATTCCCTTGGTTCAAATTGAGAGGGGGGCTTATTGCCTTCTTCGAGGTCCCTCTCAATTCAGTATCGCTGGTGTTTTCGGTTGAAGTGCTTTTGCTGCCGGGGGGGGGCCCGTGGCCTTCTTAAATTCCCCTGGATAAAGGCTGAAAGGGGGGCGCGTTGCCTACTTCGAAGTCCCATTCAGCTCCGGATCGCAGATTGTCGGTTGAGGATTCTTCCTTCAAGTTTCGCTTTGAGATTTTCGGCTATGGACTTCTTATGTTCCTGGGCTGGGATGAAGCCCGCTATTGTCCCACGTTGGCACTTTGTGCTTTGATTAGGGGGTGGCTGCGTGTTTTGCAAACAGAGGCAGTTAAAGCTGTCCGACCCCGAGCGTTGGGAGCCGACTAGATCGAAATACTCCTAAGGCCAGACTCAACTTCAGGCGAAGGGTAGGGTGTCTTGCCCAGTATTCGATTTCGTCCTCAACTCCTTTTGATTCGTAGGATAGAGGGTTTTCGAGCGCTTATACTTTTGTTTGTTTAAAGTAGGCTTCCTCTATCCTACCGGCTGCGCCGATTTTGTTACGTACCTTTGTGGGGATGGCGGGTATTGTATCCAAATCCCCCTTTCACCTTTGTATTGGGATGAGATCACCACCTTTCGTGTAAGTTCCAACAAACACAATTTCCTTTTTTCTTTGTAAAGCAGGTTTATTCTACTCCATTTATTTTTCTTTCACAATTTGCTTCTGTAGACTACGCACTATACTCTTTTCTCTTACAATTTTTTCTTTCACAATTTGCTTCTGTAGACTACGCACTATACTCTTTTCTCTTCGTGAAACTAATTTTTTTTTTATTTACATTTTTATTTACCGCACCATAACCGAGAGCGCCGAACCTAGCTTTTCTTAAAACCAAAATAACTCCTTCGCCCAAAAAATCAGCTTACTTTCGTTTTTTAAAAACTCAACCGTCGTTTTTCAAATCAAGTCAACTCTATTTTCTCACTATACGAACCGCCGTTTTCTACTTTTAAAATTCAACTCTTGATCCGCCGTAATCGAAATTTAGAATCCAACTCGGCTCTTGATCACTTTTGTCGCGATCAAGAGCCTTCGTTCAGGGTAAAAAATGCATAGTTGAATTTTCACCCTGAGAAAATTTTCATTTATTCTGGACTTGATTAAACAAGTCCAGAATATTTTTCGTTGGACGGAGGCTTGAAATTTGATGCTTTTATAAACATCAGCCACCGTCACGATGCCGCGCGCGTATACATACAATGTATTTTCGCGGCGCGCTCTTCTTATCGCGAAAGCTTTTTTGTGATATGTATGTACGTTCGTACATACATATTGCAATTTTCACGACAAATCGTACTGAAGGTACGATTTGTCTTTTGCTTTATTTTTTTTAAAGTAAATAATTCTACTGGCAAATTTTGCTGAAGGCAAAATTTGCCATGGGAATAATTTTATTTTAATTTATGGAATGTGAAGAAAATTGCTAACGCAATTTTCTTCACTGATTAAATAGATAAGCTAACCATGTTTTAGGCATGGTTAGCTTATGTGAAAATTTATAATTTGGAATATTTTATTGAATTGAATTTGAAGAACTTATTCAATTTTTTAATATTTTTCAAATTTTAGGGTTTTCTATGTGAGTTTTAGGAACTGATTTGCTTTCTTCAAATGTTTTTGAAGGTAAGCTAATCATGTTCAACATGTATGTATGCCTGTAAAATCATCCCCTTTCTATACTTTTTCAGGGTATAATTTACGTACATAACAATACGATCCACAGCCAAATCTCAACCACAGACAACTTCGAAACAGTCTACCTCCCTCAACGCTTCTCAGCCTGCTAAAATGGCCTCGCAGATATTGACTATCCCCAACAACTCACAGACAGAGTTTCAAGAAAGCACCAAACCATATCCAAACAGCAACGCTACATTCTCCACTACAGCACAGATTCACAACAAATCCTCCCCTAGCAACACACCAACTACACAACAAAACAAAGCAGGTTTAGACACCAAAACACCCCTCCACAAAATACAGCCTTTCAGCTTCAACACTTGCATTCATACTTCCTTCATCCAAAACCCATCATCCTTATCGCAACTAAACCAAGACGCCATCTCCAGCTCACCTAATTTTAAAAGCTCACCCCCCCTCACCCAAACTAACACTACATTCTCCCCAATACCATCCACAGCCACTAGATTTGACTCAGACTTAGACTCACCTAACGTCTCCACCATCGACGACGAGAACATGGTAATTGTTTTAGACTAGATGACATATGACCCCCTTGTCTTGATCCGCATTCCCACCTCTTACTCACTCTCATGCCCAACTCCCAAGTGGTTCCGCGGAAATACCATGGAGATTTCGCTGTCCTCCAATGGAACGTCTGCGGCTACTACAATAACCTAGGCAGCCTTCAGCTCCTAGTTAATCATTTTTCTCCCGGCATCCTGGCTATCCAGGGAACGCATCTCCAAAATGGAGCCTGTCCCCCACGCCTTTCCAATTTCACACCGTTCCTGGCAAACCACCGCAGCTCCCGAAGTGGCGGAGTTGGGGTGTTTGTCAGAAACGACATACCTGCGTCCGAACTCCCTCTAACCTCGTCCCTCACAGCCGTAGCTGTCAAAATCTCCCTCTACCCCATTTTCCACATCATTTCGGTGTATATCACTGCCGAGGACGCTGTCACGGTAAGCGCCCTGCAATCCCTGGTGGATCAAGTCCCGGGTCCGGTGCTCCTTCTGGGGGACTTCAACGCGCTGTGGGGTTCTCCCAGGGGCGACACTAGAGGTAGGACTATAGCGGAGTGGCTGAATAACGGCGGACTCGTCATCCTGAATGACGGTAGCTCTACAATCCTTAACACCAGAAACACCGTCACACACATTGACCTTTCCCTGGCCTCCCCTTCTCTGGCCCCAGCTATCAAGTGGAGTACAGTGGAGAGCCCCCCGAGGTACTGATCACTTCCCCATTCTTTTAACCATGGAGAGAACTCGCCCGACTGTCCGGCACATTCCCCGATACGTTGAGCGAAAGGCGGATTGGAACAACTGCCGAAATAATCAAAAACTATCTCAAAGAACGCCTCCCCAGTCTGGACCCAGACAGGGAAGCATCGGTTCTTTCCAGAGCAATTCGACAGGCAGCCAATAGTGAAAGTCCAGCCACCTTGGTTCAACCTCAAGGTCAAGCAGCTCGTAGTAAGCAAGGACAGAGATTCTTCAAGAAATATCCTACTACTGAGAACGCTGTCCACTACCGAAAAGCAAATGCCCTCATGAGAAGGGAAATCAAGACCGCGAAAAAACAAGCCTGGCAGAATTTCGCCTCCAGCGTCGACTCCTCTACCCCCATGAAAGAGAACTGGCGCAGGTTCAGAGCAATTTGTGGTCACCCCGCTAAGGCAGGCATCACAGGCCTTTGCGTGAACAGCACGATTGTTACTGATCCAGCGCAAATGGCAGAACACCTTGATAAGCACTGCATCAGTTACTCAACAGACGCAGATCGCTCTGCACTTTATTGCTCCACGAAAACTCAATTGGAGAGGTGCATACTCCAGGAAAACATTCCCCCCATCCCAACTTGAAATTCCCTTCTCACTCCTGGAACTTAAGCGTACATTTAACTCCTTTCAAGGAGTTCTAAGAGTAGGAGGTAGGATACAGAATGCCAACCTCTCAGCCGACGCAAAGCATCAAGTTCTACTTCCTCAGAACCACAATGTAACTAACCTCATCATTGACCATGCGCATCTCCAGACTCTACATGGCGGCACACAGCTTACTCTAAACTACCTAAGAATGCAATACTGGATACTAAATTACAAAAGTAGGGTACAAGCCAGAATACATAACATATATTAGCATAACATGCTTGAGACATCGGCAGAACTCTACCCAGCAACTCATGCGAAACCTACCAGCTGTCAGAATAATTCCTTCCCCACCATTCTCCCACTGTGGGGTTGGTTATGCTGGACTCTGCCTAACAAAATTGTCAAAAGGAAGAGGCACTAAAACTGTAAAGGGCTATATCTCCCTATTTATATGTATGGTGACCAAGGCAGTTCACCTCGAATTAGTCAGTGATCTTACTACGAATGGCTTTCTGGCGGCATATAAAAGATTTGTTGCACGCCGGGGAAATTGCAGGGAAATATACAGTGACAATGGAACGAATTTTGTTGGCGCACGAAACAAAATGAACAAGGAGCTGAAGCTTGCAATTGATCACTCCACTAGACAAGCTGCAGAGGTTCTAGCAAATGACGGGACAGAGTGGAAGATCATCCCACCTGGCAGCCCACATTTCGGGGGTCTCTCGGAGGCTGGTGTTAAATCAGTCAAAAGCCATCTCAAGCGGGTTCTAGGCGAAACACTGCTAACATACGATGAATTTAGCACGATATTGTACCAAGTTGAGGCCTGTCTAAACTCAAGACCAATTTGCCAACAGTCGAGTGATCCAACAGACTTAGAACCATTAACACCAGGCCACTTTTTGATTGGTCGACCGATAATAGCACCACCAGAGCCCGATATAAGCAACACGCAGGTTCATCAGAGGTGGAAGTTAGTTACCAAACTACAGCAAGATATGTGGAATAGATGGTCGCAAGAATATTTGTCCTTGCTAAAACAAAGGAGCAAGTGGTAAACCGAAGGCAATAATCCTGATATCGGCGAGCTGGTACTAGTGAAAGACGACAATTTACCACCACAAAGATGGTCACTAGGTCGTATTGTGCAACTTCACCCAGGAGAAGATGGAATCGTCCGGGTTGTGTCAGTCAAATACAAAAACGACATAAAGAAGCGTCCGCTCAACAAGCTTTGTCAGCTACCCATCGATACATACACATCGTCAACAGCACCTGAGCTCAAAACTCTTGCCACATTGACAACCCTTTCTAACCCAAGGCATAAGGCAGGCACCACTCGCAGGAGATCACATATCAGCAATATTCAGCCTGAACCAGAACTTTGGTCTAGATCAGAGCACTTTGATCAGCCATCAACATGTACAATAAAAATCAAAGCAGACGATTCACCACACTCACCAAAAAGAAGGAAAATTAAGATTGCACCCTGCACGTGGGCTACTAAGCTACTACACTCGGTTTTTATAGTACTATATTGGATAGCTACAGTTTTTGGCCAGAGTTATGAAATTTTTCAACCCAAAACTGGTTTGTATATCGAGAACTTGCGTTCTGCACAAATCAAACGGGGAAACCTTAGGCTTCAGATTACCTTTCCAACAAGCGAAGTAATTGAAGATCGAAAAATGATAGACACAACCTGGACCCAAATAAGAGATATGTGCGAGAAAACTAAGACTCTTACTGACATCACTCACTGTGGTATACTTTTTGAACATATGTCAGCAAGAAGGCAAAATCTGATGAAAGCCACTGATGAAATCATTCAACTAGCCCAGCGTAAGTGTAGAGGAAGGAGAGGTCTACTCGGAGATGTACTAACAAGCATTTTTGGGGTCAATGACAAGGTTTATACAGACTTAGAATTACTGCAGAATAATCAGGAAGGTAATCGGAAAGGAAAAATAGTTTAAAATCAGGTACATAAAAAAGGCATTAAATTTAATTATTAAATAGTCGGTAAGCTAATAGCTTTAAAAGAAATTAGTTAAACATAAATAAATAAATAAATAGAAATAAAAAAAAATAACACAAAATTATATTAAAACTAAATAATAAATAAATAACAAACTAAATTGTAGTAGAAAAAAAAAAGATGAAGCAAACCAAACTAACAATGGTTAAATAAACAAAAAAACAATGTATAAAAAGCATGCAGGACAGGCAGTAAGGCCGAAATAGGTTATGTATTACATAAATATACATACGTAAATGAAAATAAAGTGACATTAGAATTAAAGATTTATAAAAATAGAGTAAGGTACTAAAAATAGATAAAATATTTCTTAAAAGTAGAAATAAAGAATAAATAAATAATTAGATTATAACCTACCAGGCTACCATTAGAAAAATAAATAAGCCGTAAATAGATTAGAAAAAGAAAATTTAAAAAAATTAGCATTAACAAGAACAATGTCAAAAACTACCAATATAAAATAATAATACATAAATAGAAGAAGAAAAAAAAGATACCTAATACCAGGCTACTACTCCTATCATTATAATAACACACAAAAAATTTTAGACTTAAGGTAAACAGATAAAGGCAAGAACCTTTCAAAATAAAAACAAAACAAAAACAAAGTGTAACGCCTAACCGAACCGACCAAGATTAATTAAAATTTAAATAAGAAAAAAAAATAGGTAATTAACTCACAAAATAATTTTGTAAAGCCTAGCCGAACCGACCGAATCAACCTAACCAGACTAATAGACCTAAAAGCAAAACAAATTCGAGAAAGAATAAAATAAAAGAATTAATGTAGCACTAATGATCGATAAAGTACAACAACGGTAACGTAAAATACACTACATAAATTCGGAAATAATAAAGTTCAAATCAGGATAATTAGCAAAAAAAAAAGAATGAAATAATACAAACTAGTACAACGACAACTTCCCCTGAGAATTATTCCTCTTCAAAGAATAATTCTCTTTTTCTCAGGGGGAAGGATTGTTATGTACGTAAATTATACCCTGAAAAAGTATAGAAAGGGGATGAATAAGTTCTTCAAATTCAATTCAATAAAATATTCCAAATTATAAATTTTCACATAAGCTAACCATGCCTAAAACATGGTTAGCTTATCTATTTAATCAGTGAAGAAAATTGCGTTAGCAATTTTCTTCACATTCCATAAATTAAAATAAAATTATTCCCATGGCAAATTTTGCCTTCAGCAAAATTTGCCAGTAGAAATATTTACTTTAAAAAAAAATAAAGCAAAAGACAAATCGTACCTTCAGTACGATTTGTCGTGAAAATTGCAATATGTATGTACGAACGTAAATTCATATCACAAAAAAGCTTTCGCGATAAGAAGAGCGCGCCGCGAAAATACATTGTATGTATACGCGCGCGGCATCGTGACGGTGGCTGATGTTTATAAAAGCATCAAATTTCAAGCCTCCGTCCAACGAAAAATATTCTGGACTTGTTTAATCAAGTCCAGAATAAATGAAAATTTTCTCAGGGTGAAAATGCAACTATGCATTTTTTACCCTGAACGAAGGCTCTTGATCGCGACAAAAGTGATCAAGAGCCGAGTTGGATTCTAAATTTCGATTACGGCGGATCAAGAGTTGAATTTTAAAAGTAGAAAACGGCGGTTCGTATAGTGAGAAAATAGAGTTGACTTGATTTGAAAAACGACGGTTGAGTTTTTAAAAAACGAAAGTAAGCTGATTTTTTGGGCGAAGGAGTTATTTTGGTTTTAAGAAAAGCTAGGTTCGGCGTTCTCGGTTATGGTGCGGTAAATAAAAATGTAAATAAAAAAAAAATTAGTTTCACGAAGAGAAAAGAGTATAGTGCGTAGTCTACAGAAGCAAATTGTGAAAGAAAAAATTGTAAGAGAAAAGAGTATAGTGCGTAGTCTACAGAAGCAAATTGTGAAAGAAAAATAAATGGAGTAGAATAAACCTGCTTTACAAAGAAAAAAGGAAATTGTGTTTGTTGGAACTTACGCGAAAGCAAGGTGGTGATCTCATCCCAATACAAAGGTGAAAGGGGGATTTGGATACAATACCCGCCATCCCCACAAAGGTACGTAACAGTATCTGCGGGTTGGCATATTTGGGAGCGTCCGCGAAGGTGACTCCAGTTTTAATTTTGCTGGGGCTAGTTTCAATGGGAGCTTGGTTGCCATAGGTAGCGTACCACTGCCTTCTCGCTTCGTAGCGGGTGAGGTGATTGTCCACCTGTAATTTTACTATGGCTTTCTCTCTTGCATAGGCAGGACATCTTGGGTCTAGAGTGGTGTGGTCTCCGGACACATCGCAGCTAATGTAATACACTTTCTCACAAACGTGAGTAGTATCGCCACTAGCTTTGGTCAGTCCGCAGTCTGGGCATACCGGGGTAGTGTGACATCCACTTTCGTCGTGTCGGAATTTAAAGCATTTTCTGCATCTTAGTGGAACCGGATACCATCTACGGACCGGGAGCCTCCCGTAGCAGCAGATGATGGATGTTGGGGGGGGGGCAGTCGAAAGTGAGCTGCAAGGCTCCGGTGGGAATTCGGTCGGTGATGTCCTTGCCGGGTTTCGTCATCTTTCGCATCTCAGTGATGGTTTTGTTTTCTTCTTGTAGCCCTTCGAGGATTTCAGCCTCATCAGCTTTTCTGCCTCAATTTGAGATGGGAGTAGGACTAGATAGGAGCCATCCCTTAAGCTCTTACAGGACTGGACTCTTGGGGCAATGTGTTCTATCATTTTGCACACTACGAAGGGGTTCAAATCTGTTAGCTTTTTCGACTCATCTGCGAGCTTAACTGTAACATATTTTGGTTCTGTACCTGAGAAACTGTTCGTGGTTGCTTGTTGGAGCGACGGAAAGTCAAGGCCTGTTCCGCTTTTCCTTGCCTTCTTGGCTGCTTTCCTGAGCCAGTTGTCCGGGTCCAGGAGGGCAAACTGATTCGACGGGCCACCGGTCGTAGCCATGTTGCTGCGCCCTATGCGGGCTACGTGTTTTTAGACCACCTCAGAATGAGTGGTGCCTGGCGGTTTTGTCGAGTTGAGCCGGTTCGTTAGTACGTCCAGTCGTTATGTGCTGGGGCCGCAGACGCCGACTATGTAGTTGTTTTGCGTTTAAGAGTGGAGGAGAGGGGGCGTTTTACCGATTGGGAATTCCAATAGGAGCTGCTAAGGTTTAGGTTTAGAAGGAGAAAAGATGTAAGGCAGAGTTGAAGCAAAGTAACCTATACAGTTTTAAACTAAGAATTCAGAAATACTTAAACTACCCACCACCTAAAGCTAATTTCGAATACTAGAGATAACTGGGGAAATTAATTCAGTGTGTAATTACTAATTAAGAATTCAGCGTGTGTTGCTTCTTCGCTAAAAATTGTGTGTTGAATGTAATAGAGTGTAGTGTGAGCTCTATTTTCCGAGTTTTTGTGAAAAGAATAGATATTATTGTTTTACTGGGCGCCCTGTACCCAAAACAGGGTAAAAGGTGGCTTGCGGCTAAAATGTTGCGGAGCTTTTAATTTTGTTGGTTCCTATGTTGACCACTAGCGCTCCTGGTGTGCGCCTTAGCTGCTGGAATTTGCAGTTTGGAGAGATATTGTGCTTCCACCTAATTGTGGATATTGTCCCTGAATCGGCTCTCAAATTTCGGATTACGGTCGGAGCGAGCACGTGTTGTCGCTGGCTGTCACAGCAACTTTGCGTTGTAAATTATAGTTATTATAAACGTAAAATCTTCCAACTTACGGCCTGTGATTCAGCGGATTATGTTAATCCACTCGGTGAATAAATACTTTCTTCCTCCAATGAACCTGCTTTTGTTGTATAAGCTGAGTTTCTAACTACTTTTTTCGCGATTTAAGTAAGCGTGCTACTTTAGCGTTCTGCTCTGATCAGCGGATCTTTACAGAATGAAGATCGGAGATATTCTGCTAAGGTTCTGTGGCTTCTCTCCAATGCACCATTCGTTTGAGGGTGATATGGAGTAGTTTTGAGTCTTTTAATTCTCAGCAATTTAGATACCTCGGCGATCATGCCACTTATGAGGTTAGAGCCCTGATATGTGAGGGTACTTTGTGGAATACAATGTTGACAAACTATTGTTGTCGTGAAGGCTTCCGCTAATGTCTTAGACTTGGTGTCGACTATGGGAATAGCCTCAGAAAATTTAGAAAGGTCGTCTTGGAATGTAAGGATGTATTTGTTTCCAGAATGAGAAATTGGGAGGTCCTACAACATCTAGGTATACTCTTTCGAAAGGCTTGGAGCTAATGCTCGAGATTTTCATTGGAATTTTTGGATTACTGGATACTTTGTTTACCTGACAAAGTTCATATTTCCTTACGTATTTGACAACGTCGTGTGACATGCCAGGACAGTAGAATTGCTTTTTGATTCTTTTAATTGTACGGGAAACACCTTGATGGCCTCCCGTCGGTAATGAATGAAAATCCTTCAAAACTTGTTCGATGTCACTTTATCGGATAAATATTTTATTGAATCTTGATGGAGCTTTACGTTTATTTGTTGATTAGCGAAGATCTGGGTAAAAGCGTTTTTAATAATTATTAGATACTGTGGATCTAATATAGGGAAGGAGATATTTATTTGTTTTAACTGATTTGCTTCTGTGTATGAGCAGATTTCAGTTAAAATCTTTTCGAGGTCTGATCTATCTCTTTGGGATCGACAAGGTAGATTAATTTTTGATATAATTACTGAGGAGTCTTTTCTTTTGAAGAAGTTCAGTTCATTTGCTAAAAGCGGGGACTTATCTGGAAGTTTTAGTTTCGAAGCCAACACTCTTTCAAGTTCTGCATATTGCATTGGCAAGATGAAAAATTTAGGATTCGCATTTTTAGTCAATAGTAATGGGGAATTTGCCTCAGTTATTATGTCTAAGGAACTGTTTACTGTTGAAGGAGTCAGTTTTGATTATTTACACTCGTGCAGGGAGTATTCAAATATCGCCTGAGCTCTAGCTTGATTCCTTGTTACCACATTTATTTATTAGGTTCTGCGAAATATTCGGTACTATCTGGAATAGCTCTACTGAGAGCGTCTGCATTTGTGTTGAGCTTACCTGATTTATGGACTATCCTGCAGTCATATTCCTCAAGCCGTATTCTCCATCTCATTAGTCTTGAGGAGTGGTCTTTCAGATTCATGAGCCATACTAATGGTTTATGGTCAGTTATAATGGTAAACTGTCTACCATAGACGTATGCTCTGAATTGCTCAACTGCGAAAACGATGGCTAAAAGCTCTTTTTCAGATGTTGACTTACGAGTCTCTGCACCATTGAGAACTCGACTCACGTAGGCTATTGGATGATCTCCTTGATCATTAACTTGTGAAAGAACAGCTCCAATGGCGTAGTCACTGGCATCGGAGGTGACAAAAAATTGTTTGCCGAAATTGGGATAGGATAGAATTGGTGCTGAAATTAGTTTACTTCGTAACTCGCAAAATGCTTTATCGCAAATTGCGTCGAACTTGAAAGACGTATCTTGTTTCAAAAGATTTGTAAGGTGCTTCGCAATCTTTGAAAAGTTGGGTATAAAGCGGCGATAATAGCCGACGAAACCAAGGAAGGCTTTTATATCTTTTTCCTTTTTGGGTCTAGGATAGGACTGAACTGACTTTATCTTTGCTGGATCTTGTTTGACTCCATTTTCTGTAATTATGTGCCCTAATTACATAATTTCTTTCGTTAAGAAATGGCACTTGTCGGGTTGGAGTTTCAAATTGAAGTTGCGGAGGCAGCTAATTACTGCTGTGAGTCTGGAATTGTGATCTTTGAAATTGTATCCATGGACTACAATATCGTCCATGTATACGAAGGGTGTGCTAAAGGCAGCTTTTTCCTTGTACTTCAAGTCCATTTTTATCTGGTGGAATCTACTGGCTAAGTCGAGTGTAGTAAAGTATTTCGATTTCCCCAACTGCCCCATTTTTTTTTTTAGACATCAGAGCTGATTTTTTTACTACGGTATGAAAATGGAAAGAGCGTGATATGATTAGATACATAGTGCCGGAGAGCTATTAGATCATTTTGGTTTGGTCTGAATGCAAAGGGCGAGATATGTACAGAAATTAATTTATATGGGAATACGGTGTGAAGAAAGAGAAATGTATATGGGGTGTTGGATATATACATCCATACTGCCATAAGAAATCATCAAACTGTTGATCATTTTGATGACGATTGCGAGATATGCTCTGGTATTGAATCAAGTTGGATGGAGTCAAATCTTTTAGACATCATCATTAGGTCATTTTGGTTTAGGGTATAAGAAATAGGCGACGGGGTGAGGTATATAATATACATACTGCCGTTTCAATTCATTAATTAATTATTATTAATTTTTTTTTTATGCAAAGAGCGAGATGTATAGAAATTAATTTATATGTGAAGTTCTTTTTACGGTGTGAAAGGAAAGAAGGATATGGATAGAAATTTATATGGGGAGTTAGAAGAAAGATTGGATTGAAGGACGATAAAGTGTGGTTGGAAGAAACTGGCGACGGGGTGAGGTACATATATACATACTGCCATATCAATAAATTAATTTTTTTTTTTTTTTAAATCGTAATAATTGAAAAAAAATCGGGAAAATTGGGGACAAAGTCCGGAAAAAATCGCAATAATTTAAAAAAAATCGGAAAAATTGGGGATGTTGTAACCCTATTTGTCGCTGTGCTTTCCCTAGGGAGAAGAGCGACTTAAGGGGAAAGCTCAGGTAAGGTTTTCCTTTTTTAAAAAAAACAAACACTCTTTAAAAACACTAATTTAATTTCAACTTTATATTATATATTTTTAAGTTATTTTTAAATGAAACTTCGAATTAAGATTTTGAAATTTTCTAAAAAAGCTTTCCGAAATCGCGTATGCACTTGAAGAGTGCTTCTCCTGAACTTCGACTTCTTTAGTCTTGCAACATATTTTTATCATCGAAAATATCTGACGCCCCTGCGTCAGCAAAAGTATCAAAAAGTTTTTCTGATTGGTGCATTCAACTGGCCAATCGGACAATAAGCATAAAAAAAATGGAAAGATAAGACGATTTTAAAGCATGTGAGACTTCGTTAATTTCTTGGCTTGGGTCTTGTAATTTGATCCCGCTCTTGAAATTACGAGTGATATGCGATGTGGAGTACATTAACTCCGTGAATTATGTTTGACCAAAAATGTTGAGCAAGCATTCTGTTTACTTTTCATAAGTGGCTATTTATGCGAGAAGAAATTTATGGAGGTAAGTAATAAGAATATTTGTGCATTTTGTGCATTTTTGGACATATGAATAAATTTATGAGGGTAAGTAATTATGGATATTTGTACATTTTGGATATGGATACTTGTATATGCATGGTGTGGTATTTTGAGACCACAATATGAATGCTTATGCAATATGAATGCTTATGCTCTTTTGGAATGTCCATAGGGGGTAAGTAGGTACATGTAAGTAATTGTACATGTGGCTATGATTTTGGGATCACAACATCCCTTCCCCCTAATAAAAAGAAAATTCATAGCCTTGAAATGGTGAAGAATTTTCTGATGAAGTAGAATTTCGAAACTTGTTCCAAACCAAAATTGTTGTCAATTATTTTCGATACGTAAAATGAATAAACTTTATTAGCATTCTCTGAAAAGAGAGTTCTTATAGCAATTGCGTCGAGATAGTCTTATTTAGAAAGAATTTGAAGGTACATACCTTTTACAATTATGGTAAGTATAAATGATTACCTACATATTTACTTATTTATTAATAAAAATTCTTGTATTGTTACTCTATTTGAATAAAATTATCTAAGAAACTTATATATTTATATTTTTATTTATTATTTTTTTTTTTTAGATTTACTTATTCCTGTTGTTTTAATTGTTGACTGTTTATAAAATAATGTTTATTTTGCTATTTTACATAGTTTCTTTTTTTTTATTGAGGATATATATTTTTGATAACTTTATGTACTAAAATTATTGAAGGCACTTAGGTTTTGTAATTTTGCGCACTAAAATTAATAAAGATATATAATTATTGATCATTTTCACTTAGATTTTGTAACCTTGCGCACTAAAATTAATAAAGATATATAATTTTTGATAATTTTACACATATAATGGTACTAGTTCTAGAAAAGAAATGCCTAAATAGGTGCAAATTACATTCATATTCATTAATGTCTGTCGTTTCGGATTGGCTCGTTTCCGATTGATCTACCAATGAAAAGTTGGTTAATTATTAAAAGTAACAATCGTAATTTGTTTTTTGGTTCTGTTTTTTATTTTTATTTTTTATGCTCGAGTTAACTGAATGTTTGTTTCTCGATCTGGACTTTCCAAGTTACTACTCTCATTTTGCGGTTCTGACCTGTTTTTTCTTTTACAAACATTACATTTTGGGTAAATAATGTATGAAATTATTATTAATATTATCAGAAATGATAAGTAACCAAGTGTGTAATGATGTATTGTGTGTGGGTTTACTGATTCTAGGCTTATTTCTTCTTGTTCCTTTTGGGTCTTTATTTGATCGGATAATTCTTTGAGTTCGTTTGGCATAGAATATTTGATTAAGCCAACATTATCAGATCTCGGTTTAAACTTAATGGTTTGGTTAAAAATTTGGGTTATGTTTAATGAAGGTACAAAATATTTTTTTAGCTCTGTTACATTCATATTGTATGCTCTAATGGTCAGAAATTCTGTTCTCAGGTAACAATTATTACTGATTTCGATAATTCCAGTTCCCACCAGAGTATAGGGAGTAATATGTTGTTTACATATCACGTCTACTGAGGTATTTATCCTAGTTGAGAATAACCATTTATTTGCTTGAGACAGCTGTACCCAGAAGATTGTTTGATTCGAAGTTCGAAAATCGCATGATTGTAACTTAGAATATTCTCGTTTGAGTAAATTAACTTCGCATATTGAATTGTCTTTATTTCCATTAAAAATGGGGTGATTTAATTGACAAAGGAACTGTGCTTCACTATCAGTGGCACAACTTCCTAGTTCGTGTGCATTCATATTATAATAATGTTCACGATTAAAATCAACCACTAGGAATTCAGTACTAGGTTGGATGAAAGTGAAATTTTCTTTATAAATTGTAGGTAAGGAATGGGTTTTGAATAATTGGTAGTCTTCCTTGTAAGGAAGTGGAATTCTAAACTCGTATATAATTTTGTCGTTATAAGCAATGGTACTCATTTTTCCCAAATGATATATGGATAACAGATTCGTTTCTTTTAATGAACTTGGTAATCTAAGCTCGCTAGAGATTTCTCTCCGTATTGTGACGAGGAGGGTTTCTAATTGACTGGGAGAAATAATAGAAGGGTGCGGTTTCCCATGTCTGACATCTGTTACTAGATTGATAATTGTGCTAACTACTCCTTGGTACCTTAATATCAAAAGAGTGTTTAGGGAAGTAAGTGATTCAAATTCAGCGACAATCCTGTTAGCATACGTTACGTTGTGAAGTTCATCCATAAAACCTCGAAGCGTTCTATATTTGTTATTCAGAGTTACAAATTGCATTTGAATATCATTTATTGATTTATTAAAGATATTCGCTGTGGTTTCCAGTATCAAGGTTTGGTTTTTTATCAAATACTTCAAATATTCTTCGTTCCTTTTTAGTTTTTCGATTTCCTCATCATAATGGTTAGCATCATCCTCATTTAGGATGCCAAAAAGAGGATTGCCTATTGTTCTTGTGAAAATGCTGGTTCGTTCCTTAACACACCGCACAAGTCATTAATTTCCATTGCGTGTTTCTTTAAATAGGTTACACCCAAGTTTATTCCTACTAAATCATAATATATTACAATTTTCCATTCATTAGAATAGAATTCTATGTTTCCTAAATTTTCAAAATATATCCCTGCATTGTTTATCGGAGTAATCTTGATTCCAGCAGATCGGACTGCGGTTAGAGTTGCAAGGAGGACTATTGTCCAAATCATATCTGGAAAAATTTTAGATTTAAATTCGATGCAGAGAGTAAATAGTTTTGATAGAAAAATTAGCATAGCCGCGATCAGAAAGAACCCAAGCAAAAGCATTGTAAGAACTAAGTCAGTATTCGAATTATGTACGGTTAGTTACACCAACACACTTTATTGCGGTTAGGGAAAGTGTTTAGGGACAATTGAATATTCTTATAAGAATTAACTTAGAGTTAAGAGAGTGTCAGATAATCCTACACTGGATGAGTAACTTTGAGCAATTCATTGAGCTGCAATTAAGTTAAAATTTTCAATCTATTAGAGCCATTTATCATGTTACCCCTTACAGTACATAAAAGTGGGTGTGGAAGAATAGGGTGCTAATATATAAATTTAATCAATGGATATCGATTTTATGCTCATTCTACAAATAGTTTCAAATTATTATTGTGGACAGTTTTCATTTTATTTCCGATCTTTATCTTGGTCGTTTCCTCGGAAGTTAGTTTGATAACCTCATAGGGTCCTTCCCATAGGGCTGAAAACTTATTCTGTCGCACGTGTTTCTTTAATAATACTTTATCTCCTATGTTAAAAGATTTTTTTCGTTTGTTTCCATCGTAATATTCCTTGGATTTTTCTTTATGTTTTACGATGGTTTCTCTCGCTAATTGATATCCATGCTGTAGTCGCACTTTCAGCTCATTCGCATAATTCTCGTAGTTATAAGTTGTTTGAGGTGATTGCTTCAGATTGGTAGGTATTTTTGGTGGATATCCATAAAGAAGTTCATAAGGGCAGAAGTTAGTACTACTATGAGGAGTGGTGTTGTACACGAACATTGCGTACGGTATCCATTCGTCCCAATTCTGAGAGTCATTATTAACGTAGTGTCGTAAGTATTCCGCTAAAGTGCGGTGACTTCTCTCCACAGCACCATTTGTCTGTGGATGGTAAGGAGTAGTTTGTATTTTCTTTATCTTTAACAACTTACACACCTCTGAAAACATGTTACTGACAAAATTACTACCCTGATCTGTAAGCAATGATTCGGGAATACCATGTCTTGATACTATATTTTTGAAAAATTCTTTTGCTACGGTGTGTGCCTCTGCGTTACTTATAGGCACCGCATCTGAGAATTTAGTTAAATCATCCTGAAAGGTGAGGACGTATTTATTTCCCCTATAGCTCACAGGAAGCGGACCTACAATGTCCAGAGCTACTCTTTCAAAAGGTTGCGAACTCGTTGTAGTTATTTTCATGGGTATGTTGTTAAATTTGTTTAGCTTATTTTTTTGGCACGATTCGCATCTGCGAATATAATTCTTTATATCCCTGAGCATACTTGGCCAATGGTATTTCATCCTAATGCGCTTGAGTGTTCTGGTAAAACCTTGATGTCCACCTATCGGAGATGTATGATATTCCTTCAATATTTGTTGAATGTCTTCAGAAATTTTAACACGAGTCTTGATATTTCGATAAAGGAATATTTTTAATTCGGTGTGTACTTTTAAATCGTTCAAAATTTTCTTAAATTCCAACATTATGTCGTTACTATAGACAGGTATTGAGATGTGAAACTCCGTAGTTTGATTCCTTTCACATGACTTTAAAAATTGTTTTTAAATAATTTTTGTTGTCTTCTGTATAGGTTTAGGATTATCCTGTTGGTTTGAAAGGAATATGTATTTCTCTCTGACTGCTCTTCCTAATACAAACATATGAGCTAATAATAATAGTCACTGTTATTGGAAATAATCTTCACACACATGTTTTGTTTTAAATTGATTTAGATGCTCAGCGCTCGAGTATTTTTATAAATGGGCAATTTAGCGTATAATTAACACCGTTGGTTACACATTCATACACATGCTACAATCATTAGATTAAATTCATCGGAGAAAATCTTGCAGGGATTAACCAAAAAAGTAGTGTCGTTCACTAGGAATCTCTAAATTGACAGTGGTTAAAACCAGCATAGACCTCTCTAACCACGAAATCCCGATCTAGGCGTGTGCACTTACAGTTTTCACCAAAATATTTGCTAAAATTGCAACGATTATCAGACAAGATGAAACTAAAACTTTCCGTCGGCAAATCACGATACGGAAACAAGCCACTGATTTTAAATTTTACGTCTTGCAAAAGAGATAGTATTATTAGGAATTTGCACTATACTAATTAGATATATATATATATTTTTGTTTCTTTAAATAATACTCTAACTACTATATGTGATAGCTATAGTGATATATAATAAAGAAAAGGAAAAAATTCTTACTTGATATATACATATTTTGTGTTTTTTTTTTAAATTGTTCTTCCTTTGTGTGTTCCTCTTTGCTATAATGCGTCCTGTCCGCCGTCGTATCAGCAGTCGTATCCTTTTATTTTTGTTGCTAAAAGGGTTGTCTTTGTTGTTATCGATTATAAGAGACAGCCCGTCTCTTTCGGGATCACACCAGTGATGGGTCGGGACCGTCCGTCCACCGACCTTTGATTTTTATAATATTGTGCGCATTTTTTCCACTGTTTATTTTTTTAGGCAGTTAGTAAGCCCAGTTTGAATGCGTTTCTTTATTTTATTTTTGTTATATTTTTGTTTCAATTATTATCGTTTTATTGTTATTATTACTCAAGTTATTGTTCAAATTTTTGATATTATTATTATCATTATTGTTGCTTTTGTTATCTTTTATTGTTATTACTCAAATTATCCCAAAAAAGTTTTGATATTAGTATTGATTTTTTTCGTACTACTTTTGTTACGTTTTAATTTATTTAAAGTCAATTTAGACCACAATATACATATTATATTAAACACTCGTATTCCATATGAAAAATGTTGTTTTTCCTTTTTTCCACTTTACAAATAAGCTCGAGCTTTAACCTGTCACCATATGCTTTAGCATTACGACCATTTGCACATCATTTTCGATTAATTAAGATTTGATAAACGCCGAATCAATTAATCTCATATCTCAATGGATTTATTTACTGTGTCGTATTCTTCTTATATTTTTTTTTTTTTTATCTTTTGGCATATTTAGTATACGCTTGGTTTCATCGTCTTTTAATTAAAGCATTCGCAACTTTTTATTTTAACACTTTTGTAGTGATATTGGTTGTGATAGTAGTCTGCCTCAATAAAAACCGTTCACTTGATTCGCTAGTACAAACGTGAATCTTTGGTTTTATATTTAATAGGAATCATTTCCCGGGTTTTATAATTATGGTGTGATATCTCAAAAGATAAGTCACAAGTTACTCAGCTCTATTCTGTGAGATTTTTATAGGAGTTAGTTTGCACTAATGAAGTACAATTTACATCACGATACGAAAAGAAAAATGAGGATAATATATAGAAAAATGTTAATAACACCAGCTGATTCCGTTTAATATCCTGTGGATATCGTATTGATTGTTAGCAAAGTAGGGTATTTTTTTTTAAATAATAAAACCATTTTATTGGTAATTTTCGCGGAATCGATTCTCCTTATTTTGTGTTTGCGAGGTGCTCTTTTCAAATTTATTTAAATATTGATTAATTACAAAAACTATAACTTTTCACTTTAATTCAGGCGATTTTTTTTTTATAATTTTTCACTTTATCATAATAAATTTTTTGATAGAACACTTGCTACACCGGTTTAAATTTATTTTAACGAAGTAGCGAAATTGGTCTGATTAGGGATCGGCACCGCTGCCACCAGTTGTTGTAACCCTATTTGTCGCTGTGCTTTCCCTAGGGAGAAGAGCGACTTAAGGGGAAAGCTCAGGTAAGGTTTTCCTTTTTTAAAAAAAACAAACACTCTTTAAAAAAACTAATTTAATTTCAACTTTATATTATATATTTTTAAGTTATTTTTAAATGAAACTTCGAATTAAGATTTTGAAATTTTCTAAAAAGACTTCTCGAAATCGCGTATGCACTTGAAGAGTGCTTCTCCTGAACTTCGACTTCTTTAGTCTTGCAACATATTTTTATCATCGAAAATATCTGACGCCCCTGCGTCAGCAAAAGTATCAAAATCTTTTTCTGATTGGTGCATTCAACTGGCCAATCGGACAATAAGCATAAAAAAAATGGAAAGATAAGACGATTTTAAAGCATGTGACTTCGTTAATTTCTTGGCTTGGGTCTTGTAATTTGATCCCGCTCTTGAAATTACGAGTGATATGCGATGTGGAGTACATTAACTCCGTGAATTATGTTTGAACAAAAATGTTGAGCAAGCATTCTGTTTACTTTTCATAAGTGGCTATTTATGCGAGAAGAAATTTATGGAGGTAAGTAATAAGAATATTTGTGCATTTTGTGCATTTTTGGACATATGAATAAATTTATGAGGGTAAGTAATTATGGATATTTGTACATTTTGGATATGGATACTTGTATATGCATGGTGTGGTATTTTGAGACCACAATATGAATGCTTATGCAATATGAATGCTTATGCTCTTTTGGAATGTCCATAGGGGGTAAGTAGGTACATGTAAGTAATTGTACATGTGGCTATAATTTTGGGATCACAACAGGGAAAACCCGAAAAAATGGAAAAAATTCGGAAAAAAATCGGAAAAATTGAAAAAATTGGAAAAAATAGTGCATAATAATGAAAGAAAAACTCCGGGAAAATTGGAGAAAATTCTGAAAAATTAGAAAATATTCGAAAAAATTGGAACATTCGGAAAAATTAAAAAAGTCATAGTAATTGAAAAAAATCAGAACAATTGGGGAAAAATTCCGAAAAAAAATAATGAAAGAAAAAAATCCGGACAAATTGGAGAAAATTGGAAAAACATTCGGAACAATTGAAAAAAAATCATAATTTCAAAAAAATTCGGAAAAATTGCAAAAAAAATCGGAAAGATTGGGGAAAAATTAAAAAAAATGAAAAAGAATCAAATGGATAAATTGGAAAAGAATCTGAAAAATCGAAAAAATTGAGAAAAAATTGTAATAATTGAAAAAAATTCGGAACAATTGGAAAATTATTCGGAACGTTTGGAAAAAAATCAGAAATCGTATTAATTGAAAAGAAACCGGCAACTTAAAAATAGGGAAAACACACACACACACACAAACACAATTTTTTTCAATTCTTGCGAATTCCTTTGCAATTTTTACTACAATTTGTAGTATGTACACAGTATATATCATACAGTAGCCCAGCTCTGTCAAAATTGTCAAGCGAGTAGGATGCATCTACAAAGAGGCTATACTTTCTCTTTCCACAGTTTTAACTAACACAATAGGCAATTTCTAATGCAAAGGTTCCTATGTAAATCTAAAGTGGAAGAAACTGTTTACTGTCCTATCTGGAAAAATCTACTGAGAGTGTCTGCATTTGTGTTGAGCTTACCTGATTTATGGACTATCCTGCAGTCATATTCCTCAAGACGTATTCTCCATCTCATTAGTCTTGAGGAGTGGTCTTTCAGATTCATGAGCCATACTAATGGTTTATGGTCAGTTATAATGGTAAACTGTCTACCATAAACGTATGGTATGAATTGCTCAACAGCGAAAACGATGGCTAAAAGCTCTTTTTCAGATGTTGACTAACGAGTCTCTGCACCATTGAGAACTCGACTCACGTAGGCTATTGGATGATCTCCTTGATCATAAACTTGTGAAAGAACAGCTCCAATGGCGTAGTCACTGGCATCGGAGGTGACAAAAAATTATTTGCCGAAATTGGGATAGGATAGAATTGGTGCTGAAATTAGTTTACTTCGTAACTCGCAAAATGCTTTATCGCAAATTGCGTCGAACTTGAAAGACGTATCTTGTTTCAAAAGATTTGTAAGGTGCTTCGCAATCTTTGAAAAGTTGGGTATAAAGCGGCGATAGTAGCCGACGAAACCAAGGAAGGCTTTTATATCTTTTTCCTTCTTGGGTCTGGAATAGGACTGAACTGCTGGATCTTGTTTGACTCCATTTTCTGTAATTATGTGCCCTAATTACATAATTTCTTTCGTTAAGAAATGGCACTTGTCGGGTTGGAGTTTCAAATTGAAGTTGCGGAGGCGGCTAATTACTACTGTGAGTCTGGAATTGTGATCTTTGAGATTGTATCCATGGACTACAATATCGTCCATGTATACGAAGGGTGTGCTAAAGGCAGTTTTTTCCTTGTCCTTCAAGTCCATTTTTATCTGGTGGAATCTACTGGCTAAGTCGAGTGTGGTAAAGTATTTCGATTTCCCCAACTGCCCCATTTTTTTTTTTAGACATCAGAGCTGATTTTTTTACTACGGTATGAAAATGGAAAGAGCGTGATATGATTAGAAACATAGATACATAGTGCCGGAGAGCTATTAGATCATTTTGGTTTGGTCTGAATGCAAAGGGCGAGATATGTACAGAAATTAATTTATATGGGAATACGGTGTGAAGAAAGAGAAATGTATATGGGGAGTTGGATATATACATCCATACTGCCATAAGACATCATCAAGCTGTTGATCATTTTGATGACGATTGCGAGATATGCTCTGGTATTGAATCAAGTTGGATGGAGTCAAATCTTTTAGACATCATCATTAGGTCATTTTGGTTTAGGGTATAAGAAATAGGCGACGGGGTGAGGTATATAATATACATACTGCCGTTTCAATTCATTAATTAATTATTATTAATATTTTTTTTTTTATGCAAAGAGCGAGATGTATAGAAATTAATTTATATATGAAGTTCTTTTTACGGTGTGAAAGGAAAGAAGGATATGGATAGAAATTAATATGGGGAGTTAGAAGAAAGATTGGATTGAAGGACGATGAAGTGTGGTTGGAAGAAACTGGCGACGAGGTGAGGTACATATATACATACTGCCATATCAATAAATTAATTTTAATTTTTTTTTTTTTTTTAGATCGTAATAATTGAAAAAAAAAATCGGAAAAATTGGGGGAAACCCGAAAAAATGGAAAAAATTCGGAAAAATTGAAAAAATTGGGAAAAAATAGTACATAATAATGAAAGAAAAAATCCGGGCAAATTGGAGAAAGTTCTGAAAAATTAGAAAATATTCGAAAAAATTAAAAAAAAGTCATAGTAATTGAAAAAAAATCGTAACAATTGGGGAAAAATTCCGAAAAAATCGTAATAATGAAAGAAATAAATCCGGACAAATTGGAGAAAATTGGAAAAACATTCGGAACAATTGAAAAAATAATCATAATTTCAAAAAAATTCGGAAAAATTGCAAAAAAATCGGAAAGATTGGGAAAAAATTAAAAAATTGAAAAAGAATCAAATGGAAAAATTAGAAAAGAATCTGAAAAATCGAAAAAATTGAGAAAAAATTGTAATAATTGAAAAAAATTCGGAACAATTGGAAAAAATTCGGATGAATTGGAAAATAATTCGGAACGTTTGGAAAAAAATCCGAAATCGTATTAATTGAAAAGAAACCGGAAACTTAAAAATAGGGAAAACACACACACTCGACCACACACACACACTCGACCAAACACACACAAACACAATTTTTTGCAATTCTTGCGAATTCCTTTGCAATTTTTACTACAATTTGTAGTATGTACACAGTATATATGTGTCTTATAACTTCAAAAGGGACCATTTCCACTTTTAGAGAAAAATGAGTTAGATACACCATTCCATTCTGAATTTATATTTTGATAAGCCCATAATAAAAACTTTCTGCAAAAGGAATTATTTCCTATTCATTATGATATATAAAAACCTATGTTAGTTTCTAAGGGATTCATTTCCCAACAATTTCCATGTCAAAAGAGCTCATTTCCCATATAACGCGTTTTTCACTTCAAAAGGTCACATTTCCCTAAGAAAAGTTTTATGTTGGTATCAAAAAGGCACATTTCCATTTCGCGCGCATTTGCATTTTTAGCGGGAAATTTGACGTTTGTTCTAAATATTTTAGTCTGTTCTAAGATTTTCAGCGAGCAAGACGTATAAAAAGACAGGAAAACAGGTAATTATATTGAACCGATATTCTTTAAAATAAATCAGTGAAGCTCATATTAGTTCAATTAAATTAAGATATTATAAATGGATTCGAACGAAAATATTGTGTTAACTGCAGGAGGAAATGGCAGGATACCACGCAAGAAACCTTTGAGGAAGGAAAATTGGAGCCGTGAAGTTGAGAAACGCAACCGGTTCGTACAGTGACTGCACAGATTTTCACTTATTTTATTTTATTTGTTTTTAGGTACAAAGCCAAAAACCTTCCTCGAATGCCGACATGCTCTCATAAAGGAACTACTTTTCAGTGTCGTCAGCTTACAAGCCGGGAAGTTTTAATGTTCTCAAAAGCATTTTATGCTTCAAGTATAAAGGTTGAACAGGATGCATTTATTTTGGCATATTCCAAAGTTAGTAAGCCTTCCCGCACTGATAGGAGAAGAGCTGGTTCTGAGAGGTCATTCAAATGTTTTCATTACATAAAATCTAATAATGGTTCTCTTAAACGGGTGTGCAATAAAACATTCCTCAACGCTCTAAGGATATCAAAAAAACGAGTCAAAGGTGTCTGTTCTCGTTTCATGAAATCTGGTGAAGTTCCTAAGGAAAATCGAGGAGGTGATCGAAAATCATGTAGATTTGAAGTCAAACGTGAAAAGATTATCGCGTTTGTAAAAAAATTTAAACCTTTAGAAGTTCATTATTGTCGCTCAAAGACAACATCAAGGCAATATCTATCGGGGGAATTATCTATTAATAAACTCTGTAGGATGTATAATGCTATTGCATCCTCGGAACATCTAGTGAAAGGAAGTTATTTCAGAAAGATTTTCAATCGTTCTTTCAACATTGGCTTCAAAGCTCCTTCCTCTGATAAATGCTCGACCTGCATCATGTATGAATATCGAATGAAAGTAGAAACAGATTCGGAAAAGAAGAGTCAATATATGGTGCAAAAAAGGATACATAAGCTTCGAGCGAAAGCCTTTTTCGATCTTGCGCGAGAAGAGAAGCCGGGAATGATAACATTTTCCTTTGATTGTCAGAAAAACATGGTTTTGCCAAAGGTTCCGGATCAGGCAGCTTACTATAGCCGACAACTGTATTTATACAATTTTTGCATTGTACAAGGATGTTCTAAATCCTCACTGGCAAAAGACAATGTTTTTCTTTACTTGTGGACGGAGGATACGCGTCCGAAAGGATCAAATGATATCTCCTCCGCAGTATATCATTGCCTTCAGAATACGTCTTTCGAATTGAATTTATCGAAAGTTCGCTTAATTTGTGATGGCTGCGGATCACAAAACAAAAATTGCGCAATGATGTGCATGCTATCGTTTTGGTTGTCCCGCGAAGCTCCCAAACACATAAGGGAAATCGAGGTTGTTTTCCCAGTGCCTGGTCACTCCTTTATACCACCAGATAGAGTCTTCGCTCGCCTTGAAAAACTGGTTAAAGCAAAAGAAACTATTATGCTTCCAGAAGAGTATAAAGAATTGTACGCAGATTCTGGGAACGTTATTGAACTTGTTTCAAAAGAATGCGCAGTCCGAGACTGGCAAAGGGAAAGCAAAGAGTTTTTACGTCCGCCAGGTAAATGGCACTTCGCTTTTAATAAGGCGAAGAGGTTTCTTATAGAAAAGACGACAAAGTGCAATATTTTAATCAAAGGAGAAACCGCTTACAAATCTGATATCAATGTTGCTAAATCGGTGATGAAAAAAGGAAAAGTTGCAGTTAAAATAAATGCGCAAATTATCAACGAAAAGCCTCTTATTAAAAGTGAGAAATTAAGGGATGTTGACAATTTGTTGAAGAAGCACTGCGGTGAAGATTGGCGTTCCTTGCCGAATTTAGAGTTTTACAAAAATATTATTGAAAATAGCAATGGAGTTAATTGCAACCCTGTATTAACAGACTGCCTTTGTGATAGCCAGGAAGATGACACGGATCTCCACGTTTAACGAAAATAAAACCAGTTACCAATATTACAATAAGACTGAAAATAGTATTAAAAAAGACTGTAATAATTTTATTGAAATCGATATATTTACTTAGTTTTACTGATTTTTAGATTTTTGTAAGTACCTATTAGGTATTTAGTTTCTTCACGTGAATATATTTTATGTTTTTGTTAACTTTCTTTTTAAAATAAATATTTGAATAATGCCATCTTTTACAGTATTCTTTTCAAAAGGTTACCATTTCCAAAACGTTACTTTCAAAAAGTACCAATTCCGTAGCTTTCCAACAAAAGGGATCAATTCCAAATTTTTAAGTAATATTACTCGTTTATTTGGTCGCATATTATTATTTTCTGGCTTTGATTACAATATTAATGCTAAAAATATTCTCCCCTTAAAACATTATTTGTAGTATGTCATGTTGTTTCCAAAATATTAAACTTGAGCTAATATCTTCGAATAACTTCACCTGGAAATGGCCCCTTTTGCAGTTATAAGACACATATACAGTAGCCCAGCTCTGTCAAAATTGTCAAGCGAGTAGGGTGCATCTATAAAGAGACTATACTTTCTCTTTCCACAGTTTTAACTAGCACAATAGTCAATTTCTAATGCAAAGGTTCCTGTGTAAATCTAAAGTGGAAGAAACTGTTTACTGTTGAAGCAGTTGAAGGAGTTGAGTTTTGATTATTTACACTCGTGCAGGGAGTATTCAAATTCGCCTGAGCTCTGGCTGGATTCCTTGTTACCACATTTATTTATTAGATTCTGCGAAATTTTCGGTACTATCTGGAATAGCTCTACTGAGAGCGTCTGCATTTGTGTTGAGCTTACCTGATTTATGGACTATCCCGCAGTCATATTCCTCAAGACGTATTCTCCATCTCATTAGTCTTGAGGAGTGGTCTTTCAGATTCATGAGCCATACTAATGGTTTATGGTCAGTTATAATGGTAAACTGTCTACCATAAACGTATGGTCTGAATTGCTCAACAGCGAAAACGATGGCTAAAAGCTCTTTTTCAGATGTTGACTAACGAGTCTCTGCACCATTGAGAACTCGACTCACGTAGGCTATTGGATGATCTCCTTGATCATTAACTTGTGAAAGAACAGCTCCAATGGCGTAGTCACTGGCATCGGAGGTGACAAAAAATTGTTTGCCGAAATTGGGATAGGATAGAATTGGTGCTGAAATTAGTTTACTTCGTAACTCGCAAAATGCTTTATCGCAAATTGCGTCGAACTTGAAAGACGTATCTTGTTTCAAAAGATTTGTAAGGTGCTTCGCAATCTTTGAAAAGTTGGGTATAAAGCGGCGATAGTAGCCGACGAAACCAAGGAATGCTTTTATATCTTTTTCCTTCTTGGATCTGGGATAGGACTGAACTGACTTTATCTTTGCTGGATCTTGTTTGACTCCATTTTCTGTAATTATGTGCCCTAATTACATAATTTCTTTCGTTAAGAAATGGCACTTGTCGGGTTGGAGTTTCAAATTGAAGTTGCGGAGGCGGCTAATTACTACTGTGAGTCTGGAATTGTGATCTTTGAGATTGTATCCATGGACTACAATATCGTCCATGTATACGAAGGGTGTGCTAAAGGCAGTTTTTTCCTTGTCCTTCAAGTCCATTTTTATCTGGTGGAATCTACTGGCTAAGTCGAGTGTGGTAAAGTATTTCGATTTCCCCAACTGCCCCATTTTTTTTTTTTTAGACATCAGAGCAGATTTTTTTACTACGGTATGAAAATGGAAAGAGCGTGATATGATGAGAAACATAGATACATAGTGCCGGAGAGCTATTAGATCATTTTGGTTTGGTCTGAATGCAAAGGGCGAGATATGTACAGAAATTAATTTATATGGGAATACGGTGTGAAGAAAGAGAAATGTATATGGGGAGTTGGATATATACATCCATACTGCCATAAGACATCATCAAGCTGTTGATCATTTTGGTGACGATTGCGAGATATGCTCTGGTATTGAATCAAGTTGGATGGAGTCAAATCTTTTAGACATCATCATTAGGTCATTTTGGTTTAGGGTATAAGAAATAGGCGACGGGGTGAGGTATATAATATACATACTGCCGTTTCAATTCATTAATTAATTATTATTAATATTTTTTTTTTTTATGCAAAGAGCGAGATGTATAGAAATTAATTTATATGTGAAGTTCTTTTTACGGTGTGAAAGGAAAGAAGGATATGGATAGAAATTTATAAGGGGAGTTAGAAGAAAGATTGGATTGAAGGACGATAAAGTGTGGTTGGAAGAAACTGGCGACGGGGTGAGGTACATATATACATACTGCCATATCAATAAATTATTTTTTTTTTTTAAATCGTAATAATTGAAAAAAATCGTAATAATTAAAAAAAAAATCGGAAAAATTGGGGACAAAGTCCGGAAAAAAATCGCAACAATTTAAAAAAAATCGGAAAAATTGGGGAAAACCCGAAAAAATGGAAAAAATTCGGAAAAATTGAAAAAAATTGGTGAAAAATAGTACATAATAATGAAAGAAAAAATCCGGACAAATTGGAGAAAATTCTGAAAAATTAGAAAATATTCGAAAAAATTGGAACATTCGGAAAAATTAAAAAAAAGTCATAGTAATTGAAAAAAAATCGGAACAATTGGGGAAAAATTCCGAAAAAATCGTAATAATGAAAGAAAAAAATCCGGACAAATTGGAGAAAATTGGAAAAACATTCGGAAAAATTGAAAAAAAATCATAATTTCAAAAAAATTGCAAAAAAATCGGAAAGATTGGGAAAAAATTAAAAAAATGAAAAAGAATCAAATGGAAAAATTGGAAAAGAATCTGAAAAATCGAAAAAATTGAGAAAAAATTGTAATAATTGAAAAAAAATCGGAACAATTGGAAAAAATTCGGAAGAATTGGAAAATTATTCGGAACGTTTGGAAAAAAATCAGAAATCGTATTAATTGAAAAGAAACCGGAAACTTAAAAATAGGGAAAACACACACACTCGACCACACACACACAAACACAATTTTTTGCAATTCTTGCGAATTCCTTTGCAATTTTTACTACAATTTGTAGTATGTACACAGTATATATCATACAGTAGCCCAGCTCTGTGAAAATTGTCAAGCGAGTAGGATGCATCTATAAAGAGACTATACTTTCTCTTTCCACAGTTTTAACTAACACAATAGTCAATTTCTAATGCAAAGGTTCCTATGTAAATCTAAAGTGGAAGAAACACAACTTACAGCATGCACAAACTTGTACTAGAGGAAGAGGGACAAAATGATAATCAAAACTATTTCTGCAAGAAAAAAAAGAAGCTAAAAACAATTTGTTCCAGTTCCCATGCCATTCGGCTTGGTAGAAATATCAAACTGTCACAAACATTATTTCCTTAGAATATTTAGCAAATAGGAATGGTTGAATCGTGTATAATTCGTGTACATGAGCGTAATTTGTCAAATGTGCTTTTGTTTTGCGAGCAGATTTAGTCAATTTAAAATTCTTTTGTGAAATTTAACAAAAGTACGTAATCAATTCTTTTCAAAACTATTTATCTTTGAAGTTTATTTAGTGCAAAGTTTTATAGTACCACTAGTGCCTATTAAAATCTTCATATCATTTAGAAAAACAGAAATGAAGTGCTCGGTCAGTGCTTGCAATTTAAATTTTTTTTTGTCAATAGAAGCAAAAATTTATATAAATTAATTATGTGAATTGTTTCAAAATAAAGTAGAAAAAGAACATTTTTTACCACAGATGCTCCGCTCAAAACCTTTGTTTACTTTTTGCAAATTGACAAATTGCTTAGAATACGGATGGCGTGTAAATACATGTAAAAATGGACTACCAACACAGCCAGAAATTGATTACACAAATATGGCTTATCACCATTCCTGTTTGCTATATATTCTAAGGTTATTACAGAGCATTTACCTGTTACACTGTCCATGGAACGAACACCACTTTGCAATCAATTAGCTGTTTGGTAATGGAACAATAAATTTGCAGGCTGGCACTTAGATGTGTACTTACATAAAACAAATACTTCTCCCAACCATTGTGCAACTATCTACTGTTCGTTCATTTACCTCCGTATCATACTTAATAGCTCCCTCTTATGGGAGAAATTTTGAGTTTTTTTTTTTTTGTAATTAAAATTCTAAAATTCACTTTTCAGTAGTTTGTTCTAAGCTGGGCTACTGTATGATATATACTGTGGTACTCGACTACACTCACACACATTTTGGGCAATTCTTGCGAATTTCTTTGCTCATTTTACGAAAAAATTTAGCATTTAATAAAAATCGCAGAAGTAGCGAAAAACACTCGACCACACACATACACACATATTTTGCGCAATTATTACGAAAAATGTAGCATTTAAAAAAAAATCGGGGAAATAGCGAAAAAAACACACGACGACACACACACACAAATATCGGCAATTATTGCAAATTTCTTTGCCAATTTTACGAAAAATTGTAGCATTTTAAGAAAAATCGCAGAAATAGCGAAAAACGCACTCGACAACACACACACACAAACACAATTTTTGGCAATTCTTGAAAAAATCATTGCAATTTTTAAGATTATTTTCCGAACTTTTAGCAATCTTAACGATTTTTTTCCAATCTCAACAACTTATTTTTCGTACTTTTTGCATCTTTGCAATTTTTACAATTTATGTTTCCAAGTTTTTACAATCTCAACGATTTTTTTACAATATTCACGATTTTTTTACAACATTAACGATTTATTTTTTGAACTTACAATTTTAACAATTTATTTTTCGAGCTTTTTGCAATCTTTTCGATTTTTTGCAATCCTTGCGATTTTTTTGGGAACGTTTTTGCAATTTTAACGCTTTTTTACAATCTTAACGATTTATTTTTCGAACGTTTCGCATCGCAATCTTTTCGATTTTTTTGGGAACGTTTTGGCGATCTTAACGATTTTTTTACAATCTTAACGATTTATTTTTGGAACGTTTTGCAATCTTTTCGACTTTTTTGCAATCCTTACAATTTTTGGGAACATTTTTGCAATATTAACGATTTTTCTACAATCTTGACGATTTTTTTACAGTCTTAACGATTTTTTTACAATCTTAACGATTTATTTTTCGAACTTTTTGCAATCTTTTCGATTTTTTTGTAATCCTTACGATGTTTTTGGGAACGTTTTGGCAATCTTAACGATTTTTTTACAATCTTGACGATTCGTTACAATCTTAACGATTTATTTTTCGAACGTTTCGCAATCTTTTCGATTTTACTGCAATTCTTACGAGTTTTTTGGGAACGTTTTTGCAATCTTAACGATTTTTTTACAATCTTAAGGATTTATTTTTCGACTGTTTCGCAATCTTTTCGATTTTTTTGCAATCCTTACGTTTTTTTTGGGAACGTTTTTGCAATTTTAACGATTTTTTTACAATCTTAACGATTTATTTTTGGAACGTTTTGCAATCTTTTCGATTTTTTTGCAATCCTTATGCTTTTTTTGGAACGTTTTTGCAATCTTAACGATTTTTTTACAACCTGGACGATTTTTTTACAATCATAACGATTTATTTTTCGAACTTTTTGCAATCTTTTCGATTTTACTGCAATTCTTACGAGTTTTTTTGGGAACGTTTTTGCAATCTTAACGATTTTTTTACAATCTTAAGGATTTATTTTTCGAACGTTTTGCAATCTTTTTCGATTTTTTTGGGAACGTTTTTGCAATCTTAACGATTTTTTTACAATCTTGACGATTTTCTTACAATCCTAACGATTTCTTTTTCGAACTTTTTGCAATCTTTTGCATTTTTTGCAATCCTTATGATTTTCTTGGGAACGTTTTTGCAATCTTAACGATTTTTTGTACAATCTTGACGATTTTTTTACAATCTTAACGATTTATTTTTCTAATTTTTTGCAATCTTTTCGATTTTATTGCAATTCTTACGATTCTTTTGGGAACGTTTTTGCAATCTTAACGATTTCTTTACAACATTAACGATATTTTTGAAATTTTTAAGATTTATTTTTCAATATTAAAATTTTTTTTTAAAATCTTAATTCGCAATTTTTCCGAAATATTTTTTTTGCAATTTTCCCGACATTTTATTTTTGCAATTTTCCCGTCATTTTTTTTTGCAATTTTCCGGATAATTTTTCTAATTTTTAAGACATTTTTTGCAATTTTTCCATTTTTTATTTATTTTTTTTTTCTATAAGAGTGGAAGAATAATTTGTGAGGGAAGAAACTGTCAACGGGAGAGGTATCAGGCAAAAAAACATTGCGGTATACCACTTGCATCGACCCAACCAAATCTTCTTTTTTTAGCTATTATTATTGTGTCGTATTCGTATTAGATGACAAAATTTAGATGCAATGATATCAGTGATATAATTGATATTAGGCAATGGGTACGCATCGCCAATAGTAATGTTGTTAATACGACGAAAATCTACCACTACTCGCCACTTTTTGTTTCCATTCTCATCTGTTTTTTTAGGAACTAGGATAAGTGGAGAATTCCAGGGAATATGTGAAGGTCTGATGATGTCTGACTCAAGCATTTGTTGTATTTGCCTATTTATCTCAGTTCGGCTTGCCTCAGGAAGTCTATAAGGCTTGGTATAATTTGGCGGTTTGTCTTGGAGGGTCTCGATTATGTGGGTAATCGCATCTGTATATGAAAGGAAATCCCCATCTATGAAGAAGAGATCGTTGAATTCCCTACAGATATTACGAACACTCTCAGACTCCTCTGAATTACAGTGATCCAATTTTATAAGGTTTTGTAGTTTAATTATTCTGCCCTTAACTGGATCTCTTTCAGAGTCTGTGGAGATGACCACAAAGTCATCCAAGTCTTGGTAAACTGGGTTCACCTCGTAAGGAGCCAGATCGGCGTCCTCCTCATTCGTGTTGAGGATTAGGACTTTTACCATACCGTTGACTGGTTCGACGATCAAGTTTCCGAGGAATAAACCTGGCCTTATTTCCTTCTTGAAACAAACCGATTGATGTTGAATAGAAGGAGTTGGAATTTCAATAATGAACTCTGATCGAGCCGGAATTTTAATTTTATTTAATTTATCCGATTCTTTCGGATTTTTAAGAGGAAGGAGATATGATTCCAACTTTTGTGGGATTTGGAAGGAGTTATTCGATGATTCCGACTCGATAGGATTTGAAGGAGATAAAACTTTATTGAAATTCTTTGACTTCTATGATTTATTCTTGGAATCCACTTTTTGTGAAATTAAGCATATAAAATTTTACTAGATACAGCCTCCTGTGCGGCTATTGATGGAGTTTTACTTTTATGTTCTTGCTTCATATCTTGTGAAGCTTTGGACGGAGATTGATTTTTTTTAATTCAGCCTTTTTTTTGGCTATAGACGGAGATAGATTTTTACCTTTATGCTTCATTTCTTGTGAAGCATTGGCTGGAGATCGATTTGCATTGCTATTCCAAGCAATTGATGGAGATGGAATTGTATTAATATCTTTATTGGAGAATGTTATCTCTGTATATAACAGACTCTTTCTTTGAGACCTCTTTTCTGGGTCTTCGCTTTTCAAATAAACGTACAGGTAGTTAGTGTAATATTCTTCATACGGGTAGAATTCGTTTGATTCATTCACTTCTACAGAAATAAATTTATTTTTGTAGTTGATACTTGCATTATATCGAGATAGAAACTCATGACCAAGCAGGCCATCGTATGAGAGGATGGAGTTATTTCCCACAATTTGAAATGGGTGTTCTAGGATGGAGTTATTATGTTCAGAATTTAAGTTTAACTTAGCAAAAATGAGTCCTTCTGTAGAAGTGGATTCTGTAAATAATGTGTTTATATTGCAGACAGCATCTCTGTAGCAGATGCTATCTGGCTTCAATGGATGGAGTATAATTAGGCTGATCTCTGCTCCAGTATCAATTAAAAATGTAAGTTTTGGAGCAGAGCAGATGTCGACAGGCAAAGAAAACGTTAGTGAATTTTTATTAATTTGGACGGGGATACGAATTAATTTATTGCTGCCTGTGTCGATATTGCCTCGGGCTATCGATAACTTGCGCTGTCGTTTGTATATGCGAGGGGTTGCCGAAATTGACCCCCGCTGCATCCAGTTTTCCTGCCTGGATGCCGATGAAGTTCGATTATTCTTCCTATTTGGAGAAGGTGATTTTGCCGAGATATTCGCATTATTATATCTCAGTGGTGGAGTTCCACTTTCCCGGATTACTGGCTGCTGCCAGTTCCTGTTCTGTGGCTGTCTGTTAGCCGTGTTTGATGGCGGAATTGCACCTCCTTACTGGAAATTATTTTGATTTCTCTGGTTGTTGTCAAACCGAGAATTGTTCGCTGGTCTCGTTCTACATTTATCCGTATGCACTTTGGCTAAAGTTTGGAGTTGTGGATTGGATAATCCGTCCTCTATAGCTCTCACTGCTTGACACTCATTATCTTTTAAAAGAGATTTTAAAAGAATTTTATCACTTGTGTATGAGTGGGTCGCCTCGTTTAATTTAGATAGATTTGTGTTAAGTCTCTGAAGAAAATCTTTCACGCTTTCCCTTATTCTCTGTTTAGAATTATTTAATTGAGACTGTAGCGTAGTTCTGGGAATTTTTACCTCAAAAATTTGAGTTTAAATTGATTTTATGCATCTGCAGATAATTTACTCCTTATTAAGCTAAGGAGGGAGTGTTTTTCGTTCGCCGTCGTTGCCGTCGCGTATATATCATCACAACTTGAGATAAATTTGTGGAGATCTTTCGGATTTCCATTGAAATTGGGAGTTCATGTTCTCGCGTCAGATGGGAAAAAATTTGATTGGTATCTGAAAGAGACATTTTGGTGATGCTCTGTAGTATTATTTGCAGTATTCGTTACATTTTGGAATCTAGAGTCCAATTGATCTTGCATCACAATTACAGTGTCTGAGAATGATGTTTCCATATTTATGTAAACATCATTTACGAAGTAGTATTCGCTGTCCTTCTCGTTTGGACCAACATTCAAGATTATTTCGTTATGTGTTTCTTCAAAATCTTCCCAATATTTGTGCAACGAGTTTAATTTTTGGTTTAAGTAAGTATGCCTGGGTTGCAGTTGCAAGTGAATTATTATCTATAGATTGAATAATATGGGATAATGTTTTTCGTCTATCTTCTTGCAACCGAAACCGTACTGTATTTTTGTGCTGACAATTACGAACACAACAAAAAGAAATCCGGCCAAGTGCGAGTCAGACTCGCGCACGAAGGGTTCCGTAACATCGTACAAAATTAACCACTATGTACGCCAAAAAACACGTTTCTTGTATGGGGACCCTTTAATTTTTAACTCTATTTTATTTTTTTTATTTTTTGTTATAGCGGCAATAGAAATTACACTCTGTGAAAATTTCAAGTATCTACCTATTACGGTTCAAAAGATACAGCCATTATTAAGATCGAGCAAAAACAAAAGTTCATTGTATGGGAACCCCTTTAATTTTTAACTTTATTTTATTATCATTATTTGTTGTTATAGCAGCTATAGCATTACGAAGATTTCATGTGTCTACCTATTACGGTTCAAGAGATACAGCGATCGAGCAAAAAAACATGTTTCTTGTATGGGCGCCACCTTTAATTTTTAATTTTATTGTATTTTTATTACTTCTTGTTATAGCGGCAATAGAAATACACACTGTGAAAATTTCAACTGTATCCCATTACGTTTCATGAGATACAGCCCGCTGACAGACAGACCTACGGGCGGAGGACGGAGAGCGGAGGCTTAGTAATACTTTCCCGTTGGCACCCTTTGGGTACGGAAACTTAAAAATGAGCCAAATCGGTCAAGCCGGTCTCAAGTGATGATGTAACACACATGCGGCAATTGACTTTTATTTATATTTACTATTATGATATGAAAACACCACATACCAGATCTCCATGTCATCGCGCTCTCGGGCAATCCTACGAATTGCCCAATTTGTATCATTATCGAACTTAAATTTTTTTTAGCCCTGCTTGATGACAGTGGCTGGCTCTGATTCAGCCAGGATCCGTGGATATACGTTCACGCGGACTGACTGTTTTGAGCTGAGTATAAATTCAGAACTAAGCTTTCATCCAAATGCAGTCTGTGGTCATATGTATGGTACCAGCTCTGTAGAAAATAGTTGCAGATTATTTATTCTTCTGGTCGCTTCTCATTATTTTATTATTCTAAGGTATTATTCACAATATTAAGCAAAGTGCTTATTAGTTCAGCATACCTTTGAGAATATTTTTCCGCCGTCCTAGTACGACTTTCCACATTGCCTCAATACCAACCTTCTCGATATTATAAAGCCTATAAGAAATATTAATTAGATATCTTTTTTAAAGGAATTAAACGATATTACAAGGCTGCATATATATAAAAGCAATGTGCATGGAGTATTATTAGTACAACAAGATCCGACAGTATTGCAAGTTGAAAAGAAAGTCCAAACAATCCCAGCATTGCCACAGGCAAAAATAAGTGATGAATCAGCGGTGAGATAATTACTATAAAAAAAATGGATGGTAGCACATCAAGTCATTTTAGGAAAAGCTTTCCAACGGCGCATTTCAAACTTATGAAGAAAAGAAGATTATGCATTTAAGATATCAAAATACTTTTTAACTTTTATCTATAATAGCTAATCTCCTTTACTAGCAAAATGCAAAGAACAAAAATGTAGATAGATTATTTACCCAAGAAATAAACTTTTGATACTCATAATACTTAAAGCGTACCGTTGGAAAAGAGTTAATAATGACTTACCTATAAATATAGCCCAAAGTTCGACATGATACGTGAAACAATCCAAGAAAAAGTTGTTGAGTTGCACATTTAATTTTAGTCCTATTGGATTTCCTTTCAAAGATCGCAGTAAGCTACGTAATTGCGAAATGGCATCCTAAAATATTATAATTGTTTTTAAATAATTCTATTGCATATGCATGCACAAAATTTAACTATTTTCTTACAGCAAATATTTGCATTAGACACTCAGCCGATTCATTAAAGTTCGAAATCCATATCATAACCAGAATGCCCAGCATAACGTCTAATACAACCTTCCATAATTTTTCACTGAAATTTTTTTTTTACATTTAGTGTTTTATTTCTAAAAGTTGATAAAGAATAAATTTAGACTCAAATTGGAATAGTAGTATTAGTATGTATAGCTATATAGAACACAACGTCATCATCAATATAATATTGTTACCACAATGAAACAGAGTCATACTAAGAAACATTCAATAATATAAAATGAAATAGAAAGAAAATAATAGAATAGAATAAAATAAAATAGATTAGAAGCTAAAAGAGAAAAGACAGTATGGTGTTATGGTCGTAGCATACTGCATACAGTAGTATTCTATAATGAGTTTAGCGGAATCATGTGTGCGCGGGCTGCTTCCTATACGATCCGAACGCACCCGAATGGCGGAGAAGAAGAAGAGCGCTTCTTGTCACTTTGATTGTCATTGTGAAAAGGAAAGTCAAGAACGTTAGCTGAAGCTGACTTTTCTAAAACGCGAAAAACCAAGTAAATCCGGAATCATCCAGCGAATAGAGATCCGACGAGTGCATCCATCCAGGAGATCGGCATATCCCACAAATCAAGTGAGTCGTCCAAAAAGAAACAAAATAATTCAGAGTTTTAAAGCAATGTATTCTTAACTATAGGAAAACAGCGATTTCTACCCATTTACAAAAATCGGCTGATTTGGGACCTTTTTTTTTATTTGGGTGCTATAGCAGGCAGGTGACGCTGTGTTTAGACAAATTTGTCGCAATCCAACGAGAAATGCATGTGGAAGTCCCTTAAGGCAAATTCTAGAAACAGAGAAGAGTCTACCTTGGCCTGAAACTGCAGTAATTTGCTCTTCAATTAATCCACCACATTCTTGTCCAGCAAAAAGTATTCCGATATTTCGGGCTTAAGAGCATGGTGCACAGATCCGTAAAGTAAATTGCAGTATCATACTGCTGAGGAATTCATAGCTGTGAGGAATTTATCGATGGATTTAACTCCCGGTTACGTGGTATTACATGGGAATTCGCAGAAAAAGATGTCAATACGTTGACTCTTGAGCATAGCAAAATCTAAAAAAATACTCATCATGGTGCCGTACACAAATTAAACTCTTCCAGTCAACAGTATTGCAGATTGTGTTTGGTATGTTCAGCAATGTAGAAATTTCTGTGGATTATAATATAAAGTATATAAGTAAAATAACAATCGGATAAAGGCTGAAATTAGTTGCAATCAATGGAAATAATTAAATAAGTGAATGAACGCAATGAATAACTTAAACAAATGAGAAAAGGTTGTAGGCTATAGTTGCTCTAAATTCTATCAAAAATGAAATTATATTAATTAATTTTTAAGATAATTATTTGAAAGTTAGCCTTAATTAATTTACAAATAATGCTTTGTGTAAAATAAGTTAATTTTAACAATTGTAACTGTGACATGTAGATAAGGCATATGAATTTGCATAAATTTATTATTCGTTTTTTTTTGCATTAGTGCCAAAAATGTGCAAACGGTACACAGCTGTTTTTAAATCATAAAGTTTTCAAACTTGATTGATAGGGTTTGTCTAGAGAGGTGACATAAGATCTGTGTGGGAAAGATAGGACTGCGTGTAAAAAGGGGGCAGGTATAAGTTTTGAATACTATGCATCAGTAGGCCACACAGGGTTCCAACTGGTTGGTTAATGTTTTTCCCTCGCAGTGGAAAATCGATTACATTAGTTCCCACAGAGCAATTGAACCTTAATCAAAAAATTTCGAAAACAAAATATAGTTGTTTGGTAGAAAAAAATAATAAAAATAACTTAAATACTAAATTATTTTCAAACACGAACAGGTTAATAATGCTCTATAGGATAGAGAGGTTTTTACACTTTGGGCTTACGGTTACTTGGTATTCAAGCTTATACCTGTTCTCTTTTTGCACGCAGTTCTATTTTTCCTACACAGATCTTATGTCACCTCACTAGACAGACCTTATCAACAAAATTCGAAAACTTTGTGGTTTAATGTTGCCTTTGTACCTTTTTGGTACTAATGTAAAAACCGAAAAATAAATTTGTGGCAATTAATATACCCTATCTACATACATGTCACAATTCCAATAGTAAAAATTAACTTATTTCACTTGAATATAAAGCATTAGTATTTCTAAATTAATCAAGGCTGACTGTCAAATAACTATCTTAAAATTTAATTAATAAAGTTTGATTTTTAATAGAACTTAAAGCAACTACAACCTATAACCCTTTCTCACTTGTTTAAGTTATTCATTGCTTTCATTCACTTATTTAATTATTTCCATTGATTGTAACCAATTTCAGCCTTTATCCGATTGTTATTTTATGAATATATATTTATCTTATAATCTACAGAAATTTCTACATTGCTGTAAATACCAAACACAGTCTGCAATACAATTGAATGGAAGAGTTTAATTTGTGTACGGCACCATGATGAGTATTTTCCTTAGATTTTGCTATGCTCAAAAGTCAACTTATTGACATCTTTTTCTGCGAATCCCCATGTAATATCAGGTAACCGGCAGTTAACTCCATCGGTGAATTCATTACAGCAATAAATTATTCAGCATTATTATACCGCAATTTACTTTTCGGGTCGGTATACAACGCAATTAAGCCCGAAATGTCTGAATACTTTTTAGCTGGACGAGAAGAGGTGGTGGCTTAATTGAAGTAAATTACTGCATTTTCAGGCCAAGGTGGACTCTTCTCTGTTGCTGAAATTTGCTTTAGAGACTTCCATATGCGTTTCTTGTTGACTTGCGACAAATTTAAGGAGCCTTTTTTCCGGATTTCTTTTGTGGTGAGGGGTTGATTTGATCGTCGATGTCGATGGAAAATTCTTGCGTTTATTCGAGCTCTAACCCGGGGATTACACGAGTCAGTAGAACTGACTCTAACAGCGATGGACACTTACACAGGCTCGTGTCAACCCCTACTGACAACTCTTTTTTACTGACCAGTCTGTACTGACAAGATTTCTGACGAGTCAGTACGGACTAGTCAATAAACTGTCAAACGTACAATTAAGATGGCGGAAATTGAAAATAAAGGGTAGATACTAGTGGATATTTGTGTTTATATTCCTAATCTGCTCTCTTTTGAGTGGGAAATGACTGAAAACTGTTTAACATATATTTTATTGTTTATTTTGTAGAGAATAAAGACGGATTAATGAAGAAATTGTTTGATATGCCTATAGAAGAGGAATGTCTGCACCGCTTGACGACATTTTATTATGAACAGACTGGTCAATTGATAGAACGCAAATCGTTTTTTGTCAGTAAATTTGACAGACGAAATCAGGACTGTCCGTCAGCTCTATTGACTCGTGTAATCGTTGCGTAACCTTCACGTCAGTTCGTAGCACGGTTTGACAAGACAGATCGATTGTCTTCTTCTTCTACGCTGACAGGTACGCGCTTTTTCGAGCTAGGGTGCGTGCGGACTGTCGGTATGGCAGCCGGCCGGCATACGTGCTGCAGTAATTCTCCGTGTAGCATATTGCTATATGCAGTACGCTACGACCATAACAACTTCCATTTCATTCCAATTGTTTATTAGACCTTGAACATTTAAATAAGCACCCTTAACCTTCTTTAATTGCTAATAACCCAATTTCAATTCTTAACTTATTTAAGTACACTGGACACTGCCTACTCAGAATTTCGTGATTTGCATCAATATTAAGTTTCAATTTGTCTTTAGCCTGTGTACAATTAGCACGTTTTTGTATAACGTCTTTTTTACAACTACGCGTGTCATGCTCCTCTGAACACCTCGCACACACTTGTTTATTTTTACATTCACTCGATATATGATTAAAGCCCTTACATCTGAAGCATCTTTTAACATTTGCGCCATCTACCACTATACCTCTATCCCACCCTATGTTCAGTTTACCATAATTCATTGCATCTTTAAATCCTTCATGATCAATTTCAACTAGAGCATTGTAATGTACATAATTACCTTGTGTCTTCCTTATTATTTTTATATATTTCATATAACATTTTTTTAAATTGTCGTTCTGCATTCTTATTTTACTAATTAAATCCTCCTCGTATATTTACCCACATTTTTGGCTTTCTTAGCTCCGGCACCTTTATATCATACTTACTACCTAGCTTTCCGTGGACTGCCACTTTAATTTTTTGCACCTCAACTTTATTCACACTATCTATTGTTATAACACCATTTGGTTTTCGCCTCACTTCTGTGAATTTCAGATTCGAAGGGTCAACATTTTTCTTCAAGTCGTCTCTCGTAACCCTTGAATCTGGCCTAATTTGTTAGCTTTTTTAAGTTCCCTTGATCACCCCATTTTCATTCTCGTTCACAACATTTAGACCACTCACAATTGTTTTAATATCTTTTTCCTGCTCTAATATTTTATTTTTGCTCACTGTTACTTCTCTCAAGACACATTCCATTTTATCAAAAACCGTTTTTCTGTAATCTAAACATTCATCACACATATATAAAATATTCTTTTTCGTTAGAATCAATTTTACATCATATTCCGATAAACTCGCACATTTCAAACAAAATATTTTACCACACACTACCTTGCATCCAATTACTTGGCTATTTCTTATCGCCTGTTCACAATCTGAACAGTTTGTAGGCATTTTCTTTGTTTAACTTCCTCCGCGTACCGGCACTACATGGAAATTTTTCTATTTTCATGCAACTTGATTGTCACAATTTAATTTTCGAAGAATCCCAAAACTTAATTATTGATCAATTCTCAAAAAAACTTTAATTAAATCGCACTTTAATACCACTAGATTTTTTTAAATTTATTCGAACTTCAATAATGCAAATCATACAGCACTGACTTTGTTATGTCGCTCTCATTTTGTTTGGCTTTAAGAGTGAGCAAGCGGTCCGAAGAGCCTCAACTTACTTCAACTAGGTGATCGCTCAACGATGCAATGGTTCGTGTTGAAGGGTAACTGCATTATCTCTGCTTTATCAGTGTAGATGCTGATCTCTGAAGTTGTTAGTAGGATGATGATTGGTCCACATTCCGAAATACCCGAGGGAGACGCCACTTTTCAGATACGAGTGATCAGTCCCAATTTCCAATGATCGGGGGAGTGTGAACAAATTACCAATCTATTAAACAACTGGATAAGGCCCAAATTACAATTACGACTTCTCAGTCGATCTCGACTTGAAGTTGACGCTGAGGTGAAATTTGTAATTAAATTACGATGATCATTCGACTACGACTTTTGTTGTGAATCAGGTGCCCAATACTCTGAATCACAACCATAAGGCAATACATCAATATATTGTCCTATACAATATATTGATGTATCACAAAAATGATCCTGAAAACCAAAAATTGTTTCATTCATTTCAATTTAATTTAAATTTCGCTAAAAACCATTCTCCCATATTATAATAAAATGCAATTAAGCATAAATTGCATTTTATTATCCCATTATTATTCCATTCTCACGATATGGATACATATTTACCTACATACAGCGTCTTCTTCTTTTTCTTTTCCGTATGTACACTGTACATACGTATATTACCTAATTCTTTAAATTGCATATACATACATACATACTTATTCTCGCTCTCTTAAAATTAATATTTCAATACGGGCGCCCAACTGCATATCAGATTTCTTTTTTCACTTAATGCATGCCTTGCATCAAAACATTTCTGCGAGTAACAAAATGAATAAAAAGTTTGTTTAAGTATTTCAAGGGTACCTGGTCACGTCAAGTATCCTAGACGAGTCTTAAAAACCATGATGCACGGTAAGTTCTTGACGGTGGAGCGAGCATTAAATTAAAGAAGTTTCTTTTATTTGCCTTAAGGGGGTATTCTAGTCTAGAAAATCGACAAAATCGATTTTTTTTTTGTTTTCATATTTTCAAAGTTTAACTATTCAAGAATATGCCTACAAGAGTATTTTTCAAATTTGTATCTTTATATTTAGTGTTCACTTGCATCCAGCTGCTAACAGTTGAATTCTAACTTCCAAACCACGTGGACGTATGGACTTTAAGGGTAACGCCTCTGTAACGGCTAAAAAAAAGGTTTTTTCACGAATTTTTTTCTCGCAAAATTAAAGATGTTTGAAAAAAAACCTTTTAAGGGTATTATCGGGCATACATTGAACTTTATTGATAAATTTTTGACAGCGAAAAAAACAAAATGGCGGCTCCACAGCCATCTTCCCGGGACATGTTTCGGAGCAAGTTTGACGCGCTTTACTCTAGACTAATAATCTTTTTTATTTTTTTTGTTTTTTCGGATTGCTAGGCGGGTTGGAATCGTGGGCATGATCACGCGCCAATTTTTTGAGGCCACCCACTTCATCAGCTGCTAATTTTTTGAATTTTTAACTTTTTTAATTTTTTAATTTTTTTCTCTTTTCTTGCAATGTTAATAAATAACTCATAAAAAAATGGATAGAAAAATATTTATTGCCTTTTTTTTACGCCACTTCAAAAATCACCTAAAATTCGGGCCTCTAGACTAGAATAACCCCCTTAAGCACATTAGAAAGTTCATTCTGAACATATTAAATGGTTGGCGAGCATGTTTAGTGTTAAACATTATTCAAGGTTAAGATTTAAAATGGTTCTTTTTACCGTGTCAAATATATTAAGGAATTGAAATAAATGTAAAGATCAATTTTAATTATAATCACGTATTCCAAATGTAGTCCTTTAGAATAATAAAACAACAAAGCTTCCGGTACAAAAATAGCTTTTAGAATTTACAATTACTAGACTTATCCGAGAATTGAAAGAAGACTTATCCCAATGCCCACATAATAATTTTTAAGTTTTTGTGAGGTGCGATTAAATTTCGTGAAAAGTGCTGATGAACTGTCTGTACTTTAGCGATAATTACATGAATACTTAGGAATGGAATGTTAGAAAAGTAAAAAAATGGTATCGTTGTTTTGCGAATAAAATTAGACGTGTAGGAAAAGTAATGGAGTCAGCCATTTAATATTTTACAGAACTGCATGGCTCGTAGGACTTTAAATTAAATTATGTTAGCGTTAGCTATAACTATTAAAAAAATGAGTAACTGAATTGCCAACAATTTGTTGAGCCAAGTCATATATACGATTACTAGCATGACTGGCAAAGCCACTTAATCTACTATTGCTTAAAATGATAAACCAGCAGAAACAATGTTGCCACCTTAAGCAGTCCGAGCAATTATTCCAGTGGACCGAGGTTTCACGAGGGTAGCACCTTGGAGGGTCACTACTTGATTTACATTTAATACATCGATTACTCTTGTGATTTGTCGCGTCAGAAATATTGTTAGTACCTGACGAATTAGGGAATTTTTTAGATGTAAACGGTGAACTGATGATATTGATGCTCCTAGAATACCCGACTTTTCACGGCATCTCGTCTTAAAGTCTATTTAACCCAAGGATAAAAGTCAGCATCGCACACATATTACCACCAACCCCACTAAAGCGCTCATGCAAACCGAAAATATATGTCGCTGCAAACTAAAAATGATTTATAGTGATAGCCGTGCCGATTCAATGCTTTGAAGTTTTTTTTTTAACATAAACATTTATTTGTTTGAGTACTCGTGCCAAAGACAAGAATAGCGTTGGGCACATCTTAGATAGCTTTACATTATAGCAAAACAAATTATAAAAGAATAGGAGTAGTGACAACTTAGAATATCCTTAGTATTAGAATAGAAACTCATTTATTTTCAACCCCGGCCACAGGGCCACGTCCTAGAACGTTGGGTATCTCGATATTACAATAGTGTACATTGGTAGATTCTTAATTGATAGAAAAATAAAAAATAAAAAAAATGTATGTAGCGATTGCAAACAGTAAAAATTTTTGGTAGTGTCAAGAAAACAATGTTATAGACTCTGTGAAGAAAATAAAAAAAGAACAATATAAGTATCTACCCTGCATAAATTAATACAATGTTCGTTGCTCTGCATAGTGCTTAAAACGCTTGCGAGCAATCAGATCTGACCAATTATGCAAGCATGAGTATTACATATGAAACAAAAACAAAAGCAAAAACATACAAAAAACACAATAAGGTCCAATATATTATACCTCTGTGGGCTGCGCTGTGGCTAACATAGAGCTTGAGTGTACATTGGTATCCTAAGTTACTAACTCAATGAATGATGGGCATAAATTGTAAAAATGTAGCCTACAGCATATAAACAAACAACAAGCAAACAAAAGAAGTAACCTAATTTTTGGCAGACTATAATAGGTATCACAGCCCTAAATTCAATCATTTTTTTAACTATAAGACGGCTACAAAGCCTCGAAAATAGAAACAAAAATAAAAATAAAGATTTGCTCTCGATTTCGATAGTGGACCATAAGACAACGCCACAGCCCTGGAGATTCCACAGCTTCACAGCCTAACGAGTCAAAATTAAGATAATTTTCGCTCGAAGAATTCAGTACTTTTTTTTTATGAATAAAAGTATAATATTAAGTTAAGTCTTGGTCCACGTAACTCCGTCACAGCACGTGAGAACCTGTGATGCATAGGATCGCAAGCTCTTTAATCTGCTAATCGAGCCGGCTGACCTGACACTGCCCGACAGAGTTTCAGAGACTTGCCCCAACTTGGTATAATGCTTCTACCTCCAAAATGAAATCTGAATCTGGGCAGAGCCAATCTGCAACTGTCATGTCTACTCCATGTCATATTTTCATGTATGTACTTGGGCAATAGGCCGTGCCTCCCTTTAAAAATGAAAGTCAGGGCGTTAAGCTCGTAGACCTTGTCCAATGGTCTCGGTAGTAAAAGAGTAGCGAGCGGAGAGACGTGGGAATGTCGCCCCAGTGGGAAAGCATATCGCAGGCATGCCTTTAGTGCACGTTCAAGTTTTACTAATGCTGTGCATTTCAGTGGAAACATTGCTACACCCCCATAAAAGAATAAGGTGGTGCCACTAGTTGCAATCTAACCCGCGGAAGAAGGTGGTGCGACAAAGAATACAGAGATCGCAATCCGAAGTAGACTCTAGAGCATATGAGATTAAGATGTGCTTGCCAGTTGAGACCCGTATCCATAAGTAAACCCAAGTTTTTGACATGTGGGGATTCTAACGAAATAGTTTGGTCCTGAAGACGAACTGGCGAGTGTTTCTAGTGCTAACTGCCTTCTACAGTTAGAAGCGCAGTACTTGTGGAGTGATTCCGACTGAAACCAGTTTGAAGACCCGAAAGCAACTCACACTCACTCAAACAATTTGGTCCCTGACCAGTATCTCAACCTTGGAGATTGCCGGCAGTATAGTAATCGACCTCCAATCCTTGGGAGAAGCTGGCATGGCTGCTTTCAAAATAGGCGTTACAAGACCTGTCTTCCAGCAGTTAGGGAATGCAAAGCTCATAATTATTCTATTGACTAGATGTATGAGGACAGGCAGAGCATGTGAATGACTTTAAGAAACCTCATTGGGATCTTATCATTGCCAATAGCGTAGGACTTTGTTTGGTTAAATACTTCTACAACTTCCATCTCACTGCAGCTCCTGAAGGCAAAGCCATCAGAGTTTCCTGCCGTTGCCCTATTAGCACTAGGATGTTCCGGGAAAGATGTTCCATGTGAAGGGAAGCGTGAGTTCCTTGAGACGTTTGCCAACGACATGGCTGCAGGGGTTAAAGTTTTAGATTGCTCGGCAGTCAAATAGGCTGAGAGTATTCCAGGGGTGCTAGTGACTAGAAATTCGACGAACTCATATGGATTAATATCTGCATGTGTTGCACATTTGGAGTCCATACCGATTCCCCTAATCCTTTTCCAGTTTAGAAACCCGTCGAACTTCCGCAGCATGTACTCTTTAGTCATAGCTCTAATGGTGTATTCACATTTCATCCTCTAGTTATAATACTCTGAGTAGCTCGTCGGAGATTTGGGTCTTTTGAATCTTTCATACGCGATATCCCTCACACATGAGCGCCACGACAGGTTTCCTGAGTATACATTAGTAGTAGTATAATGGTAATTTGAATTTGAAAACATGTTCATAGTTTGTGCGGCATTATTATTTGCCACAATGACGATAAAATATTTAAATTTATATTATATACAATATATTTTATTGTCAAGACATTAAAAATGCAATTACCTTGCCTGACAACGATCACTCAAACAAGTCTTCCAATCAACGAAGTGATTATACAAAGTTGTTCTTCTAAAAATCCTGTTAACCAAATCTTGTACGCCGCTCCAACGCATAACTCTAAATACTTTGCAAAATACATTTTCTAATAGGGAACCGCTTCTACCGTATATAAAATCGCTTCTTTTATTTAGTATATACGTAAGAACTTTAATGTCGTTATGTTCACCAGCATCATTGCTGGAAGTAGCTGAATGCAAGAGAGAAAATCGAGTAGCGTCATAAAGTATAATGTTGCAGCTTTGGTTCATTTTGATGTTTATGTATGATAAGTAAACACACGGAGCATCATCATTATAAGCAAACGAAAGAGAATCATCTGATAAATTTCGTTTTCTCACTGTAGAAACAACGCCAAGTTTCCGATACTGTGCATCATTACGATCAGTTATTACGAAGTACGACACTGACTTATCTTCAATCATAACTTCTCCGTACAGATCACAATCTTGCTTTCGAAAAAATATGAATTCAGGAAAAAATATTTTCACAATCATTTTTATTAAAGTATACAAAACACTAACAACAGCATAACAAAAACCATGTTCTTATTCTTCTTGTTGACGAAAAGCAACCCGCATAGGATGTAATTATGGAATCTAGAGATTTGGTTGGATTACATAACAACGCCGACCCGACGCCGGCGTGGTCGCTGTCGTCGTCGTCAAACAAGCCGGGGATTACACGAGTTAGTAGAACTGACTCTGAAAGCGATTCACACTAATCTAACGATTACACGAGTCAATAGAGCTGACGGACAGTCCTGATTTCGTCTGTCAAATTTACTGACAAAAAACGATTTGCGTTCTATCAATTGACCAATCTGTTCATAATAAAATGTCGTCAAGCGGTGTAGAGATTCCTCTTCTATATGCATATCAAACAATTTCTTCATTAATCCGTCTTTAATCTCTACAAAATAAACAATAAAATGTATGTTAAACACTTTTCAGTCATTTCCCACTCAAAAGAGAGCAGATTAGGAATATAAACACAAATATCCACTAGCATCTACCCTTTATTTTCAATTTCCGCCATCTTAATTGTACGTTTGACAGTCTATTGACTAGTCCGTACTGACTCGTCAGAAATCTTGTCAGTACAGACTGGTCAGTAAAAAAGAGTAGTCAGTAGGGGTTGACACGAGCCTCTTTCAGTGTCAATCGCTGTCAGAGTCAGTTCTACTGACGCGTGTAATCCCCGGGTTACACAGGCGCGTGTAAATCCCTACTGACTACTCTTTTTTACTGACCAGTCTGTACTGACAACATTTCTGACGAGTCAGTACGAACTAGTCAATATACTGTCAAACGTACAATTAAGATGGCGGAAATTGAAAATAAATTGCCAAACACAAATCCGCCGTTCCGATTCAATGCGATTCGATTCAATTCGATCCGTTATGTGCATGAGCACAATTGTTCCGTTCAAACTTACCATCAGTTTTAAATTTGTCATTGAAATTTTTTCAAATTTTGTCTTTTCTTTTTACATCCATGTAAAATTTGTTGCCTTTGTCATAAAGCTCTTCATATTTTTTTATTTTTTCAATAAAAACTTCTTCATACAACTTGAGTTATACACAAACATTGTACAGGTAATTTTTCTAGGTTATGTCATCCGTACAAGTTGAAATTTGCTCAACTTCTCCGTTTCGATTCGATCCGCACGTACGTCTCATATAAGCAAATTTGACATTTGTTCGTATCGGATCGAAACGGTGCAATTGTGTTTCCAACTTAAAGGGTAGATGCTAGTGGATATTTGTGTTTATATTCCTAATCTGCTCTCTTTTGAGTGGGAAATGACTGAAAAGTGTTTAACATACATTTTATTGTTTATTTTGTAGAGATTAAAGACGGATTAATGAAGAAATTGTTTGATATGCATATAGAAGAGGAATCTCTGCACCACTTGACGACATTTTATTATGAACAGACTGGTCAATTGATAGAACGCAAATCGTTTTTTGTCAGTAAATTTGACAGACGAAATCAGGACTGTCCGTCAGCTCTATTGACTCGTGTAATCGTAATATAGCGCAAACGGGGTTGAATCTGATTTCTTTGTGCGTGCCTTTGTGTTGTGAGCAGATTTGGTCAACTTAAAATTCTTTTGTGAAATTTAGCAAAAGTACCGAATCAATTCTTTTCAAAACTATTTATCTTTGAACTTTACTCAGTGCAAAGTTTTATAGTGCCACTAGTGCCCGTTAAAATCTTCATATCAATTAAAAAAACATAAATGAAGTGTCGGTTAGTGCTTGCAAATATAAATTGGATTATAAACTAGGGAAATCCTGCTTGAGGCAACTGCACTATCTAAATTATCTCTTTTGTTAATAGAAGCAGAGATTTATATAAATTAATTAAGTGAATTGTTTCAAAATAAAGTAGAAAAAGAACATTTTTTACCACAGATGCTCCGCACAAAACCTTTGTTTACTTTTTGCAAATTGACAAGTTGTTTAGAATAGGGATGGCGTGTAAATACATGTAAAAATGGACTACCAACACAACCAGGAATTCATTACGCAAAATCTACTACTACTCTACTTTTGTTGAATTTCGCAAAAGAATTTTAGATTGCATAAACCTGTTCACAAAACAAAATCACATTTGACAATTATGCTACAGCTTTAATAATTACTCAACAGCTTTTCATTCCAGCATCTCACTTACTCCTACGTATAGTCTCAGGCTCTTGACAAATTACGCTCATGTACACGAATTTTACACGATTCAACCATTTCTGTTTGCTATATATTCTAAGCGTCAAACACCGAACAAAACGCGGGCAAGTTACATTAACACTGGGCGGCAGCGCCATATGGCCATATCTTGTTATGGTCGTAGCGTATTGCATATAGCAATATGCTGCATGAAATACTGAAGCGTGTTAGCCGGCTGCTGTCAGCATAAAAAGTGAACGCACCCCGACCGAAATAAGTGCGTTTCCTCAAGCTCAAGATGACTTGTTGATGTGGAAAAGAGAAGAAGAAGACAATTCTGTCTTGTGGAAACCTGCCAAAAGTGAAGGCGAGGTGCTTTTGTGCAACGTGAACCAATTCTAGTGAATTCCCAATCTACAGAAAACATCGGAGAAAATCCAACGCAGTCAAAAGTTTTTATCCTTTACCAGTATTGAAATTTTAACTGGAAAAAAATTTAAATTCTCCTCATTACCAGAAGAAAAAAATAACCGCAAAAAGAAAGAAAAACGTCGAGACTCCGACAGAACTGCATCTCGCGGTCTTAGCCGAGACTGTAGCTCAAAATATATAATTGAAAAGTCTCAACAAAAGTTGTGCAAATAATTCCGTAATTACGTCTGGATATTGAACATTTCACATCGGTCCGTATTGTAAATTGTGAGCAGGAAAGTTCCAAGAAAATGTTATCCTTGAATTGTGAATTGAATTTTCTGCAACGAGATCTTCAGAAGAAAGACTTCAACTTCTATGATATTGGTATAATTAATTTGTTTAAATTTATGTCAAATTATGATTTTATTGATGCCCTTGGTTTCAGAAGTTCATAGAGTTTTGTTGGAATTACGTCCAAAAATTAATTCAGAGGCAGTGCTATCTGGGCTAAGTTTGCCCGTTTTAACAGTTTTAAATGAAGCTCATGTGACCTAAAGAAAGAAATCTATGAAGATTCAATTCCTTGTCGAATTTTGTGATGCACGGTACCAAATAAAACTTGAGGGACTCAGATATAAGACTATAGCGTATCACATTGTAAGAGAAATATGCAAGTTACACGAGCGTGAACCTCCGGTCTATCTAAAACGTCAGCGGAGCCATATATTTTACATCAAGCGCTGGGAAATAGAGAGATTTGAAATAACACATCGGGCGTTGTTCAGCATTGAAACTATTGAAGAGCTCGGCAGAATTCGAGGCTATGTAACAGTATCTGACCTATTTGTACTAGTTGTTAACAACTCCATAAAGGTTATAAATGAAATCCACGAATGAGTACCACAGAGTATGAGCTAAAGAACAATGAGTACGTTTGGATCGCAGCTATTTAGGACTAGTTTTACGTAAATCGAATTACGTAGTACTAATCCTGCTGCTGTTTAGTCCGCTCGTATTAAAGCTTTGACAGTTGTCAAAATTGTCATATCTGCCTGCTATTTCAGGAGAAAAATGAAAAATAATATATTGAGTTTGTTTGTACACCGCATGCACAAGAAAATGGAGCATAGAAGAAAATTTAAAATCAGAATGAGGAAATACTGCTATTTATATTACTAAATACCCAAGATAAAACATGCAAATTTTCAGGCTAATGGCAAAACATTATAAGATAATCTGCAACAATTATTTATTAATTATTTATAAGGGCGTCACTATTTACAAACAGCCTCGCATTACCTTATGTGACGTAATGTCTCCATTTAATACTAATTTTTGTAGGTCAATACCGCATCAGAAACCGAATTAAAGTAGGACTAGTTTTCGTAATACGGCATGTTTAGACCACTTAATATTAGTACTACGTAAGTCGAACTACGTAATACTAGACCTAAATGGCACGGTCTAAACGGGCTCAATGTTTACGAAGGGCTACTCATAATGGAGATATACTAATCGACATTTTTGAAAACTATTTTAAATTTAAATCTACTGATGATGAATTAGTCGGATATATAGGTCCACTTTGGAGTTTTGAATATACTGTTTCGAGCGTGGCCTTTGGTTCGTTATTTAAAACACAATATTAAATAATTAATATATAAGTTCTTTATTACATTTAAATCATATAAAGTTCGCAAACATTCATTTAATCAACTCAACTCTAATTATCGCTAACACTGTACTTTCAATTATCGCAATCTAATTACACTCTTTCGCTTCTTCAATTACTTTCGCTTGCTAGCACTGCAACGTCTAAAACAAGACTCTTTCTCTGGCGATGACAACTGTTATATTTATACCCTAGAAACACTCTGGATTATTCTGGAGTGTTCTATTCCAAAAGCTTCTAGACCATTCTATTTGTTCTATTCCTGAACTTTCCTGTAGATTTCATAATCGATTCTCCGAAGCTGAAGTCATTTACTCTCCGAACCTGAAGTTGTTTATTGCCAGTAGATGACACCAGTTGTCTCTTTCTATTGCACGTAACACTGCCCCCTTCTTAAACTTGTTCGTCCCGAACAACAGGTGGTCCGCGGTCTTGATGCTCGTAGTATTGACACAAGCGGTCCAAATGAACAATTTTGTGCTTGCCTCTTGTGCCACGCTGAATCCTGTATACCACGTCATTAATTCTAGTTACTACTGAATATGGTCCTTCCCAGTGTTGTTGCAATTTTTGGAGAACGTCCCTTACGTCGTTTCGGGTTGTACAGCCAAACAAGATCACCTTCGTTAAATCCTGCGGAATTAGCGCGTAAGTCATAGCGGGTCTTCATCCGATCAGTATTTGTTGCTAATTTCGTCCTCGTGGCCTCGTGTACGTCGGCTAATTGTTGTTTGAGCTCCGGTACGTAGTCTTCTGGTAACTTTTGTTCGGTCGCTAGGTAAACGCATCTCTCTTCCGAATATGACTTTAGCTGGGGTTTGTCCGGTAGTACTATGAACGGCTGATCTATAAGCCATTAGGAATACAGGAATATGTCGATCCCAATCGCGTTGATGATAGTCAACTACTTTCTTTAGATGCTCGATCAATGTTCTGTTGAAGCGCTCTACCATGCCATCAGATTGTGGGTGTAGAGGAGTTGTTCTAGTTTTTCTTATTCCCAACATTTTACACATCTCCTGGAAAGTCCGCGATTCGAAGTTCCGTCCTTGGTCCGAATGAAGTTCGTGAGGCACACCAAACCTACTGACCCACTTCGTTATTATTTGTTCCGCAACTGTGGTTGCCTCTTGATTAGGGATTGCATAAGCTTCAGGCCATTTACTGAAATAGTCAATGGCAACTAATATATAACGGTTACCGCCATCCGTTTCTGGAAAAGGTTCAGCGATGTCTATAGCTATCCTTTCAAAGGGGGCTCCGACATTATACTTATGCATTTCTCCTCTGCTTCTGTGTTGCGGCCCTTTGCAAGCAGCACAGACAGTGCATCTGCGGCACCACTCCTCCACATCTTCTCGCATATGTAACCAATAAAACTTTTCTCGTATTTTGGAAATGGTTTTGTTCACTCCCAAATGTCCTCCAGAGGTTCCACCGTGCATTTCTTCTAGAACATCTTTGACGTTTGATGCCGGCACGACTATCTGCATTCGGAAAGATTCGCCATTAGGTGCTTCCCACTTGCGTTTTAATATACCACATTCAACATGAAGAGAGTTCCATTGAGCCCAGTAACTTTTCAGCTTCTCATTCCGTTCCGAAATATCCTTCCAGTCTGGTCTTTCCATGTCTTCTTTCCAAGCAAGAATAGGTGAAATGTCCGGATCTTCTCGTTGTGCTGTTCGTAGGTCCTCGTTGTCCCAACCTGTAGATGGCTCCACGGTTACCAACTGTATAGTTGCTGTTGTTTCTTTTTCTTCTATTCGGGTGCAATGTTTGCACTCAAGTTTACATGGACATCGTGAAAGGGCGTCTGCATTTCCATGGATACGACCTCTTCGGTGTTGTATTTCAAAATCATAAGCCTGGAGTCGCTCTATCCATCTCGCCACTTGTCCCTCAGGATTCTTAAACTGCAGAAGCCATTTAAGCGCTGCATGGTCGGTGCGAAGGATGAATTTCTGCCCGTAGAGATATTTATGAAAATGCTTTGTTGAACTTACAATGGCAAGTAGCTCCTTTCTTGTAGCACAATAATTTTTCTCTGACTTTGAAAGTGCTTTGCTATAGTAAGCTACTGGAACTTCTTGACCATTATCCTCCTGAGAAAGCACTGCACCAATACCTTCATTGCTGGCATCCGTGTCTAATATAAATGTTTTTCCCAGCTTTGGATAGTGAAGTACTGGCGCTTCACAGAGCTGTTGCTTCAAATTTTCAAAACTTTCGTTGCATTTATCCGACCATATGAACGGCTTTCCCCTTTCGGTAAGTTGATGTACGCTTCTTGCTATATCTGCAAAACCTTTCACGAATCGCTTGTAGTAGGTAGCTAAACCAAGAAAACTCCGTAATTGATGTTTGTCCTTTGGTGCTGGCCAATTTTTGACGGCTTCTATCTTTTCTGGATCGGTTCTTACTCCTTGTGATGAAACTATGTGCCCTAAATATTTAACTTCTTTTTTAAATAGAGCACATTTACTCGCACTGAGCTTTAATTTCGCATCTTTGAGTGTTTGAAGTACATCCCGTAAGTTTTTTTTATGTTCCATGAATGTCCTTCCGATTACTATTATGTCATCCAAATAGACAAGACATGTTTTCTAGGTTAAACCTCGTAGAACACATTTCATTAGTCGTTCGAATGTGGCTGGAGCATTAAATAACCCAAATGGCATTACTATGAATTGCCATAAGCCACTGCCAACTGAGAAAGCAGTTTTCTCTCGGTCCTCGGGATGTATTTCCACTTGCCAGTAACCACTCTTCAAATCCAGCGTAGAAAACCATTGCGCTCCAGAAAGGGTATCCAATGTGTCATCAATCCTTGGTAATGGATTGCTATCTTTTCCCGTCACGTTATTTAGTTGACGGTAGTCTACACAGAATCGGGTGCTGCCATCCTTCTTCCTAACCAGAACAACCGGCGATGTCCAAGGGCTGTTAGATTCCTCTATGATGCCTTGTTTCTTCATGGAGTTCATCATGTCTGCAACTTCTGGTTGTTTGGCTAATGACAATCTTCGTGGTGTCTGTCGAATGGGTCTGGAATCTCCTGTATCGATTAGATGCTGGACAAGATTTGTTTTACCATAGTCATCATCATTCATTGCAAATAATTCCGAAAATTCATCGATCACCTCTTTGGCATCGTTGTGTTGTTGTTCACTTAAGGCACTGGACGAAAGAAGTTTCTGAACCTGTTGGGTAGTAGCTGGTATAGTTTTTGTCTCCTTGACATTACTACCATTATCTAAATTGACGATTTGGTAAATGGGTTCACAATTTCCAATTATAGCACCTTCTCTTAGTTGTACCTCGTTTTCGGATGTGTTAAGCACTCTGACTGGAATTAATGTTGCACCTTCTGCCTTCACTAAAGTCTTGCCAACGATGATGTTCGATGTAACTTTGGTGGGGTTAGGCTCCACCAGATAGAATCGGCAGGTCCCGATGTCATCAGTAAGCTTTGTCCATATTAGTGTCTCGGAGCATGGCGAAAGAGTAATATTTTCGCAAACCATCGTCCTTACTTTCGCAGGATGATCTGCTTCTTCTCCTAGTTTCATAGGAATTTCTATGTTGCCATATTTGAGAATCCGCTCTCCGACATCCAGATTTATTTTGTATGTGGTCATGAAGTCTATTCCAAGAATGCAGTCATCCATTATGTCTAAAACCAGGAAAGTGTGAGGAAATAGTAGTTCGCCTAGTTGAACATCTAAAGTTATTTCTCCAAACAGCTGTGCTGCCGCTCCAGTTGCTGTTCTTAGTAGATATTTGGTGGTGTTGTGAAGCCATTTGTTCTTAACAAGATCTGCTCTAATAATTGATCTTGAAGCTCCAGTATCGATAGTAACTGCGCAGTCATTTTTTCCTACACTTCCATATATAACAAGACTGCTATTATTTCTTTGTAACTGACTTACTTGGATGATGACTTCGGGGCTGTCGATTCCACCAACCAACTTCTGCCCCACGAAGTTGGTTTTTACTAGTTTTCCGACTGCTCAAGAGGAGAGACGATGCGACTAGTCGTTGTTTGATATCTAGTCTCTCCACGAATTGCTTGTTCCCTGGCTCGACATCTTTGGCATTCTTCTTTCCCTTCTTCTTCTGGTGATTCCACTCGTCGACGTTTTCTGCAGTCTCTTTGAAGGTGCCCTGGTCTATTACAATTCCAGCATCGAGGGACACCACGTGAAGGCGGGCTCTGTGATGATTGCACTCTATTACAAGTACATTCTTCCACTGAAATTTCTCTCACTCGTACTGCACTCCGTGAAGCTTTTCTGGCGGATTCGTATGCTAATGCATAGGCTAGTGCTTCTGCTGTTGATTTCTTTCCTGCTAGCCTTAATGATTGTTGTAAATTTTGATCTGTAATAGCGTTCACAAATGCCTCCGTCGCCACTTCATTGAGAAAATCCGCATTCACGCTGGAGTATGACAGATGCGCTAATCTTTCTACATCTGCCTGCAGTTGTTGTAGTGATTCGCCATGTTTTTGAATCCTGTTGCGCAACTGTAGGCGATATACTTGCTGCATGTGCTCATCTCCGTAACGTAATTCTATCGCCTGTACTAATGAAGAGTAATTACGTTGATTTTCAATCGATACAGTTTGTAAGAGTTCTGACGCAGGACCTCGAAGTGCTAACACCAGAGCTATAGCTTTGTCTTCATCATTCCATCCATTTATCTCTGAAGCTGCCTCGAATTGTCTCTTGAAGATATGCCACGAATTTTGTCCATCAAATATGGGAGGTTTCATTCTACCTGCACCGGATATTTCAGTTGCTACGCTTAGAGGCTGACGATGCTTTATTCTTTCCAGATCTGCTTTAACGTTTTCAAGTTGCTCGGCGACTTTTTGTTGAACTTCCGAAACCTTTTGTTGAAATTCATGCTCAATTCCTTCAATTTTCAAATTTTGTTCTTCTAAAGAACTTTTTAGACAATTTTTCTGATCCTCCAAACGAGTTTCTAGACAATTCTCCAGAGAACTCTTTTGTTCGTCCAAGCGCGTTTCCATAGATTTCTTCTGTTCATCTAAACGTCATTCTAGAGAATTCTTTTGTTCGTCCATAGATTTATTCTGTTCATCTAAACGTGATTCTAGAGAATTCTTTTGTTCCTCGAGAGAATTCTTTTGTTCCTCGAGAGAATTCTTTTGTTCGTCCATAGATTTCTTCTGTTCCTCGAGAGAATTCTTTTGATCATCAAAACGGGCTTCCATTTTACTCATTAAGGTACTCAAAAGCTGTTCCATTTTCATCGCAGGCGCTTCTTCAACTTCGATTTCTTCCAAGTTCTCTTCGAAAACAAATGTTTCAGGATTCTTTCCTTCCTCTATCAAAGATTGTCTAAGTCGCTCGACTAGAACTTTCTTTATGCCTGTCGTTTGTAATGACCGGTTCCCTAACTCCACTTTCAAATCCTGCGTTCGAAGGTCGTCCACTTTGCGCCCCATTATTTTAGTAATTCTCTTATAGATGAATATAAATTATTTTCCAGAACTTTCACAATTTAACACAATTTCTCAAAATTAATCACTCTTTTAATTTTTAGTCAATTGCCACCACTTTATTTCTCAAATTTATTTCACTTCTGACACGTTGTTGCGAGCGTGGCCTTTGGTTCGTTATTTAAAACACAATATTAAATAATTCGTTATTTAAAACACAATATTAAATAATTAATATATAAGTTCTTTATTACACTTAAATCATATAAAGTTCACAAACATTCATTTAATCAACTCAACTCTAATTATCGCTAACACTGTACTTTCAATTATCGCAATCTAATTACACTCTTTCGCTTCTTCAATTACTTTCGCTTGCTAGCACTGCAACGTCTAAAACAAGACTCTTTCTCTGGCGATGACAACTGTTATATTTATACCCTAGAAACACTCCGGATTATTCTGGAGAAACACTCCGGATTATTCTGGAGTGTTCTATTCCAAAAGCTTCTTGACCATTTGTTCTATTCCTGAACTTTCCTGTAGATTTCATAATCGATTCTCCGAACCTGAAGTCATTTACTCTCCGAACCTGAAGTTGTTTATTGCCAGTAGATGTCACCAGTTGTCTCTTTCTATTGCACGTAACAATACGAAGGATTACCATAACATTTGTGCTTTTATTGCTACGATTAAAAGGCCGCGTCAACACTTGTTATGGCACGGAAATGATTGAGATAAGATCATCCATGCTAACATCAATTGACTTTTACGCATTTTTTTAATTTTAATGTCTGAACTACAATTACATTTACAGTAAGCAGTGGCATAGCGGAATAACAACGGAGGCGCCTCTGCGTGGGATTCCCATCAATTAAAACATGTAAGTTGTTGCCATCTAGTAATATATTTTTTTCATTCAGGTTTCAATAATCCGATTGATTACATTACATATCTAACTATATATTCGTTTTCGAACTATGTCTTTAATTAATTTTAAAATTTACTACTAACGAGTGTCGTTTATACAAATGATGCACGTGTAACGGTATGTTCGTAGACTTATCTATGTGTTCACTCAAATTTAAATTGAAAATCTAATTGTACTGGCCCATAGATTTGGTCAGTCAGTTTTCATAGAAGAATTCGTAGGGCATATTACTATTATTTCATTACGTAAATTTTGTGAAGGTATTGGGAATGAATAAACGCATTTGATTATAACGTAACAAAAAAAAAAGTTAATAAGGAATAGGAAATTTACAGAATAAGTTCAAAATTACCTGACGACTAATTTAAAAAGTATATACATATGGTAAACATAAAAGCAAATAACGTAACTTCATTGGGGAGTAGCTTCTAAAGCTATTTCTGTTTGTGTCAATTGAATATGTATGTCAGTTCATATGACTTTTTAAGGTGATTGAATGCAACGTTTTGCAAAAGAAAAAGTGAATTTACATTGAGAACTTATGCATAGCTATGATATGATGTATGGTTAATAGAGGTTTCATAAGGCAAGAGTTAGAAAGTTTATACGAAGAGTTTGTTTTATCATGACATTAGAAGTAAGGATGTATTTATACTATCGCACATAAGAATCTAGTATGTACGGGATGGTCGTAAGTCTTCTGCGCGACAACTGAACTGTTAGTGTTACTTAGTAGGAAGTTGTTTAACCTGTATACAGAATTACGAAAGAATTATAACATAATGGCTCCATAAAGTTTTTGGCTTTCTCTTTCATTATCCCGGAGCCCTCTCACATGAAGTGAGGGTTGTATAGGCTCGCCTAGTTTCTCTCTCTTTACAGGTCAATTAGGAACTCTGAATAATTATGCCCCTCAGAGTCAGATGGGAGGATGGGGCAGACAAGGAAGGCAGAACATCTGCGCCTTCAACTGCGTATATAGCTAAGTGACGTAAGGGTCCCTTCAGGACCGAATGTGTGCCGGTTTTTGTTTGTTTATAGGCACGACGAATTTTTTTGATTATGGCTGAGGGCAGCGGCAGGTTTTCGTGGAACCTCCCCACACTCTCCGCCAATGAGCCGAGGCGAGCTAGCGTGCCGCCCTGCAGTCAACGCTGTCCGTCGAGTGATCTGTCAGCTCATGCTGGCAGTCGGGACTTTACGTCCAAGCCCATCACTCTTCATACTACCATAACAAAAATGGCGCACAACGCGGGGCCACCTCAGTTAGACTTCGGTGTCTGAATGTGATGGATGCTGGAGACTGGCATTACTTGGAGATATGGACAATTGTTTTTAGCTAGTGGAAGTTACAGGCGGACCTGAGTCTGACTGGTGTTCTTGTAATAAATTATTTTTTTGTAGAGTAAAGTAATGTTTTTGAAAGTTTTTGCGATTTTGATTTTTGAATTTTTGTATTAAAGTAAAGTAAAGTAACGTCTTTTTGAAAGTTTTTTGAAAGTTTTTTGAAAGTTTTTGTAAGTTCGACTTTAGGTTTGACTTTGGTCAAGCCTCAAGTCTGAACAGTTGTAAGTTTTTGATTTTTTTGAAATGTTTTGAATCGATCTTTCCCGCTGGCCTTCAGGCATGGAAATGGCAGGTGGCCTCACGAAAGTTTTTTTTATTCCGATTCTCATGGAGCCTGTCCATTTTGGTCGTACGACTGGACAGGGCCATGAGCCTGTGAGACAACTTCTTGGCTTATAGCTAATTAGTTGACCTCGTTCATGGCTCTGCCCAGATGTGTGACTAGGTAGACGGATCAGTCGGTGGAAAGGAAGGAAGGGGGAAATGTCTGTCTCGTGGAACTGACCCGGGATTGTTTTGGTCGGTTCGATGGGGAAATGGTGGCTGCGTCGGCATCTCTTTAGCCTGGTGGCCCCGCGGTATGTAAATGGGTTGTGTAATGGGTTTTGTGGTAGTTTATTCCATGAAAAATGTGCGGGGATAGCGGAATATGATAGGAATTTGATTGCTACAAAACGTAATATTGTTTATATGTGTGATGAGTGTGTAGATTTCAAAAAGATGATAATGGGAAAATTCAAAAGAATAGTGGAATTAATCAGTGAAAATAATGGGGCAATTGCATGTCTATAGCTAGTGATGTTAATAAGCTATCAGAGAAACAAATTGAATCAGTGAAGCTAATCAAAGATAAGGAAACTTATGCTGATCAATTAAAAAAACAGGCACCTGTGTTATTAAAACCAAAAAGTGTGCAAAATAGTGCGAAAACCAAAGAAGACCTAAAAAGAAATGTTGATCCCGTTAATTTAAAAATTGATGGAATGTCGAGTGGTCATAACGGTTCAGTAAAAATTATGTGCTCAAATGTAACGGATCGAGCTAAAGTGAAGTCAATATGTGAAGAAAAATTTAGTGAAAATTATCAGGTAGAGTTGCCAGTAATGAGAAAACCTAAAATTCGTTTATGTGGAATAAATGATGAAATTGATAAGTGTGATGTAGAAAATAAATTGAGATTGCAAAATGATATATTAAAGGATGGTGAAATTAAATGCCTGAAAGTAATGAAAATGTTCAAAAAATTAAGAAATACTGAAAGATCATTTTCAAAATACGATGCTATTGTGGAATTGGATTCGGTAAGCTTTCAGAGGGCTATTGAAATGCGTAAGGTGAATGTGGGTTGGGATCAGTGTGTGGTGTATGAAGAGTTAAATGTTAAGAGGTGTTATAAATGTCAGGGATTTAACCACAAAGCGAATGAATGTAAGAATGATGCAGCGTGTGCAAAATGTGCGGGTGATCATGAAACAAGGGATTGTGGGAAAGAATTAGTAAAAAAATGTGTGAATTGTATAAAGTGCAATAGTAAACTAAAATTGAATCTGGACATTGGTCACTATACATTGAGTAGGGAATGCCCATTGTTTAAAAGAAAGCTTAAGGTTGAAATGAATAAAGTTGCATATTAGCAATTAAAAAATATTAAGGGTCTATATTTGAATATTCAAGGCATATTAAACAATTTTGAGCAGGTGGAATTATTAGCTGAAAATGGTGATTATGATTTTATTGCTTTAGTTGAAACACATTTGACGGAAACTGTGGAAAGTAATGAAATAAATATAAGCGGATATAATGTGATGCGGTGTGACTCAATTTTGAGCATTTTGAAGAATATCTGGAAGTATGAAATAATTGCACAAATAACGATCAATAAGGATGTGTGCTGGATGCTTGTAAAATGCTGGTTTGAGAATGTATGTTATGTTTTAGGGCTGCTGTATAGATCACCTTCCTCTTCGGAAAGAGAATTTTGCAATCGATTTATGGATTAGTGTGAAGCGGTTTGTGAAATAAAGCATGAAATTATTATAATGGGTGACTTTAATATTAACTTCCTCTGCGAGGGTACGTATTCAAATAAAATGAAAGAAATTATTGTCGATAATGGATTTAAGCAAGTAGTAGAAGAGTACACGAGGATTAGTGAATTATCGAAGTCCTTAATCGATTATATAATAACTAATGCGAAAGGTGTAAATGTTAAAGTTAATAGAGCATTAAAAATCAGTGACCATGAAACTATTGAGGTTAAACTTGAAGTAAATCGGAGAAGTGAAGATGTTCGAATATTTAAAAAGTGCTTTAAATATAATAGAGATATATATGAGCGGTACTTAGTTCAACAAAATTTTAATGAGGTGTGTTTTATTGAGAGTTTGGATGATAGCGCGAGAGTGTTTGAGGAAAAATTGAATCTGGTGTCAGAGAGGTGTATGATAAAAAAAGTTGTTAAGTTGAATGCTAATGAGTGGTATACGGGGTATCTGTATAGGATGAAAACTAATAAAATAAGAAGCTATATGAAAGCGGCTCTGTCTGGAGATCCGAATGACTGGTTGGATTATAAAGTAAAGCGAAACTTGTATAAAAAGTATATAAAAGTAGCGAAATCGGAACACATAAAATATTAGATTGATTGTGCGCGTGATTCAAAGGAAATGTGGAAAGTGCTCAAGAAGTATGTAATGAAAAAGGAAGTGAAACCCATAAATAATATAAGATTTTATGATACTAGTTGTGGGGTTGAGGTACTTATTGCGCAGAAGTTTAATAATTTTTTTGTTGATAGTGTAAATGAGATAAGCAACTCTATTCCATATGTGAAATTTGAATGTAATTTGCCTAATTTAAATAGCAATTTTGATTTTAGAAACATTGATTTATCGGAGCTGAAACAAGTGGTTAAATGTATGAACAATAAAATGGACTATAATCATATGAGTACAAAAATAATTTTAGATAATTGGATTGTGTTTGGGGAACCACTATTGAAGATAATAAATCAGTCGCTTAGTGAGGGTTTATTTCCAAAAGCATGGAGAGAATCATTAATAGTTCCTGTTGAGAAGGTTAAGAATTCCGTTAGGGCTGAGGATTTCCGCGCAGTGAACATGCTATCGATACATGAAAAATAATAGAGAAGGTAGCACAAATTCAAGTAGGAAAATACCTCGATTCCAACCATGTACTGATAGAACAGCAGTCCGGTTTTCGAAAAGGTCAATCGTGTGAAACTGCACTAAATTGGGCATTATTTGAGTGGAAAGGTGAACTTGAAAATAGGAAAAAAGTTTTAGCCGCCTTTCTAGATTTAAAAAGAGCATTCGAAACAGTTGATAGAAATATACTTTTGATTAAATTAAAAAAATATGGAATAAATGGTAAATCGTGTGAGTGGTTTGAGTCTTACTTGTCTGAAAGGTATCAAAGAACAAAAGTTAATGAATGTTTGTCTGAGAAAGTGAGTATTGATGTTGGTGTTCCACAAGGCTCGGTTCTTGGTACAGTGCTTTTTTTATTATACATTAACGATATTGGGACCATTTTATCGGATGTAAAAATTGTGTTATTCGCTGATGATGCATTACTTTACATAGCCCAAGACGATATTAGTTTGTGTGTTTCCCGGATGGAAAGTGCTTTAGAGAAAGTAAATTTTTGGTTAAAAATGAATAAGCTAAAGTTAAATGTTGAAAAATCTAAATGCATATTATTTGGTGGCGAGAATATAAGTCTGTTACGTGGTGAGCTCTGGATGTAGGGGATGTGGTGGCCTAGAAAGTAAAGAAAATATTTAAATATAATTGCTATAACATATTCCAAGGGGATTACTTATGTGTACATGTTGGTTTCGTCCTGTCTTGCCTCCTCAAGTAATAAATTTCACTTTCAGATCGTGAGCACTATAAAGAAATTACTCACCCTCCCGAAGGTTGAAGACACCTCTATGGATTGCAATATCGATTTTGAACGATACTTTCTTCATCTGAAGTTACCAAGGATACTACTGCGTCGCTGTGAGTCCTGGAAGATATATATGTACGTTTAAGGAGAGTGAGCTGTTCGAATTCCAAACAATACCTAGTATATCCGCCGATACAAGGAATTCTTGGAATCAGAGGACCGTTGCCCCTATAAGCTGTTTTAATAATGATTTTTCACAAAAAGTATTGGAAAACCCAAGTTGGTCCTGAAATTAGAATTAAGTAGAATTAAGTTTAATAAGCATATTTAATGAATTTAAAATTTTATTTACCTTTATAAAGATGATGTAAGGCAGGCAGGGGTACCGCGCGAAGTTCTTCCGAATACCTTAGAAATGGAAATGCAATGATATTTATCTTTATTTAAATAATTAGTGTTTTCGGAATTTGAAAATAATTTACCTGACCCAGTCCCCCCTTCTCACGCACAATAAAGTAGTAGAGCACAGCCGTTAAAATAACCTAAACACAAACAGAAAAGCGACACGATTTCTTTTGCCCAACCTGAATTTTCTGAAGTTTTATATCGTTATTGGGGCTGCCCGTAGCCCAAAGCGTAAAACGAAATGCAAAAAAAAATATGCCACTAAACACACGAATTTTTGGCAAATAAGCAAACGATCGGCAATTTCAGAAGAAAAATAAAAATCAAATTTTATTCACCAAAGCAGAACTGAATCAAGCCGATTCGGAAAAGTACTTGAGATAAAGGCCGGAAGTTCAAAATAGTGGGCTTTCTCTATAAAAAAGCTTTGGTAGGTGAAGCGGGCAGTCTCTGACAAAAAAAAGAAGAGCGGGCGAGTGTCAAAGTGTGAAGCGAATCGACGAGGTCGAAGAAGGAAGAGGTTTTTTTTTTCAAGAAAAGAAGGAACAAAGTAATAGTCGAGAAGTTCAAAGAATAGAAAGAAAATTAAAAGAAATTAGAAAGGAAATAGCTTTACCAAGTGGTTTAAAGCCAAGAAAAAAGAGGATTGGAAAGGAACGCCGTTTGTGGGGAGGTCTTGGGTCAGCGCGGGATAACTGGAGTAAAATTGGAATATTCATATAGAGAAAAAGATAAGTATCATTTTTCCACTTATTAGATACAGCTCAAAGTTGAGCATAAAACTGTTCCTGCATTCGGGATTTATAAATATAGTGTTTAATATTTTTTTTTATTCGCGTGCTACCTCCCTTGCCAGTTTAACTGTTTCGGGCTCGATTAGTCTGAGTCACATTACGTGTGAAATTTCGATAAGTAGTTCATCAATAGATTTAGAGTTTCAATTATAACGTTTGGTCAACTAAAAGAAAGAAGTGATAAATATAAAGTTCTGTTTTCTTATTTAAGAGTTCGTGGACTCGAAAGAAAAACCACGTGGCGCCCAACAGGTGTTAAGGCCCAGCGCATATAACCCCACCCTTCTCCAGCTCTAGCCGGGTGGACACCTTACGCGGTTATAAAACGGCGTAACAAATTTGGCGCCCAACGTGGGGCCAAAACACCTATAACACTTCAAAATTTAGAAGTTTTCATAGAATTTCAAAGTTAGATTCAAGGTTAAGTTCACAGAATATTAGGCAAATGTTGCGAACTGGAATGTATATGCAACTTTTACACAGAGAGAGAGTATCGCAAATCGTAACTTTAGTACTCGCTGGTCAGCACTAATGTTTATATAAAAGGAGGGGAGGTAGCGCTTGTTTAGAAACATTTTTTTTTGAATATATAAACTGTTTGGTAAGAATAAAAGAAATCGAAAAGCATTTTGGTACTCACCCGTATCTTAATTATATATTATCCATTATATGTCACACTTTGATTTCAGGTTCACCACCCACATCCCTTTTTAGTTATGCACCTCACAATATAATTTCCCATAAACTTTATTTTTTTTCCTTGTTTTGTTGCACTTTCAGATCTTCAGATTTTTTTTTCATTTTAGCTGTATTCAACACAATTTAGTTGTTTAGTTGTTCTCAAACACAATTTACTGGGAAAGATTTCGGGACTTGACACTCAGATAGTATTTTAACATTTTTCTTTGTGCCGGCTAAAAATGCGTTTAGTATAATAAGTATAATCTCCACTCCGCGTACCCGCGTACATAGCGTCACTTGAATTCACTGCAACTGGGGTTCATCTGGTCCGAATCACAAAATCCAATCCAATAAGAGAATTCATTTCGAAGGAGAAATAATTCCCATTTTTCGTTAAACCAAGCTCTCGGAGTCGTTTGATATTCGATAAGCGGATGAATTTTCAGTTCCTAGCGATACATATGTAGATCTGCAGTAATAGCCCCGTCAGAAGTGCTTTATATGACTACTTAGCCTATATAGCAATCGATCAGCTTTGGTTGGAGTGACGTTTCAAACGAGTTTTTATTTTTTTTTGCAGTCGCCTCATCGCAAGTATTCTTTGGAAATTAGTTTAGGCTGATAATGAATGTAACTGAATTGCACTGCTTCTACTGGGGATCGAATGTCTGAACGTGAATATAGCTAAATAAGTATCTTAGAGAGCATTGTTCAATGCTTTAGCGTATATCCTAATAAAGTTTTGGTTTCGGCCCGTGTTAGTAAATGGTAGTCATAAGGTATCATTTCTTTAGCAAATAGTTTTTTTTAATCAATGAACGAAGAAGGCATGTCACTACGATCAGTATACACATAGGTGCGCTGGGATCGAGAATTTTGATTTAATTTTAAGTTTATTTTGCAGTAAACGCTATTTGATTTGCTAGTAATTACCTTTTGATTGAGTAATAATTTGTTTTCTTGATACATATATCCAACAATTGTCGAGCCCTCCGAGTTTCGATTTTTTTGTTTTGCTGTATACATTTAATATCAAATAGCTCTATTGGATTGAAACAGCCGCGGCTTCCTAATTTTTTTACTCATCCATTGGAACTTCTATTGTCTCTCCGCGAATCATGGCCATGCTGATCAATAGATTAAGTCAAGATGAGTTGTCGTATGAACTCAAGGTGAGGGGTTTGCAACTGGTAAAGTAGACGATATGAGAATAACATTACGTGAAGCTTTAAGGGTAGAAAGGGATGGTAAGTCGCTGGCGGTTGATCCGTATCCATTCAGTTTCACTGAGGACCTTCAAGTATTGCGTAAGAAATTAGAGGAAGTTGAAGAACTTCTGAAGGATTTTAGTGGAGATTTAGATAGCGGAGATTTTAAGAAAATATCTACCAAAATTGAGTGGGCTCTGAGAAGGTTAGATAGGACTAACCCTGTAGGTACCGAAGAAACGGCAGAAAAGGCTACAGTCAGAGCTAGTCTAGTTTTATCCTTGGGTTCATTGAAGGTTAGGGCCGATGGGGGCTGCGAAGAAGATGAAATGGACGAAGATAGCGTCAACTTATCTACGACGGCTGCAATAATTAGTAATGCTCATTCGCGTGTTGCTCTACACTCATTTTTAGAGAGAGTAAAGGAGTTAGCTGAGGCGCGTGGAATTACCAAATACCAATTGTTTCATTCAGCTCTGGACTTGTTCTCAGGCCCAGCGCTGATATGGTATAGGGCGAATAAGTCAAAGTTTCATTCTTGGCAAGATATAGTTAAAGATCTCAAGAAAGAATTCCTACCATATGATTACGACGATCGACTAATCGAGTAGATAAAGAGGCGTACTCAAGGACATGGTGAATCCATTGGGATGTATATTGCTGTAGTTACGAATATGTTTTCACGATTATCAGATCCGTTATCAAAGGATCAGCAGTTGCGTATACTTAAACGGAATATTAACCCATTCTATCAGACACAACTAGGATTAACTCAAATTGATACAATACAGGACCTGGTAGATTTAGGGCGGCGACTAGAATCGGTTCGAACCTCCGTTGAGGCCTACGCACCTCCACCTTCAAAGAGGAATAGCAACTTCTTGAACCGGACCTAGCCTACGTCGCTGCGGAATGTACAGCTGTAGCAGCAGTAGAGAATCAAATTCCAAGCCCGAATCCTACAGTCAACTCGAGATCTAAGTGTTTTAGATGTGGCCGTCTAGGTCACATCCCGCGGTTCTGCAGAAATAATGTAAGCTGTTATGGATGCGGGGCACGGGGCGTCACACGCCCCAGATGTAGTAATTGCAGAAATAGCGCTGCATATCAGCCACAGCAGAGTGCGTCAATTAATCGAAGGGCTGCACCTCAGCGTAGTGAACAGAAGGGGGAAAATCAGATTCAATCGAATTCAGTACACATCCAGGGTAGTCAAGCTCCGGGAAACGCGAGAGGAGCTCGAATGTAGAGGGCGAATCGAGCTCGGAAAATGCCCTAAAAGCCCCCCATGCTGTGAGATATTGGCGTACCGAGAGTATAGGAACCGGAAGTGGTGATGACGAGCTTGACACATTAGTGGATTACATATTTTTAGGGGTTAAAGATGATGTGCGTCCGCATCTTATGGTAACTATTTTTGGTCTTAGAATTTGTGGCTTATTGGATTCGGGTGCATCAAGAACAATTGTTGGAAAATCTGGTTGGGAGTTACTTCGGGAACAAGGGCTTAGGATGGAGAAAACGAAGTCACAGACGGTGAGCTTGGCAGACGGTAAAAGTATCAATGTACTTGGTGAAATGAGTCTACCCATAGAACTTGAAGCACGTATAGCTGTAATAGATGTATTGGTCATTCCCGAACTTCCTCAGTCTATAATTTTTGGTATTGATTTTTGGCAAAGGATGGGTTTATCAGCAAATTTGCGAGAGAATTCGTGGAAATTTAATGATCCGAATGTTGAAATTCATGTCGATGCTTTACAGAGCCATTCCAAATTAACAGCCGTCCAGCAGGAAGAACTGAGTGAACTTATTAGTAAAGCCGAAGCAAAAATGGGTAAGGGACTAGGATGTACCAATCAAGTACAACATACTTTTCAGACCGACTTACCTCCAATAAAGCAGCGGTATTATCCGGTTTCACCAGCAATTCAAAACATAATAAATGCTGAGTTGGATAAAATGTTGGAGGCAAGAGTTGTAGAGCCCTCAAATAGTGCTTGGTCATCGCCTGTAGTGATGGCTAAAAAGAAGGATGGTACGTACCGGTTCTTCATTGATTATCGAAAATTAAATAAAGTTACGACAAAGACGCATATCCTCTTCCTTATGTCTCGGCCACCTTGGACAAGCTCCGCGACGATAAGTACATGTCATCACTCGACATCAAATCCGCTTTTTGGCAGGTACCATTGGAGGAAAGTTCAAAGCAGTTTACCGCCTTCACTGTTCCTAGCCGCGGTCTTTTCCAATTTCGCAGAATGCCTTTCGGGTTGAGTAACTCGCCTGCAACCTGGCAGCACCTGATTGATAAGGTTCTGTCTGGTAGTCTAGAAAGCCATGTATTTGTGTACCTTGACGATGTCATTATAGTAACGCAATCCTTTGAGCACCACAAAAAGGTTTTAGGGGAAGTATTAGAAAGGCTATACCAGTCAGGATTGGTTATTAATTATGATAAGTGTGAGTTCTGCAGGCCTGAGCTCAAGTATTTGGGATACGTAGTAGGGGAGGTAGGAGGTAGTAGGTCTCCAAGTAGACCCTGATAAAGTTAAATGTATCCTCGACATCCCCCATCCAACGACCAGTTTCAGGAGTTCGCAAGTTTATCGGTACCGTGGCTTGGTATCGCAGATTTATCCCGAGTTTTTCATCTATTATAGCTCCAATTACTGACCTGTTAAAAAAGAATTTTATTTGGTCCCTGGAATGTGAAAACGCTTTTCGACTGGTTAAAGAAAGGTTAGTCACCGCTCCAATCCTAAATTGTCCAGATTTTGATCACCCTTTTCTTATTCACACTGATGCTTCTGGGTTCGGAGTCGGTGGTGTACTGACACAAAACATAAATGGAGAAGAGAAGGTGATCGCTTACTTGAGCCGTTCCTTGAACAGATGTGAGAGGAATTACTCGACTACGGAGCGCGAATGCTTAGCGGTATTGTGGGCCATCGACAAACTAAGACCTTACGTGGAAGGCACTAAATTTACAGTTGTTACTGATCAAGCGTCCCTCGTCTAGCTCCACAATCTCAAAGACCCTACAGGTAGGCTAGCAAGGTGGGCCATGAAGCTCCAGCAATTCGACTTTGAAATAGTTCATCGTAAGGGCAAAGAGCATCTTTTACCAGATTGGCTCTCGCGTTCAGTTCCTATTATAGATTGCATTAATGGATCTCATTCTGTGTCAGATAAGTGGTATATAAAGATGATTGAGAACGTGAGTAACGACCCGGCCAAATTCCCTGACTGGAGAGTCCAAGACGGAGTTTTGTGGCGACATTGCAAGCCGCAGTACCCATTGCTCGCTATAGAATCAGAGTGTTGGAAGCAAGTCATTCCCAAAAGCAGAAGAAAAGATTCGATATTCAAGTCGCATGACATCCCAACTTCTGGTCACTGCGGCGTGAAAAAAACTTACGATCGTCTTTCACGGACCTTTTATTGGCCCAAAATGAGAGCAGACGTTTCCTCTTACGTCAAAAATTGTTTGACGTGTCAAGCTGTAAAGCACGAGCGTAGAAAACCAGTAGGGTTAATGGCTCCGCGTAGTATAGCAGACAAGCCGTGGGAGACTTTGTGTATAGATCTAATAGGCCCCCTTCCTAGATCAAAGCGGGGTTTCGTTTACATTCTCACTATTGTTGATCAACTAAGCAAGTTCCCAATGTTGTTTCTGTTACGCTCTGCCTCTGCTAACGCGATTATTCAAGTTTTAGAGGATCAAGTGTTCTTGCTCTTCGGCGTACCTAGGACCATAATAAGCGATAATGGTGCCCAATTTAGGAGTCGTGAGTATATAAAACTTTGCAGTAGTTATGGGATTGTAATTAAATTTACCGCCTTGTAGCATCCACAAGCAAATCCGGCTGAGAGAGTCAATCAGGTTATTAAATCTATGCTTCGAGCGTATGTGTCGGAGAACCACGTGGAGTGGGATCAGCACTTAGCAAAGGTCGCTTGTGCTATCCGCACATCAACACACGAAGCTACAAAATTAACGCCTTATTTCATCAATTTCGGCCGTGAGATGGTAACACATGGCAAGTCTCATAAAACGTTTAAGGGCGATATATATGACCCCGAATCGAGATCCTCGGCATTGGAAGAAGTTATAAAAGACGTGAAGAAGAGACTGATAAAAGCAGCGGAATCTTCCAGGCACCCATATAATCTCCGCAGAAGGGATCACAAATTCTTAGTGAATGACCAAGTTTGGAGAAAGAACTATGTTCTCTCAGATGCTGCTAAATTCTTCACTGCTAAGCTCGCACCTAAGTATTTGGGGCCATTTAACATACTTAGAGCAGTATCTCCCTGGACCTATGCGTTAGAAGATGTTAATGGCAAAAGCGCAGGCATATGGCATGCTAAGGATTTAAAAGCGTATTCTGCAGAAAATACTGAGTAGCCTGCCATATTATTATTTTTTTTTGGTCACCCCAAAAAGCCATTCACTCAGCTTAACCGAGTAACTACGAGGTACCAGCTATCCGCTTAAGTTCGCAGCGGTTGGGACTTTCTTGGTTGGTTTAAATTTTATTAATTTTTTTTTTTTAAGGAACGACTCTCCGCAATATGTGTGGGATTAATAATGTATAGTGCTGATTGATCTGCGGTGTTGGGATCTTATAGTAGTAGGAAGTCTGGTGGTCCAAACAAAAGTGCAAAAAAAATTAAAGTCCCTGGTTTTAATATCGGTCGGCGCGGGCGGCGGTTAAAATGACAAACCCATCTTAAAGGAGTAAATTATAATTTAAGTACCCATTTACCCCGTAAGCCCTTACGCAATAAGCCTTTAGAGCAATTTTAAGGTTGTATATGAATTTGTTTTGGTTATATAAGATTTCTACGAAATCTCCCGGAGGAAGAGGTGGCATGTTACGTGGTGAACTCTGGATGTAGGGGATGTGGTGGCCTAGAAAGTAAAGAAAATATTTAAATATAATTGCTATAACATATTCCAAGGGGATTACTTATGTGTACATGTTGGTTTCGTCCTGTCTTGCCTCCTCAAGTAATAAACTTGGTTGATTCTGCAAAGATGTTCACATCACTTTCAGATCGTGAGCACTATAAAGAAATTACTCACCCTCCCGAAGGTTGAAGACACATCTATGGATTGCAATATCGATTTTGAACGATACTTTCTTCATCTGAAGTTACCAAGGATACTACTGTGTCGCTGTGAGTCCTGGAAGATATATATGTACGTTTAAGGAGAGTGAGCTGTTCGAATTCCAAATAATACCTAGTATATCCGCCAATACAAGGAATTCTTGGAATCAGAGGACCGTTGCCCCTATAAGCTGTTTTAATAATGATTTTGTCACAAAAAGTATTGGAAAACCCAAGTTGGTCCTGAAATTAGAATTAAGTAGAATTAAGTTTAATAAGCATATTTAATGAATTTAAAATTTTATTTACCTTTATAAAGATGATGTAAGGCAGGCAGGGGTACCGCGCGAAGTTCTTCCGAATACCTTAGAAATGGAAATGCAATGATATTTATCTTTATTTAAATAATTAGTGTTTTCGGAATTTGAAAATAATTTACCTGACCCAGTCCCCCCTTCTCACGCACAATAAAGTAGTAGAGCACAGCCGTTAAAATAACCTAAACACAAACAGAAAAGCGACACGATTTCTTTTGCCCAACCTGAATTTTCTGAAGTTTTATATCGTTATTGGGGCTGCCCGTAGCCCAAAACGTAAAACGAAATGCAAAAAAAAATGCCACTAAACACACGAATTTTTGGCAAATAAGCAAACGATCGGCAATTTCAGAATAAATATAAAAATCAAATTTTATTCACCAAAGCAGAACTGAATCAAGCCGATTCGGAAAAGTACTTGAGATAAAGGCCGGAAGTTCAAAATAGTGGGCTTTCTCTATAAAAAAGCTTTGGTAGGTGAAGCAGGCAGTCTCTGACAAAAAAAAAGAAGAGCGGGCGAGTGTCAAAGTGTGAAGCGAATCGACGAGGTCGAAGAAGGAAGAGGTTTTTTTTTCAAGAAAAGAAGAAACAAAGTAATAGTCGAGAAGTTCAAAGAATAGAAAGAAAATTAAAAGAAATTAGAAAGGAAATAGCTTTACCAAGTGGTTTAAAGCCAAGAAAAAAGAGGATTGGAAAGGAACGCCGTTTGTGGGGAGGTCTTGGGTCAGCGCGGGATAACTGGAGTAAAATTGGAAAATTCATATAGAGAAAAAGATAAGTATCATTTTTCCACTTATTAGATACAGCTCAAAGTTGAGCATAAAACTGTTCCTGCATTCGGGATTTATAAATATAGTGTTTAATATTTTTTTTTATTCGCGTGCTACCTCCCTTGCCAGTTTAACTGTTTCGGGCTCGATTAGTCTGAGTCACATTACGTGTGAAATTTCGATAAGTAGTTCATCAATAGATTTAGAGTTTCAATTATAACGTTTGGTCAACTAAAAGAAAGAAGTGATAAATATAAAGTTCTGTTTTCTTATTTAAGAGTTCGTGGACTCGAAAGAAAAACCACGTGGCGCCCAACAGGTGTTAAGGCCCAGCGCATATAACCCCACCCTTCTCCAGCTCTAGCCGGGTGGACACCTTACGCGGTTATAAAACGACGTAACAAGTGGTATAAATAAGATTAACACCGTTATAGAGTGTGTGTCAGAAATTAAGTACTTAGGTGTCATTATAGAAAAAAATTTATCGTTTAAAAAACACATCGACTATATTTGTAAAAAGATTGGGAAAAAAATTGGTTTTTTAAGAAGAATACGAAGTCAAATTTCAATGGCTACAGCAATACAGATTTATAATGTCATCGTGAAACTTCATTTTGAGTATTGCTCAACGGTGTTATTCTTAAGTACCAAGGAGCAACTAGAACATATGCAGAAGCTACAAAACAAGACTTTATTGTAACAGATATACCACCATTTCATTAATGCTGAATACTCTCCAATGGAAAAGAGAAGATTGCGTTTAATGTGTTAATTTTTGTGTTTAAAATCAAGAATGGTATTTTGCCTGAATACCTTAACAAGTACTTGCAATATGTAGGAAGCGTACAGTCAATATCGTTAAGAAATGCTACAAAGTTTAGATTAGGTTCATTTAGATCATCAAGAGCACAAAATTCTTTAATTTTTCGTGGTCTTAAAATGTACAATCAACTTAAATATGATATAAATAATACAAATATTTATCGTTTCAAAAAATATTGCAATGAATATATAAAAGCGAATATTCACGTTCTTTGGGCATAAATTTTTAAGATTGTATTCTACTAAAATGTTTATATGTTAAAGGTTTCAACAACCCTTTTTAAACTAGCTAATAAAGAATACTACTACTACTACTACTTAGCCGAGACTGTAGCTCAAAATATATAATTGAAAAGTCTCAACAAAAGTTGTGCAAATAATTCCGTAATTACGGCTGGATATTGAACATTTCACATCGGTCCGTATTGTAAATTGTGAGCAGGAAAGTTCCAAGAAAATGTTATCCTTGAATTGTGAACTGAATTTTCTGCAACGAGATCTTCAGAAGAAAGACTTCAACTTCTATGATATTGGTATAATTAATTTGTTTAAATTGACGTCAAATTATGATTTTATTGATGCCCTTGGTTTCAGAAGTTCATAGATCTTTCTTGGGATTACGTCCAAAAATTAATTCAGAGGCAGTGCTATCTCGGCTAAGTTTGCCCGTTTTAACCGCTTTAAATGAAGCTCATGTGACCTAAAGAAAGAAATCTATGAAGATTCAATTCCTTGTCGAATTTTGTGATGCACGGTACCAAATAAAACTTGAGGGACTCAGATATAAGACTATAGCATATCACATTGTAAGAGAAATATGCAAGTTACACGAGCGTGAACCTCCGGTCTATCTAAAACGTCAGCGGAGCCTTATATTTTACATCGGGCGTTGTTCAGCATTGAAACTATTGAAGAGCTCGGCAGAACTCGAGGCTATGTAACAGTATCTGGCCTATTTGTACCAGTTGTTAACAACTCCATAAAGGTTATAAATGAAATCCACGAACGAGTACCACAGAGTATGAGCTAAAGAACAATTTTTACGAAGGGCTACTCATAATGGAGGTATACTAATCGACATTTTTGAATCCTATTTTGGTATTTAAATCTACTGATGATGAATTAGTCGGATATATAGGTCCATTTTGGAGTTTTGAATATACGAAGGATTTCCATAACATTTGTGCTTTTATTGCTATGATTAAAAGGCCGCGTCAACACTTGTTATGGCACGGAAATGATTGAGATAAGATCATCCATGCTAACATCAATTGACTTTTACGCATTTTTTTAATTTTAATGTCTGAACTACAATTACATTTAGCAGTAAGCAGTGGCATAGCGGAATAACAACGGAGGCGCCTCTGCGTGGGATTCCCATCAATTAAAACATGTAAGTTGTTGCCATCTAGTTATATTTTTTTTCATTCAGATTTCAATAATCCCATTGATTACATTACATATCAAACTATATATTCGTTTTCGAACTATGTCTTTAATTAATTTTAAAATTTACTACTAACGAGTGTCGTTTATACAAATGATGCACGTGTAACGGTATATTCGTAGACTTATCTATGTGTTCACTCAAATTTAAATTGAAAATCTAATTGTACTGGCCCATAGATTTGGTCAGTCAGTTTTCATAGAAGAATTCGTAGGGCATATTACTATTATTTCATTACGTAAATTTTGTGAAGGTATTGGGAATGAATAAACGCATTTGATTATAACGTAACAAAAAAAAAAGTTAATAAGGAATAGGAAATTTACAGAATAAGTTCAAAATTACCTGACGACTAATTTAAAAAGTATATACATATGGTAAAACTGACTGTTAAATGTAAACAATTCGTTTACAATTAAACATAAAAACAATTAACGTAACTTCATTGGGGAGTAGCTTCTAAAGCTATTTCTGTTTGTGTCAATTGAATATGTATGTCAGTTCATATGACTTTTTAAGGTGATTGAATGCAACGTTTTGCAAAAGAAAAAGTGAATTAACATTGAGAACTTATGCATAGCTATGATATGATTTATGGTTAATAGAGGTTTCATAAGGCAAGAGTTAGAAAGTTTATACGAAGAGTTTGTTTTATCATGACATTAGAAGTAAGGATGTATTTATACTATCGCACATAAGAATCTAGTAAGTACGGGATGGTCGTAAGTCTTCTGCGCGACAACTGAACTGTTAGTGTTACTTAGTAGGAAGTTGTTTAACCTGTATACAGAATTACGAAAGAATTATAACATAATGGCTCCATAAAGTTTTTGGCTTTCTCTTTCATTATCCCGGAGCCCTCTCACATGAAGTGAGGGTTGTATAGGCTCGCCTAGTTTCTCTCTCTTTACAGGTCAATTAGGAACTCTGAATAATTATGCCCCTCAGAGTCAGATGGGAGGATGGGGCAGACAAGGAAGGCAGAACATCTGCGCCTTCAACTGCGTATATAGCTAAGTGACGTAAGGGTCCCTTCAGGACCGAATGTGTGCCGGTTGAGCAGGCCGGCTGAGGCACGATGAATTTTTTGATTATGGCTGAGGGCAGCGGCAGGTTTTCGTGGGACCTCCCCACACTCTCCGCCAATGAGCCGAGGCGAGCTAGCGTGCCGCCCTGCAGTCAACGCTGTCCGTCTGTCAGCTCATGCTGGCAATCGGGACTTTACGTCCAAGCCCATCACTCTTCATACTACCATAACAATCTTTTACAGTTGAGTTATTGCTTGCCGGTTTGCAATAAAATTTTAAATAATAATAAAAAAGATAATTTCTTTTCCTTCAAGTCCACATTTTCTTAATATAAAATCATTTATTTTCAGAAATTTAAATATCGTTTCATTTTGTCATGTTTTTTTCATAATAGATTTAGATCTGGCATATTGGCAACAGTGGAGCGCCAGTGTTAAGGCACTTTCACATCGAAACCGACAACCGAAAAACTCAATTTATAAACTAATAGTTTTCCTAATAAAATAGAATATTTATCTCAGATTTTTAATAAAAACACTTTTATATTTTTTCGGTCGAAAAACGAAATTTCGGTTGCATCTGTCAATTTCTCTCGGTTTCCACATCACATATGGAACGTTTCGGGGCGAAAAAATTTTTTGGTCGTACTAAACCACACTTTTGTGTTTACATTTTAAATTATATTATTTTATTTTATTATTTAGTATATTATTATAATATGGACAGGGATTTCGAAGTAAAATTAAAATACGCTTTTTCGTATGAGCTCTCATCACAACTTTTATGATAATTAAAAATTACTTCTATTTAACCGAAAAAAAAATTTCGTGAAAGCAAAAGCGAATTTTCGGTGTAGAACTTATCGGTTTTCGGTTTCGATGTGAAAGTGCCCTTAAATTTGGAATTAAAGATGGGTCTGTGGCGACGCGACTGACCTGTTTCTATTATTTCGAAATTCTAGTCAAATTATCTTGAAAACTAGGTAAATCATTTCGGGCTAGTAATACCGTAATACCTTGCCGAACGCAAAAAGCCGTAGCTTGGTAGGATTTGTTTTCCTTTATAACGTTGTTAAAAAAAAATTTATGTTTTTATTCAGAAGTTTTGTGACAGCCTTTATGAGAGACGAAAAATAAATATATTTTTCTTTCCAAGACTACCAGGAACAAACATCAAGGAATTTTCTTTATTTGGCATTAAAGTTTTAGCTTCGCTAGGTCTCTTAATTACAGAACTGATCAATATAGAGCTGCATCTGCACGCCGTGGATAATTCCTTGGGGAACAAATATTCAACCAGGACCACCGCTGCTACAGAACTCTGGGAACACGAACAATTCTCGTCTTTCTGACTACCTCAGTTTGATCACCCAGAAGTCTTATTCTTTTGTCTACAACCCTCATCAAGGCAGTTGTACTTTGTGCATGGTCACGCCGCTCCATGGTTAACCCAGGCATACAATTAATGCTCGTACGGTCATAAAAACTGTAAGGATCTCTCTTTATATTTGTGTCATACTTTAAAAGTTGTATCTCATGCTGAGGACACCTGTGACAAGTTGGGAATCTGACTACGCTGGACTAGAAGCCGACAAGGTTTCTCACAACACCAGGTCGTATTGTTTTTGGGAGAGTAAGACCACGCCTCAGTCGTCTGCAGCCACCCAGAAAGCTCTTGACCGAAAAAGTTTGCTCTAGGGCTACTTCTTGCTACTGCCCTGGGTACCATTCTACGTGTACATTGACAACAAGAGAGACCCATTCGTTCTCAGCGTTAACTGTCATAGAGACAGTCAACTAAACCCTAATTTATTTATCCGTACAAGGGCTGGATTCTGATAAAATTAAAATGACAAATGACAATGACAAAATGACTTCGAAGGAAGGACAATGTCACTATGCCATAATTTGGAATTCTGATTGTTGGGTGACATGACGTCTATCTTAAATTATAGCAGTAACAATTTGGCAATTGCGCAGTGATTGAATATGCTCGGAACAACAAAGTAATGGAGCACATTTTATTGAGAAGGCGTATCCAAAGAAGGAGGCAGTGAATCATCACCTGCTGCCTACTGACCACCGAGCTCGTCTAGAGTACAGCCAGCGAGTCATAAAAATCAACCTCGAAGAGGATGATTTTTTGTTTCAAAATTGGTTATGAATGACGAAGCGCATTTCCATCGCTCGGGGCATGTCAATAAGCAGAATACTCGCTTCTGGGGCACTGAAAATCCGCGCATTATTCAAGAAACACCTTTACATCCACTAAAAGTTACTTTATGGTGTGGCGTCTGTGCTGAAAAAATGATCGGTCCCTATTTTTCCGAAGACGTTGCAGGCAATGCGATAACTGTCATTGACGAACGCTACAGAACCATGTTACGTGAGTGTGAGTTCTTGATACCCAGTTTGTATGAATTGGGGTGGAGCACATCTGGTTCCAACAAGATGGCGCCACGGTACACACAGCGCGCTACATTATGGACTTAGTGAGGGACGCTTTTCAAGGCCGTCTTATCTCTCGTTTTGGCAATTTGCCTTGTCCTGCAAGATCACCCGATCTGACCTGTCCAGACTTCTTTCTTTGGGGTTATTTGAAATTACTGGTATATGTGAACAAGCTACAGACTCTCGCAACCCTAAAAGAAAACATTCATCAAGAAATAAGGACCATATCGCAGGAAGTGTTACGGCCAGTTATGGAAAATGTCTTCAAATCCTAATGCGACGAAATTTCATGGCATAAATATACATCTGTTGTGAAAATAATATTTGTAGTTCGAACGCAATGCAATGTGATGACACTCATCAGCTGCACAATTTCATGATGACCCATTAAGGGCCGCTATGAATTGTGTAGCTATGAGGTAATCGCAATGCATTTGCGGAACTAAAGTAAATATATGTAATAACAGTGACCACGAATTTAAGCGGCACTGTTTTGAAATTGTACACCTGTGGTCAGTGAGTAAAAAATATTACTTAATGGCCCGGGTAGTACATTAATTTATTGTTTTAAGTAGAACACAAATAAAAAAGAAAAAGAAGAAAAGAAGCGACGAGGCAGAGGTAGGCGAGTAGTAGAGAAGAGTTTTGTTCTGACCATTCGCGCGGTGACAAGTGTCACATTACTCGCCGTGATTTATAATTTGTAAACATAGAAATAAAAAACTACTAAAACAGATTTGGTGTTTATTTCGCCTGTGGTGTTGTATCAATAAATAAAAGAAGTAGTGTGTGTTAACGAGTGAATCACCGTGAGGATTGGTACTGACAAGTGTAGAACATCTCTAGTGTTGAGCAGGTAAAGCACAACGTAAATTGGCGTAGCCGGTAGGATCAAGGAAGCTTGGTTAAATAAACAACCGTAAACGATTTAAAAGCCTTGATCCTATACGAACAAAAAGGGGTACCTGTGACAAAGAGCCATATAAAACGGCCAAGTCACCCCCAACGCTCGGGGTAGATAGCATCTTTAGGCGCCTTTGCTCCAGGCGGGCAAGCGTTCACCCCTGTTAGATAAGAAGGCAACAAGGAATTCTGGCCAGCAACACATCAGAGCCAGAGAAAGTCAACGTCACCTCCAACTCAATCTCATCAGCAGCAGACAAACTCGTCAATAGCAGAAAAACTCCATTCCTGTGTTGAAAGGAAAAACGAAGACGGCTTTAATCCCCCCCTTTCAGCAGATCCAGGGGAATTTAAGAAGGCCTAGGGCCCCCCCGGCAGCGATACAACAGCAGACGAAAGTATTACAGTAATTTGGACAATAAAGAAACAGGAAAGTCATCACTACGAGGAGATGGGCAACGATAAATGCTCTAAGTTAATTAAGGTAAAAATTCACTTCATTCTTTAGTTAAATCTATTTTGAAAAGATATACTTAGATTAAGCTTTATTACACGTATATAGAAGTATAAACTATTAAATTATAATTTTTTTTTCTCCACAAGAAAAGTATTAGAAAATTATTATTTAAAAGAAAAAAATTTAAGAAAAACAATGGGTATAGATTTAAGATTTTTATGAGGGAAAATTACTTCAATTTGATCGATTTTAAGAGTGATATTTAATTAAGAACGGCAAGAATTGAAATTAGGCGTGATAATTTAAAAAAAAAAAAAATTGTGTAATTCACCTTGATGACTATAGATCAAGTTAGTCACTTTAAATGTGACACTAGTCAGTTGTCAACTTCCTGTTGATTTTTTTTTTTAATTCAAATGCAAATACTAGACCGTGGCGGTCCGATATATCACTTGTAAATGGTTGGCCGCACTTTCACTAATTGCGAAAAAAAACATCAAAAAAAAAATTGATATAATTCAGAATCCTGTCTAAAAGTCCATTTTCAAACAAAGTAACAGTGAATTACATACATACGGTTCACAAATAATTGTTTCATTGAAATTTCTTTAATCCGGAAAATGGTAGATATTTCACTTTAAGTGTGATATTTGTTTTATCCATTCGCAAAGTACGTGTTGAAATCATTTTGTTTGATTTCCGTTTCGGTTGTTGGTCTCGTTCGAGTATTTCTCCGGTTAATGTCAAAATTTAATATAGAGAAGTAGCGTTGCGTGTGATATGGTGTAAAATTGTGTTAGTGATAGAAAAAAAAGTGCAGTGTGAGACCAAAATCGATTCCAAGTAAGACGTTTAATGTCACAAGAAACATCAGATGACCCAACCCCACTTTTAGCAGTTCACCAGAAAGCCATTCCACGTATGTATGTATGTTCTCTGAATTTTGGCTGTCAAGGTCTTTTAGTTTTTTGTAAATGGTTTGAGCATCCTTATCATCCATAGTACCAAATAAGAAATTTGAAAACCTGCCTACTATATTTGCTAATGACCGCCTACTTCGATTTAATAAATAAAAATTTGTATCTCTTAGCCTATTCTTAATCTTATCTACTTGCCGATCTAAGTCTACTTTACACGTATAACACGAGTCTCTTTCCTCGGTGCTTCTTTGTACGTGACAGAGACGCTCCACTGTGTCTTCGCAGCGGTTAATAAATTCCAATGCCTCCGTTTCTTCAGTGATTTGAATTTTGGTATAAACAACCCAGGTCTTCGTGTATAAGTACGCCGGATTGAGTGGCTCAAATAATACGCCTGTGGGGGTGAGAGTCTCTATAGCAGCTTGAGAGTTCGCTAGATGTATTGCCGCCCATATTAAGGTTCCCTGTGGGTAAATAGGAAGTAACAATTAATTTCTGCTAATCCCCAAAATCGTAAATATAATTTATTTTTAACTAAAATAATTTTAACCTATTATTATGCACCCTTCGTAGCTTCCGACCAATTTGGATCGTGCAGTTTACATCATTATTAACCTGTTTTACTATATACGGCCCAGTCCAGACTGATGATAATTTATTCTTTTTAACTGCATTTTTTAGTAAGACTTGATCTCCTACATGCAGTACAATACTACAGGTATTTTTATCGTAATATTCCTTAGACTTTAGCTTGCTTTTAAGAAGCTTCTCCCTAACACGCTTGTGCAGTATTTGCAGTATTGTGCAGTATTGCAGTATTTCTACGAATGCTTATAAAATCGTCATAGTTATAGATGGGTTCAGGCTGTCGTTTTAGATTGTTTGGTGGCGGGTCGTAAAATCCCCATAGAGCCTCCATCGGTGTATGTTTTCCACCAACATGAGTTGAATGGTTGCGAACATGGACTGCTTCCTCGAGCCACTGGTCCCATTCGGCTACATTTTCGTCCACCAAACTTCTCAAATACTCAATCAGGGGTCCGTGTTCTCTTTCAAGAGCGCCATTTGCCTGTGGATGGTAGGCTGTCGTCTGCAACTTCCTCACTTTGAATAGTTTGCAAAGTCGTTTAAACAAATTACTGGTGAAATTTGCTCTCTGATCAGTGACGACAGCTTTGGGTATCTTATACTTCATCATTAATTTATAAAATCCTTCGGCTACCGTGATGGCTACTCCATTAGTCAACGGTATGCAATCGAAAACTCTAGTTGCATCATCCAGTAGGTTAAGTATGTACTTATTTCCCTTAGTGGTTTCTGGTAGCGGGCCCACTATGTCGAGATAAACCTTATCGAATGGCCTCGCTGCAATGGAACTTATTACCATCGGCATCTTGGTGATTCTACTATGCTTATTTTTTCTACACTTAATGCAATTTTTGATGTGCTTGTGAATGTCTTTGAGCATTCCTTTCCATTTAAAGTTTCTTATGGTACGTTTATAAGTTTTATAGACTCCCAGATGACCTCCCAAAGGTGCGTTATGCTAATCCCGAAGAATGGTCTCGATCTCATTCCGGCTACCAAGTATTTGTACACTTTCGTTCATCTTGGACTCTTGGGAACTAACTGCATTAGTTTCTGAGTCCTCTCCAATACAACCAGACTTATTTTTGGGCGAGTCATCTGCGTCATCTTGTCTTTCAGAAAAACTTGTGTGGTCTCCTTTAGCTCTGTTTTGCGCTCTGGTAATGGCCATGAATGCGGGATTGGGTTTATATTCCTTATCATCTGTAACTCTTTGCTGGTGGACTTGTGCTTTAGTTATTATTGTCTGCGGAATTTCGTTCTTATTGCAATCCATCGCACTAGAACTCTGGATTCTGCTTAATGCGTCAGCTTTACGATTGAGCCTACCTGGTTTATACTCTATGATATAATCATACTCAGAGAGCTTATGCGAAATCTTAGTAATCGCGAGCCAGGATCTTTGGTACTGTAGATTCCCTTAAGTGGCTTGTGATCAGTGTAAATAGTAAATTTTCTACCATACAAATAACACCGAAAATTTCTTGTTGCCCAGACTATTGCCAGCATTTCTTTTTCTGTGGCGGAATAATTTCTCTCAGCTTTGTTCAAACTCCTGCTTGCGTAAGCAATGGGCCGACCGTTCCCCACCTCTCCTTGGGATAACACTGCACCCAAAGCTTCTCCGCTAGCATCCGTAGTTAAGGAAAATGGTTTATCGAAATCAGGGTAAAATAAAACAGGTGGCGAGATTAGCCTGTACTTAAGGGTTTTAAAAGAATTTTCACATTGATCCGTCCATTTGAATTTTACATTTTTTCGTAGGAGTTTATTGAGGGGTTCTGCTATTTTAGAGAACTTCGGAATAAATTTCCTATAATAATTTGCCAACCCAAGGAAGGATTGTACCTGCCTTATTGTCTTGGGCTGGGGGAAACTATGAACGCAGCTTACCTTTGAGGGATATGGCAAGGCTCCATCTCTGGAACACTTATGTCCCAGATAGATTACTTCCTTTCTCAAGAACTAACATTTTTCTATTTTTAGTTTTAAGTTATTTAACTGAAGTCTTTTGAGTACCTCCTTAAGTTTAGCCTTATGATCCGACAAGTTTTTCCCGTAAATTACAATGCCGTCTAAATATACGAAGCACTTAAAACCCTGCAAACCAGTTAGGACGTGGTTCATTAATCGTTGAAATGTATCAGGTGCGCTTTTCAGCCCAAAAGGCATCCTTTTAAATTCAAAATGACCGTGTGGAGTACTGAAAGCGGTTTTAGGTTTGTCTTTCTCCTCCACTAGCACTTGATGATAACCACTGGCCAGGTTAAGCGTGGTAAAGTACCTTGAATGCCCCAATTGATCGAAGATATCTTCAATTCTGGGTAAAGGAAAGCATCTCCGATCGTGATTTCATTTAGCCTTCTGAAATCTACCACAACACGCCATTGTTTTTCTCCATTTATTCCAGCCTTCTTGGGAACAACTAAGAGTGGTGAATTCCATGGACTAGTGCTAGGTACCACTATATCATTTTCAAGTATTTCTTCAACTTGTTCATGGATGATATTTCTTTGCTTCTCCGGTAGTCTATACATTTTCTGATTGAGAGGGGGACAATCTTGTTTAATTGGAATCTCATGCTTTATTGAGCCCGTATAGCTCAATTTATCTCCAGGTAGAAGAAAGACATTGTTATATTCATAACATATTTCGAGGACAGCGTTTTTTTCTTCCAGATTGGCATCTGTATCCATACTGATTTGCTCTTGCAGAATTTCGATTCGTTTCCTGTCTCGATTGTTATTAAACGGATGTTTTCTGCTTCCAAAAGTGTTATTCTCTTCGTTTTTTATTTTGGGTTTTTCCCAGTTCATTTCGTTTAATGTTAGAATATCATAATTTTCTATTGGGTGCAGATCAATTTCCATGTTATCTAATTCCTTATCAGTATTATTGACATTAATAATAGGCAACACAACTCTACCTTTCCATGGTCTTGTTAAACAATTTCCCGAAAAAACACCTTCACTCAATTCTTTTGATAAACAAAAAAATTCTCCGTTGTCTCTAATAGGAATTGGCACTAATTTTTCTGAGCGTGCTGGAACTAGAATCTTCGTTCTAACCTTAAGTTCCTTTGTTTGCTTCCGTTCAGATTGTTCACCTTGATGTGGAATGGAATACTTTCTCTCGGAGATCTGAGTGGCGTTTTCCATTTCTATAGGTTGCGGCTTGCCAAGCTTTTCCTTTTGGAATTGGACCGTAGACCTGCTAATAGGTGAATTTAGTGTCGTTTTTGACTCCTTAGAGTCGCGAAATTCGCAGTTTATATTAAGTGGCACTGAAAATGTTGCTAAATTTGTAGGTGTCGCTGGAAATTCTAATATTCCATCTGGACCCTTTATATTACATTTATTTAATAGAAAATTATTCCCAAGTATTCCATCATATGGGAGATTTTCACTATCTTTAATTACGTGAAATTTACATGTTTGAGGAGTTTCTAGCTGAAATTTTCCTGTACATGTTCCAATTGTCTGTCCCTTTCCCAAATACTGCTCAGTTCCGTTTTTTCCTGAGTATTTATTATTTTCTCTCCTTGTAACATGGATTTTTTTAATAGGCTCACGTCAGCTCCCATGTCTACTAATAGTTCTACCGAGGACTTAGCTGCTATATCCAAGGGTAATTTAACTGAACATTTAGGAACTTGGGAGGGCTGACACCGATTTTCTTTACTAACGTTTGGACTTCCGCGGTATCCTCGCAAGTCCTTATTTAGTTTTCCGAAAACTGGTGGTTATTTTGAGTCGACCTACTTTCCCAGTCTTGCTTTGCTCGGGGCACTGGTTTGTAGTGTGACCTCTTCTTTGACAAAAATCACATTTTATTGCGCCAATTGTGTTTTTTGGGCCACCTTCAGCAGACCTGGTATTTTGTACAAGGTTTATCTGCCGATTTTGAGCATTACTATCCCTGTTATTGTTTCGAGAAGCGTACGCAGAATTCTGATAACTATTACCAGAAGTCGCATTCTTCCTTTGGTAGCACTCCAAAAACGTATTGTTACGTGCAATAGAAAGCGACAACTGGTAACATCTACTGGCAATGGAGAGTAAACGACTTCAGGTTCGGGGAATCGATTATAGAATCGACAGGAAGGTTCAGGAATAAGAATGAATAGAACAGTCAAGAAGCTTTTGGAATAGAACACTCCAGAATAATCCGGAGAGTTTCTAGGGTATAAATATAACAGTTGTCATCGCCAGAAAAAGAGTCTTGTCTTAGACGTTGCAGTGTTAACAAGTGAAAGTAATAAAGAAGCGAAAGAGTGTAATTAGATTGCGAATTGCGATAATTGAAAGTACAGTGTTAGCGATAATTAGAGTTGAGTTGATTAAATGAATGTTTGTGAACTTTATATGATTTAAGTGTAATAAAGAACTTATATATTAATTATTTAATATTGTGTTTTAAATAACGAACCAAAGGCCACGCCCGCAACAACTGGTGTCAGAAGTGAAATAAATTTGCGAAATAAAGTGGTGGCAATTGACTGAAAAATTAAAAGTGTGATTAATTTTGTGGAATTGTGTTAAATTTTAAAAGTTCTGGAAAATAATTTATATTCAACTGTGAGTGAATTACTACAGTAATGGGGCGCAAAGTGGAGGAGCTTCGAATACAGGATTTGAAAGTGGAGCTAGGGAACCGCTCATTATAAACGACAGGTACAAAGAAAGTTCTAATCGAGCGACTTAGGCAAGCTTTGATAGCGGAAGGAAGGAATCCTGAGACATTTGTTTTCGAAGAGAACTTGGAAGGAACAAGCTATAGCTCTGGTGTTAGCACTTCGAAGTCCTGCGTCAGAACTCTTACAAACTGTACCGATTGAAAATCAACGTAATTACTCTTCATTAGTACAGGCGATAGAATTACGTTCCGGAGATGAGCACCTGCAGCAAGTACACTGCTCAAAAGTGTATAAGCAAAATGTGGTTTGTGGTTTGAATTGTAAAAATTGGTTTTTGTCCCATTATAATTATATAATACCTGTTTTTACCGTTATTCCAGTTATTCCTAAGTATCTATATTCTGGAATAACGGCAAAAACAGGTATTATATAATTATAATGGGACAAAAACCAATTTTTACAATTCAAACCACAAACCACATTTTGCTTATACACTTTTGAGTAGTGTATATCGCCTACAGTTGCGCAACAGGATTCAAAAACATGGCGAATCACTACAGCAACTGCAGGCAGATGTGGAAAGATTGGCGCATCTTTCATACTCCAGTGTGAATGCGGATTTTCTTAACGAAGTGGCGACGGAGGCATTTGTGAACGCTATTGCAGACCAAAGTTTACAACAAGCGTTAAGGCTAGCAGGAAGGAAATCAACAGCAGAAGCACTAGCCTATGCATTAGTGTATGAATCCGCCAGACAAGCTTCGGGGAGTGCAGTACGAATGAGAGACATTTCGGTGGACGAATGTACTTGTAATAGAATGCAGTCATCTCAGAGCTCACCTTCGCGTGGTATCCTTCGATGCTGGAATTGTAATAGACCAGGACACCTACAAAGAGACTGCAGAAAACGCCGACGAGTGGAATCTCTAGATGAAGAGAGGAAAGTGGAATTGCAAAGATATCGAGCTGAGCAGCAGACTTGCAATAGATTGCAGTTATCACTGAGCACCCCTTCACGTAGTGTTCTTCGATGTTGGGATTGTAATAAATTGGGACACCTTCAAAGCGACTGCAGGAAACGCCGTCGAAAGGAATCAACAGAAAAGAAAGGGAGAGAAGAATGTCCAAATTGGCGAGCTAGAGAGCAAACTATTCTTAGGGAGACTAGAATCCAACCTTATGGCTTTGAGAGCTAACACAGGAAAGGACGTATCCATGGAAATGCAGAAGCCTTGGTACAACGTCAATGGGAACCTGAATGTAAGCATTACGGCTGGGAGAAAGGAAATGAGAAAACAGCTACTATACAGTTGGTAACTGTGGAGCCATCAACAGGTTGGGACATCGAGAGTTTGCAAACAGCGCAACGAGAAGATTTCTAAAATACGAGAAAAGTTTTATTGGCTACATATGCGGGAGGATGTAGAGAAGTGGTGTCGCAGATGCATTGTGTGTGCTTCTTACAAAGCGCCGCCACGTAGCAGCAGAAAGGAAATGTATAAGTGTAATGTCAGAGCCCCATTGAAACTGAGAGCTGATGTACAAGGGGCCACGGGGGCGAAATTAGCAGTAAGTACCCACCGGATGAGGACACCCTATGCCTTACGTGCGAATTCAGCAGGATTCAATGAAGGTGATCTTGTTTGGCTATACAACCCGAACCGACGTAAGGGATGCTCTCCAAAGTCACAACAACAGTGGGAGGGATCGTATTCAGTAGTAACTAAAATAAATGACGCAGTATACAAGATTCAACGTGGTACAGGAGGCAAACGAAAAATCGTTCATCTGGATCACTTGTGTCAATACTACAAGCATCAAGACCGTGGACCACCTGTTGTTCGGGACGAACAAATTTAAGAAGCGGGCAGTGTTACATCCAATAGAAAGTGACAACTGGTGACATCTACTGGCAATGGAGAGTAAACGACTTCAGGTTCGGGAAATCGATTATAGAATCGACAGGAAGGTTCAGGAGTAAGAATGAATAGAACAGTCAAGAAGCTTTTGGAATAGAACACTCCAGAATAATCCGGAGAGTTTCTAGAGTATAAATATAACAGTTGTCATCGCCAGAAAAAGAGTCTTGTCTTAGACGTTGCAGTGTTAACAAGTGAAAGTAATAAAGAAGCGAAAGAGTGTAATTAGATTGCGAATTGCGATAATTGAAAGTACAGTGTTAGCGATAATTAGAGTTGAGTTGATTAAATGAATGTTTGTGAACTTTATATGATTTAAGTGTAATAAAGAACTTATATATTAATTATTTAATATTGTGTTTTAAATAACGAACCAAAGGCCACGCTCGCAACAGTATGATTGTTTTTATTACAATAAGTACATTTAATTCGGGGCTGATAGCTTTTGGTATTATCATACTGGGGGCGAAATTATTATAATGCCTATTTTGGGGTGGGTTGTGCATTGGTGGATCTCTGATAGGCATCCAAGTAGTATTGACTGGATAACTATCAATTACTGGTTGGCTATTTGTAGCCACGCAGGAAGAAATACTTTCCTGTAATTGTAGTAATCAGTTCAACCACATGACCCTAAAAGGTTCTGGAATACTCTCACTAACCCAACCATGCATATTTACACGAAATGAACACGAGATACCCTACGAGAGTAGTGGCAGCTATCACACACCCATACACCAACCTGAGCTGCAAAATTTCCCCAAAATCAACCTAGAAGAGATGTTTAGGGAAACCCCACAAGTAAAATTCGGAAATAAAATAGGTCTAAAAATAAATACCTCCGGAAATCACAATAAAGGGCTCTTGAAGACAAGTAAAGATCTTGAAGAACTACAACAGGAATTGCGGAAAACTATAGAAAAAAGGGAACGTGAAAAACTTAGTATACAAACATATACTAACACTAGGATTATGGTAACATTTTCTATTGCTCTAACTCTGTTTCTAATTATAAGATATATTAAATACAAAGTTCAGAAAAAAGCATCTGTCCAAGCCTCCAACATACAAATCCAACGCAGGCAAACCTTCAGTATGAGTAGAATTGACACACATAACCCGGGAAAAAAGAAACCCTCAGTCAAAAGTCAAAATTGGAAACAGCATACATGAAATACACACCGTCTCTAATCAAATCCCAGAAACGGACGAGCCAAACCCAAACATTAATCAAATAATAACACCCCATCCTATTATTGAAAATTCATCAAACGACCCAAGCGAATCATACCTTTACAAGGTATGAAAAAATTATCACTGCCTATGAGAAATTTGTTTTATTAATTCATTTTTTTTACCAACTTTATGTTTTTATTTTTTACGACCATTAAATTGAAGGAATTAAAAGCCGATAAGATTAGTCAACAAAATTAAAAAAAAGGCGTTTATATGTACTCGTATATATGTAATAATAACACTCAGTATGTACAATGTCAAGTTCAAAAAAAAGAAAGACGGAAATTTTTCACGTAGGTAAGAAATTTGACCGCCAATGCAAAAGAAAAAAAAACAAGAAGTTTGTTAGTAATAATGATTTCATATAGCATTTTAAAATTTTATGTAATAATGATTTTTTTTAACAACTATATGTACATAATTAAGAACTAAATAATAGACTATGTCGAATTAGATATTATGGTTAGAAAATTAGGGTAAATAATAAAAAAAAGGACAAAAAACATATAATAATATGTAAGAAGTAATATGAATGTTATGCCCTAGACACACAGCGCTCTTAATGAAGAAATAACTAACGATTCATTAGTCTATAATGATTCATTATAAACTGCATACACACAGCCATTTCTTTAATTAAGTTGCACTGTCAAACTGGTTTTGATAAACTTATGTCATTAAAGTAGCGATATGGATCGAATTAACGCAATAAACTTTGTATTTATTTATTTTATTTTCAATTTAACAATTTATAAATGAGAAAAACTTTATATTAAAAGGAATATTGACAATATATAATTTGATATTTTCATTTCTTTACATTTCTTCTTCTTATTCTTCAAATCGGCAGATGCACAGCGGAGCTCCAGATTTACATTATATGCCAAATCTAGCACATTTTTCCTCATTATAGCTATAATGAAGGAGGAAAACACTTAATTAGTGTACTTCATTATCATCTGATTTTCGAGCTATAATGACATATATGTGGCAACCGCCACCGAAGTTAGAGGGCAACATTTAAATTTAGCGCCTAGCGCAACGAATTGTAATTCTTTAGTGATGTCGCGCCCTCTATGAAAAAAAATTAGAACAAAAAAGATGTAATAGTAGTAGTAGCGTCATTTTTCGAGTTAGTAGTAGAGTGTCTTTCTACCACGAGCAACAGACAGTCCGTCCAATACAGTAGACGCTTAGATTAACCAAGTACCGTGTAATAGGTGGCCAAAAAAGCAAAAAAAAAACCAATAAAGAATTAAGTGTTATCTCTAAATTAAAAGTCTTTTATTTTATAACGCCTAGAGCTGTAGAGTGACCTAGTGTGAAATGGTAAGTCGCTAACTTCCAAAGTGGTGACCCCGACGTGATCTACAGTGAAAGGTTTGCAAGCGAAAGACTCAAAACGATCAAATCAACAATTCGCCAATTCAATTGCCGGTGCTCCATACATATCGCCATTTTGGACTTGAGTCTTTGAGTAGCGCATGCGCTTGGGATCCAACGTCGACCTCTAGTTACAAATAGAGACAGTGAATAATAGTACTAAACTTAAAACCTTATCACTTGCGTTTACCCATATTTAGCACATTCTTAAACCTTACGACAAAATCATAAATTGAGCTATTTTATCGACATTTATAGAGAATACAGAATTACGATATTTTGTTATAGTTGACACTTGTCATATGTTGCTCGTCATTGGAAATAAAAACAATGAATCAATAACCTCAGTGCAAGTTAAGCAGGCGATTTTTGCGAATTATATCAAAATTTTTCCGAATAATTATCAATCGCTTTTGGCTTCAAATTAAAGTGAACAATTTTTTCGAGAATTTTTCCATTTTTCCTAAAAAATAAACGGATATAATGCCTTAGACACACAGCACTCTTAATGAAGAAATAACTAACGACTCATTAGTCTATAATGATTCATTATAAACTGCGGACACACAGCCATTTCTTTAATTAAGTTGAGCTGTCAAACTGGTTTTGATAAACTTATCACCTTAAAGAAGCAATATGAATCGAATTAACGCGGTAAAATTTATTTTCATTTATTTTATTTTCAATTTAACAATTTCCAAATGAGAAAAATATTGATATAATTTGTGATATGCATTTCTTCTTCTTATTTTTCAAATCGGCAGATGTACAGCGGAGTTCCAGTTTTACATTATATGCCAAATCTAGCACATTTTTCCTCATTATAGCTATAATGAAGGAGGAAAACACTTCATTAATGCACTTCATTATCATCTGATTTTCGAGCTATAATGACATATACAATTTGACACACGGCATTTTAATGAATAGTTAGTACAAATGATTCATTAGTTCGTGCTGTGTGTCTAGGGTATAAAATCCAATCGAACGATTGTTACAAACGAAACAAAGTGACAAACGAAATAAACTTTCCCGATAATTTGAAAGTATTAATCCATCAAGGGCGCACAAAACACAAATAATTTTACAAAATGCCAAATCACGGCGAGGGAGACGAACCAGAAAACGAACGTCAGGAAGTGAACGCAAATTCAGCCATTCCTCGGATCCCATTGCCACAAATGAATGAAAATCACATCGAAATGTATTTTATGAGTCTCGAGACAATCAAAAATACAACACAGTGATGGCGCATATTAATCCACCTACGATTAATGGAATTATCTTCGATTATCAACGATGTCCCAGAGCGAGGTAAATATGCTTTTATCAAACCGAAACTTATCGAACATTTTGCAGACAGCCAACAGAAACGAATTCAAGAAACTTTAGCTGGACACTCACTGGGTGATCAAAACCCAAGCCAATTGTATGGTCATTTAAAGCGATTAGCCACGGGTTCGTTCACTGATTCAGCTTTACTCAACCTTTGGGCAGCAAAACTTCCCGAAACGGCTCAGACAGCCGTCATAGCAATGAAAACAGCAACATTAGCAGACAAACTTGCAACGGCAGATGCTGTTGTTGAATCAATTCGCCTTCGAAGTATCCATGATATAGCTTCCAGCAGTTCTTCGTCAGTCATGCCAGCCTCGGTTAAACACGCCAACGATAGATCTGAAACATTTCCAGGCATTGCTGAATTAATTAAAGAAATTTCAGAGATGCGACGTGAATTTCAAAATTCTCAGAACCAACGCGGTCGAAGCAACTCGCGCAATAGAGATAAACGAGAACGGTCATACTCACGAAATTCAGTAACGGATTCAACCGAATGCTGGTACCATCGTAAATTTGGTAACAAGGCTCGTGTGTGTCGACAACCGTGCACGTTTGGTGAGCAATCGGCAAATCAGAGCGCACCAAACTCCAACACACAACAATGAAGCCGTCCAGTTGCTTCAACTTCAAGCTACGGTGGGCTTGAAGTTACTTCAAAACATCTTTATCGTCTGAAGATCACTGACTCATCATCTTGCAAACAATTTCTAATTGACACTGGCACGGATGTCTCAGTTATACCACCGAATCTACAAGCAACTGGAATCAAACCCACCGATATGAAACTTTACGCTGCAAATGGCACAGCAATCAAGGTCTACGGTCAAGTTCATTTAAAAATTAATCTAGGTCTCCGTAGAGATTTTTTATGGACTTTTTACATAGCAGATGTTACTACACCGATCATGGAAGCCGATTTTATTCAATACTATGGCTAATTAATCGATCTTAAAAACAATCAGCTCATCGATCCTTTAACAGGATTAAAAATCGCCTGCATCGGAGAAGTTTCAATAAATGAGACAAGCCTCAAGACGTATGAAACTACCGCACCTTTCGCCGACCTGTTCAACGATTATAAAGAAATAACGAAATTTCCACTGCTAGGTACGCACGCGAACACTACAATTGTGCACGAGATCAAGACTAACGGGCAACCTGTTTTCGCACGACCACGTCGTCTTGAACCAGAGAAGCTTAAAGCAGCGAAACACGAATTCGAACTATTAATGTCAGCTGGAATTTGCCGTCCGTCGAATAGCAACTGGGCTAGTCCTTTGCATATGGTTAAAAAGCCAGATGGAAAATGGCGGCCATGCGGTGACTACCGGGCTTTGAACGCAAATACGGTACCTGATCGTTATCCAATTCCGTATTTAACAGATTTTACATCGATTCTTCACGGAAAAACTATTTTTTCCAAAATCGATTTACAAAAAGCATACCATCAAGTCCCTATTGCTCCGGAAGATATTCCGAAGACAGCTATAACAACACCATTCGGATTATTTGAATTTTCGTACATGACATTTGGGCTATGCAATGCTGCACAAACCTTTCAACGCTTAATTCATGAGGTAGTAAGAGGATTAGACTTTGTGTTTCCATATTTAGATGATTTATGCATCGCATCTTCTTCGCCTGACGAACATCGACATCATTTAAAAACAATTTTCGATCGACTCAAACAGCACAAATTGACTGTCAACACTGCGAAATGTGAGTTAGGAAAATCAGAGCTAGTTTTTCTTGGTCATTTGATAACACCATCAGGCATCAAGCCTATTCCAGAAAAAGTTTCTGCGATACGAAATCTGCCACAACCGACAACGATCAAACAATTGAAAGGTTTTTTGGGAACTATCAACTTTTATAGAAGATTTCTTGCTCAAGCCATGAAATTGCAAGCTCCGCTATTCCGCATGATTCCAGAAAACAAAAAGAACGATAAACGTGAGATATTTTGGACGAAAGAAGGAATTACAGCATTCGAAAATTGCAAAAACCAACTCGCGACCGTAACAGAGCTCGCTCACCCAATGATTGGAGCCGAATTATCACTGTACGTAGACGCATCTGATTTTGCTGCGGGAGCCGTTCTTCATCAGATTGTTAACAATGAAATTCAACCTCTCGGATTTTTTTCAAAGAAATTCGATGATTGTCAATTGAGATACAGTACTTACGATCGTGAACTCACGGCTATATTTCTGGCGGTTCGTCATTTCAAGCACATGCTAGAAGGCAGACAGTGTCACATATACACAGATCACAAACCTCTAACGTTGGCCTTCAAACAAAAGTTGGATAAAGCTTCAGAACGACAAGCTCGTCAACTCGACCGAATATCTCAAATTACGACCGACATTCGTTACATCAAGGGGGTCGATAATGATCCAGGCGATTTACTTTCACGCATTAAAGCCATTCAAATAGCAACAAGCCTCGACTACGAGTAACTAGCTCTTGATCAATCAACCGACGAAGAATTACAGACTTTGCTGGCCTCGGAAAACGAAAACATCTCCTTGGATTTGAAACTCTACACCATTCCAGGTACGTTAAGGCAAATTTACTGCGACTGTTCGAAAAAGAAAATTCGACCGTTTATTACAAAAAAATTCCGCAACGTCGTTTTGCAAGCAACACACAACCTGTCTCATCCGGGTAGACGTGCTACAGCTAAATTGATGACAGAGAGATTCATTTGGCCAGGTATTAACAAAGATTCCGCAAATTTTGCCAAACACTGTGTCGAATGCCAACGAGTAAAAATAAATCGACATACATCCACATTTCCACAAGCGTACGATTCAACTTCCGAACGTTTCAAGCACATTAATGTTGATATAGCCGGACCTTTTCCTCCGAACATGGACAACAAATATTGCCTCACGATCATTGACCGCTTTACAAGATGTCCTGAAGCTCTACCCATTCCTGACCAAACCGCCGAAACAATAGCAAAGGCACTGGTATCCGGTTGGATTTCGAAGTTTGGAGTTCCAGCCATAATCACATCAGATCGTGGTCGACAATTTATATCGAATATCTTTTCCGAACTAACGACCACTCTGGGAATTAAACATGTCACGACATTACCATATCATCCACAAGCGAATGGGTTAATCGAGAGATGGCATCGAACACTCAAATCGGCGATTCTTTGTAGCAATACGGATCATTGGACAGAACACCTGCCTATGATTCTGTTAGGTCTACGAACAACGTATAAACCAGACATCAAGGCATCGCCTGCCGAACTAGTTTATGGAACCACATTATACATCCCATCAGATTTTTTTTCGAACGATGGATCAAGGAAACCAGAGTCAGACGTCGTCATAGAACTGAGAAATGCGATGAAAAAGATTCAGCCAACTTCAACTACATGGCATTTTACGCCTACAGTTTTCGTTCACAAGGATTTACATGTTTTTATTCGCAACGACTCGATTCGACCAAGCCTTACTCATCCGTATAATGGCCCATATCGAGTAATTAACCGTAAAGAAAAACATTTTACCATCGACTTCAAAGGAAAACCCACGAATATATCAATTGATAGACTGAAACCCGCCTATATCATTGAACCAGATCCGTCGTTACCAACTGAAACATCCGAAACTAGGACTGAACCACCAGTCAACGTTGAAAAACCTGAGAAACAAAAATCAACACGTGCAGGACGACGAGTTCAAATACCGACTCGCTTCAGGTAAAGCCGCGTTTCAGTCTAGGGGAGAGTACTGTAGCAACCGCCACCGAAGTTAGAGGGCAACATTTAAATTTAGCGCCTAGCGCAACGAATTGTAATTCTTTAGTGATGTCGCGCCCTCTATGAAAAAAAATTAGAACAAAAAAGATGTAATAGTAGTAGTAGCGTCATTTTTCGAGTTAGTAGTAGAGTGTCTTTCTACCACGAGCAACAGACAGTCCGTCCAATACAGTAGACGCTTAGATTAACCAAGTACCGTGTAATAGGTGGCCAAAAGAACCAAAAAAACCAATAAAGAATTAAGTGTTATCTCTAAATTAAAAGTCTTTTATTTTATAACGCCTAGAGCTGTAGAGTGACCTAGTGTGAAAAGGTAAGTCGCTAACTTCCAAATATACTATTTGACACACGGCATTTTAATGAATAGTTAGTACAAATGATTCATTAGTTCGTGCTGTGTGTCTAAGGTATTATACCCTAGACACACAGCACGAACTAATGAATCATTTGTACTAACTATTCATTAAAATGCGGTGTGTCAAATAGTATATGTCATTATAGCTCGAAAATCAGATGATAATGAAGTACACTAATGAAGTGTTTTCCTCCTAAACAAAACAAAATTATAATGGTCCAGAGCTTCTCGAACACCTCTGTCACGACCACGGCGTCTTCGCAAGGAGGAGGAATGTTGTGAAAATAATATTTGAAGTTCGAACGCAATGCAATATAATGACACTCATCAGCTGCACAATTTCATGATGACCCATTAAGCGCCGCTATGAATTGTGTAGCTATGAGGTAATCGCAATGCATTTGCGGAACTAAAGTAAATATATGTAATCACAGTGACCACGAATTTATGCGGCACTGTTTTGAAATTGTACACCTGTGGTCAGTGAGTAAAAAATATTACTTAATGGCCCGGGTAGTAGATTAATTTATTGTTTTAAGTAGAACACAAATAAAAAAGAAAAAGATGAAAAGAAGCGACGAGGCAGAGGTAGGCGAGTAGTAGAGAAGAGTTTTGTTCTGACCATTCGCGCGGTGACAAGCGTCACATTACTCGCCGTGATTTATAATTTGTAAACATAGAAATAAAAAACTACTAAAACAGATTTGGTGTTTATTTCGCCTGTGGTGTTGTATCAATAAATAAAAGAAGTAGTATGTGTTAACGAGTGAATCACCGTGCGGATTGGTACTGACAAGTGTAGAACATCTCTAGTGTTGAGCAGGTAAAGCACAACACATCTATAAAAAACTAATTCTAGTCCTCTAATTTAGAATAGGAGTTGTAGCTGAACCAAATAGGGTCATTACTTTTGCGCCACCCAGTATATCGCTTGAATATGACAAAAGTCACAGCGGCAAGGGCTAAGTGACTTCGGTTGCAAGAATTTACCATATTTACATGCAGGGTTGAAACATGGTTCAACTCGGGCTCCACTCCATGTATACGCGGCTCGAGTTGAAATTGGGTCGACTCGACCACGCTTGGCTGGCGTAGTCGAGTCGAAATAGTGTCCTATAAACACGGATTGAGTAGTCGAGTTGGCAGCAAACATTTGGAATTTATTTCATTCATTCTTCACTCGAAAGTATTGGTGTGTTGTGTATTTATTGTGAGTTTATTTTGTTTATTTAAACAAAGCTTATAACTTTTATAACTTCATCAATAAAAATACCATAAATAATGTTATGTCACTTCAACTATATATAGTTGGACCCGTTCTCAACAGCGTGCTCAAAAACACGAGTCGAAAACTCAACTCAATCTCGACTCGATCTTTCAAATCTGCATGTAAACATGGTAATTGTCATGAAAAAAGTCATTTGTCATGTCATCCAGCTTTTTAGGAATCGGCCTTTCGAAAATAAGTCACATTTTAACGGTAAATGTCACGTTTTATGAATGAAGTCATATTGTAAGAATCGCGTTTTCGGAAAAAAGTCACGATGTCATTGTCGTTTGTCATTTTTTCCGATCAGAATCCAGCCCCTGGTCGTGCTCAGAAGTGTACACATGTGTAGGCGGTGTGCCTTTTTAGGGAGTGTTCATATACACCAAATTGCGTTCGCGTCGTCAAGCCAATTTGACTGCAGTCGACTTGAGTCATTTACTTCGTGCTCCTGAGGTGGAAGTAAGTTAACTCGCGCGGGAAATAGGAAAATTTTTCAAAATGGAAATGGATGATAAAAATTTTATGGTGATTGATGAATCAGATAAGACCTAAAAATGTAACAAATCTCATAAAAGATTTTAATTTCAGAGTTTTTTTTTTAGGGTACGAGGAAGCTTTCAACCAATAATTAATAATCGAAGCACAAGTTTCTCGTCTAGCGTCCATTTCCTTTTTTACCTCTTTGACGTTTACTCACACATTCTACAGGCCGAGTTAATTTGACTAAAGTCGACTGCAGTCGCCGACGAGAACAGACCCCTAATGAATCCTTAGTACCAAACCAACTACTCATTAAAATGCCGTGTGTCACACAGTATACGTCATTATGGCTCGAAAATCAGATGATAATGAAATTAAATACAGTAATGAAGTATTTTCCTCCTTCATTATAGCTAATGAGGAAAAATGTGCTAGATTTGGCATATAATGTAAATATGGAGTCCGCTGTGCATCTGCCGATTTGAAAAATAAGAAGAAATGCAAAGAAATGCAAATCACAAATTATATTATCAATATTCTTTTTAATTAATGTTTTTCTTCCGCGAAATACAAGCCATGAACAAAGTCGAAAAAAGAGAGTAACGGGCTTGTCAGCAGGCGACATCCAAGTCTTCTTAATTTGTCTAACTGAAGGAGTTTTTCATATAAAAGTTGCTTGTTTTTTGTTCAAACGCTATAATTTCCGTAAATTTGTTCTACATGCTATTTTTTGCTGTGGGAGCGACAGTTTTGGGCTTTAGGATCTATTCAAGATGAAATTTTAGTTTTTCCTCCATATATATTGTATACAAAAAGCACTTAGTGGCTTAGTGCATGCTGTACCCGGCACGTTAACCCGGGGATTACACGAGTCAGTAGAACTGACTCTGACAGCGATTGACACTTACACAGGCTCGTGTAAACTCCTACTGACTACTCTTTTTTACTGACCAGTCTGGACTGACAAGATTTCTGACGAGTCAGTACGGACTAGTCAATAAACTGTCAAACGTACAATTAAGATGGCGGAAATTGAAAATAAAGGGTAGATACTAGTGGATATTTGTGTTTATATTCCTAATCTGCTCTCTTTTGAGTGGGAAATGACTTAAAAGTGTTTAACGTACATTTTATTGTTTATTTTGTAGAGAATAAAGACCGATTAATGAAGAGATTGTTTGATATGCATATAGAAGAGGAATGTCTGCACCGCTTGACGACATTTTATTATAAACAGACTGGTCAATTGATAGAACGCAAATCGTTTTCTGGCAGTAAATTTGACAGATGAAATCAGGGGCAAGATGTTATAACTTCGAAAGATTCGACGTTCGACAATTTATCGATAGTCGGTATGTTGTAACACTTTCGACAGGTGATAAATGCGATGGAATATCACTGAGTTTTGCTGAGAGTGATAGTACAAGCGAAGATTAAAAAATGTATGTAAAATTAAAGAAATTAGATTTAAATGTTAGTTTTTGTTTAATTTATTGAATATAAATGATTTTATATATTAATTATATAGATTCTTCAAACTGAAGCTATAAAACTTGTAAGAATATATCTTGAATCCAAAAATTAATAAGGCATATCCATAACATAATAGCGCTGCCTTAAAAATTTTCTTTTGTCCCGGCAATTAATAATTTCTTTGTCATTTTTGTTATCCTCCACAAATAAAGCCACTGCACTTAAAAATTCATAAATTCGAATTTTATTATTATTAAAATTTATCAACAACTAGAAAAAGAATCTATAAATGTCATTTGTGCTAGGGAAAAAAATTCGAAAAAAATTTCGAAACAAGCAAAATCGCCTGTCGAACGAAAATCTTATAACATACCGCCAGATCGAAATCTTCGCTTTCGATGCGAAGTTAAACATGTCGCCACAGGACTGTCCGTCAGCTCTATTGACTCGTGTAATCGTTGCGTTGGCATTTTAATGTGTCAGTGCTTTCGGCGACTTCATGGCTTGTATTATATTCTGGGGGTTACTACGGCTATAGGACCGTGGGTGTTTAGTAAAACGCGGTTCGTAAAGTTCACGTTTTCGTTTCAGTTTAGGGGTTTAGGTGTACTCTCAAATGTGTTTGTTTCGATCTTAGAATATAGAGCAAACAGGAATGGTGATAAGCGTAATGAATTCCTGGTTGTGTTGGTAGTCCATTTTTACATGTATTTACACGCCTTCCCTATTCTAAACAACTTGTCAATTTGCAAAAAGTAAACCAAAGGTTTTGTGCGGAGCATCTGTGGAAAAAAATTTCTTTTTCTACTTTATTTTGAAACAATTCACATAATTAATTTATATAAATCTTTGCTTCTATTAACAAAAAAGATAATTTAGGTAGTGCAGTTGCCTCAAACAGGATTCCCTAGTTTATAATCCAATTTATATTTGCAAGCACTGACCGATCACTTCATTTCGGTTTTTTTAATTGATATGAAGCACATTTGACAATTAATCTAAGCTTTGACAATTTCTCTATCCAGCATCTCACTTACTCCTATGTAGTCTCCTGCTCTTGACAAATTACGCTCATGTACACGAATTTTACATGATTCAACCATTTATGTTTGCTATATATTCTAAGGTTTGGCTACGTTTCGGTTCGCTACGGATGATTAATATTGCCCTTCAGTTATCAATTGTCATTCTTATTTGGTGTTACCCTGTACTGTATTAAAATTTTTTATCTGACATTTTATCCTAAATTTTACATCATGTCCGTTTGTTTGTCCCATTGTGTACATCCACCGCAAGCCGAATTATTGTCGGCTGTCAACACTTCTTTATTCTATGTTCTAAACCATTTGTAAAATAGGGAAAGAAATAACAAGAATGTTGGTTTTCAGTTTTGAATGGTATAGTTGAAGTGAATAGTGCGGGTTGATAAATATTTCATTATTAGTGCCAAGCGAAACATTAGTGGTAGTGATTCGTGAAAGCGCTGGATAAACAATTTGTCTTTATTATAAGATAACTGTTAACAGGAATTGGTTAAATATGGAGAAAGCCGGTTCAGATTGGGTTAAGAAAGCTGAGGATCAAGAAATTTCTAACCTCGTAAGCTAAGTTTTTCAAATTACTGTTGCATATATTCATATAATTTGGTCGACTTTGAGTTCTTTTCAAACCACAATTCAAATTAATAGAATCGATCCGATTTGTATACCCACTATGTATTAAAAATATTTTCTAATTAATTACTATACTTTAAGGTGGAAAAATTAGACTTAGAAAAAAAAGGTAATGAAGACTCTGTTGGTAAAAATGAAGCTCCTGCTGACGAACAACCCGACATTGCAAGGTATGTACACATCTAATAATGAAATTGTTTTATTTAATTGAGATTCTGGGGTGGAGTTATGACATCAATGAATGAACATAAAGGCCAAACACATTCGGACTCCAGGCTATATTGTCTTGGCTACACGTGTTTTCAAGTAAAAGTTATAGTTTTCTAAATGAACAATATTCAATTCAAGTACATATCTGTATATTGTTAACATTAATGTTTTTACAGCGACAATGCAAATTTCTAAATAAACTCATAAAAATATTAGATGTTGGCACTTAAGTTATTTAAATATTTGTAGCGGTTAAATGGTCTAATTTTCCAATTAAAGAAAACTAACATCAAAGTGGTATGAAATTAAAAAAAAAAGATTTTGCAGAGCTAAAAACTAAAACTAGTAATGGATGTTTGGGGTGTTTTGGTCACCCTTACCTGTTATACCTTAGACAGAGATTAAATCAATGACCATTCATTCGTAATTAAATTTTTTAAAAATCTAATTCAACATAATATTCAAATTCAAAGAGCATTTATTTGCAAGCCCCTGCCTAAAGCAACGTATAACGCTAGGCATTCCGTTATTTAATAGATTCAACATTGATTGTTACAGTAGTAAAATAAAGAATAATCTATAAACTAAAAGACTACCTCGTAGTCTAACATATTCACTGGTATTAGAATCAAAATATTGACATAGATTATTACAGGAGTAAGACCAACAATAAAAATAAATAAATAAATGATAAAGATATTATAGCATTGGACCTTGTTATAGACTTTATACTGTTTTACAAAAGATTGTTTTGTTAGAGCCGGATAGATAGGCGAGACTGACCTTCAACCGACATTAAACAGTTTTGACGTAGATTGTTACAATAGTAAAATAAACTATAAACTAAAAGACTGCCTAGTAGTCAAACATTTGGTAGCGCTAAAATCAAAAACATTGACATATATTGTCACCAAGTAAGATTAACAATAAATCAACATCAAAATGATATAGCATAACATAAACATAAACATAAATTTATTTGAGTTCCCGTGCCAAAGGCACGCATAGATGTTGCAGCCAGTTTTTTTTTTTTTTTTTCAAAAATAACTCAATTTTGTTCTATCTTATTTTATTTTAAGTGCTCACCCATCTGTCAGCCTCACTGTTATTTATAAACTAATCATGTATATATACATACATATATCTTTAATAAGATTAAATACATGTACTCTTCTTAAAATTCATTTTACCGTATTGAGTTATCAAATACACATATACTATCAAATATATTCTATACTAGTTGTAAAATCTAAGCCGTTTCAAATAATGGCTTTCAACGCATCTTTGGCATTTATATCTTTTATCTACTACATCAATGAAATTATCGTCTTATTAATATTCTATATATTGTATTCTATACAGCTCAGATACTATTATATTATATTTTAATTTTAATTAACATATTATTGGACATTTCACTATTCAGTGGGGTATTAATTTAGTCCGATAAGGCGCTTCTGATCGAGCTAATAAGATCTCTCTTGAAAACTTTGTTGGTGGTAATTTCTGTTATTCCCCCCGGTAGGCGGTTCCAGCTCGTGACACCCTACGAGAATATACTTCTGCTTCCAAATTGAGTGTTAACCCTGGGCTAGATGTGTCTTCAGGAGTTCCTTCTACTCCATTTAAATCGGTCCCTCACGTACCCTGGGAGCAGACCTGTTCTAGCCTTATTTATGAATGTCAATGCTTTCAACTCATACAAACATCTAAGTGATACTGGTAAGAGAATTTCTAGTAAAGGACATATATGGGCTCTTCTTTTTAGGTTGAACACATATCTGGCACAAGTCTTCAGGGCCTGCAGTAATTTAGTCAAACCGGTTTGCGAGAAAGGGTACATGACTATGTCCGGGTACAGAAAATGTGGCAAGATAAGTGCTCTGAAAAGCCTTGATTTAGTCGTCGCATCAAAGTGCGGGGATGCAGCGTAGAGTGAGCGCAGTCTGTGATAAACTCGCGAGCACATAAGATTTGGGATGTTGCGTCCCATTATAGATAAATTTTGTACATCATCCGCATAAATGTGATTATTCACTCTGTTGAGTTTCCCTGATGTCATTAATATAAAGGAAGAATAACAATGGAGGTAGGACAGCTCCTTGAGGAATGCCCGTTCTTAGGTATCTCACTGAGGAGAAATCCTCCCCAGATTTCACCGTAAAAGACCTGCCTGTTAAGCAGCTATGTATCATCTCACATGCCGATGAGGAAACTCCGAAGTGCAAACTAAGTTTGGAAACTAGTTTCTCATGCGGCACCGAGTCGAATGCCTTGCTGAAATCGAGTAATACGTGTAATACGCCCCTTATCACAGTTATCACGAATATCCGCTGCCACTTCAAGTAAGGCTGTACTGGTTGAGTGGAATTTTCTAAATTCCGATTGCCTGTCAGACAGCAGATTGTTTTCCCCCACATAGGACACTATCTGATCAGGTATTAGGAATTCCAGTACTTTTGAAATTGTCGGTAGGATGGTGATTGGTCTCCTAGGACCTAGTGACCTAGTCTTTGGAATAGGTGTAATCAGTTCAGTCTTCCAGCAACTGGGGAAGCGAGAACAGGTTAAAAGTCTATTTAAAAGGTGCGCCACAACTGGCAGAATAATCGGTAGTATCAGTTTGTAGAACTTTAACGGAATATCCTTATGCCCCTTCGCGTTGGACTTGATTCTCAGAAAAGCATTCATTATCTCAATCTCAGTTACATTCTTCAGGCTGAACCCGGTACGTTTATTATGAATGACTGGTGCTGAGTCAGTGACAGTAGCGGAACTCGAGACTATGTCTTTTGTCAATTGATCATTGCTAATGGTCGGATCAGGTAAGGTTTCAATTTTCGGGCTTGTGTTGAGCAGGTCTGATCGGTTCTCCTGTGTTTGTGTGGTGTTAGTAGGGCTGAGAGAGAAGTTTCTATGAGTGTTTGCTGGTGTGGAGCAAAGTAAATCCGCGAAATCATTTGGATTCAAATCAGACTGAATTGCAGCTTTATAGCCCAGTACTAAGTTATTTATTTTTCTCCAGTTGATACTATTACCTTCCCTTAGCCCAGACAGTGTAAGAGATGGAGCTTTGCTCTGATCATATATTCCGCTAGTCTTCTGTGCTTATGGAAAGTTTGATAATTTTGTGTTGTCTTGTGTCTTTTCCATTGCCTGAAACCTATGTCCCGTATTTGACATGCCAGGAGAATCTCAGGAGTTTCAAAGATCAGCTCACTCGATGATCGAATTCTCACTGTTTTTGCCTGTCAAACACCGCGCATTCTGATTCCGAGAAGTGGCTCGCCGCTGCTTCTGGGTCAGGTTCGTCAAAAATCGGAGACCAATTCACACTTTCAGGATCCGCCGGCAGTGCATTTTCCTGAATCGCTTTGAAATTTCGGAACGACCTCATGAGAGGTGAAATAGATGTAGGGAGGTCCAGCGATGCAAATAGTGGCTCATACTCGGAGACACCCGGGCATTGTCCAGTCAGAGTTGGTTGGAAACTGGGATGAGAGATTAGTAGGTCTATTGTAGGCTCAGAGCTTGGGCCGTGTCTGGTATTCATATTATTGATAATGATTAGCCCGTTTTCGCTCAATAAGTCCAACAGTGCTTCCGACATCGGAGTACGTGCGAGTAACTGTGCCTAACATATGCATATCGCTGGGCACATCTTCGAAAGTTACATAGTAGATTTACATTAGCAAAACAATTACAGTAATAGTGAAGTAGTTGGAGCTTAATGATTACATAGTGTAGTATAGTAAAGTATGATTTTAAAATAAATAATAATAAATATAAATATAATAATAATAAATTCAATACATTTTCTTTTAAACTGGCTAAAACTAATTTCACTCTTTGCTTCTTCAGGTAGCTCGTTGAATAATGAAAATCTTCGATATCCTAATGAATTTTGTGCTGCTCCTCTTCTATATCTGGGTAGTCGAAAGTTTTGGTTGCTCCTTAGTGGATAGGGTTGAACGTTGCCAACATATTGTACTAAATCACTCAAGTAGTTGGGGAGTTTATCGTTCCTTATGTTATGTATGAACAAAAGTACATTTAAATCTATTCTTTGCTTGACAGTCAACCATTTTAATGTTTCTAGCATCCAATGTATTGGTGTGTATCTATTACACCGCAAAATTATCCGCATTGCTTTGTTTTGAAGCTTTTGATTTCGCTCAATATTACCTTGAGTGCTTAAGTATAGAATTGTCGAGCAGTACTCAAAGTGAGGTTTAATAATTGCATTATAAATCTGTATTGAACACAATAAGGTGAGTCGTTTCCTAATCCTTCGAAAAAAACTTACTTTTTTACCTATCTTTTTACATATATAGTCAATATGGCTTTTAAAACTTAAATCTCTGTCCACTATCACTCCTAGATATTTCACTTCACTTTCATTCTTAATTGTTTCTCCATTAATTTTTACTTCAAATTCATCTCTAAAATTAACAGTCAAAAGTTTAGTCTTGTTCACGTTTAACTTCAATTTGTTTCTCCTGAACCACAAACACAATTGCTCTAAGTCCTGTTCTAATTTAGTTTTACACTCTTGTAAACTTTTACCTTCAATATATACTAGTGCGTCATCTGCAAATAAATTTATTTCACAGAAACTTATTGGATCACTTATGTCGTTTATGTATATAAGGAACAATAAAGTTCCAAGAACGGAACCTTGAGGTACTCCAAGTTCATTGTAGTCAAGCGATGACAGGGTCCCATTAATCCTCGTTCTTTGGCATCGTTCACTCAAGTAATCTTCAAACCATTTTATCGCCTTACCTTTGATTCCATATGCATCTAATTTTTTTTAACAAAATATTGGGTTCCACCGTTTCAAAGGCCCGTTTTAGATCTAAGAACACTGCCAGGACGTACATCTTCTTGTCTACTTTTTCCTTCCATCGACATATAATTAGATTTAATGCCGTCTCACAAGAATATGTTTTACGGAATCCTGATTGGGTTTTCAAAATTAATTGGTTCTCTTCCATATATCTTTCAAGCTGCACTTGGACTACTTTTTCTAGTACTTTCTCTATTAATGGTAGCATGTTAATTGGTCTATACTCTTCGCACTTCTTAGAATTTTTAACTTTTTCAACCGGGATTACTAATGACTCCTTCCAACACTTTGGGAATTCCCCTCTAGTCAATGAATTGTTGACAAGTTTTGTAATTACGAATACCAGCTCATTATTTTCAATTATCATTTTTGCACTAACGTGATTATAATCAGGCTTTTTATTTAATGTTTTTAGAATTCCTTTAATTGTTTGCAAATCTACTATTTGAAATTCAAAGCGCTTATTTGTCGGCTGTATATTATCCTGATACGCGCACGGTATTATAGACTTATTAATTTCAATCACACTATCTATAAAATACTTATTAAAGTTGTCGGCTATTTCCCTATCGTCTGTGATAAAACGATCTCCAAAATTAATACATTTGATTCTGTTAGTCTCTTTTCTTAACACAGTTTGTTTGATTACTTTCCACATATGCTTTGAATCATCGGCATTACTTATTTTTTCTGCTATTGCTTTATTTTTAGTCAAGCATATTTTTGCTTTGTATTTGTTACGCATATTTCTGTATTTACTCCATTCTTCATTATTATTCAACAGTCTAGCTCTCTTATACATAATAATTTTTTGTTCCTTCAAGTTCCTTAGTTCCTCTGTGAACCAATTACATTGATAATTGTATATTACCTTTTTCTTTATGAACTTACTTACAGTTCTATCCATTATTATGTCTAATTCACTCGCGCATAAGGTTACATGATCTATGTCCTTTACTTTGGATATTCCCGCACTCATTAACTCGTTTCCAAATGAAATTTTTTCATACTTAAATATATCAACTAATTTCTTATCCTCTATATCTATTTCACTCTTTATGATTATATCTATTTCTAAGGTTTCATGGTCGCTGACTTTAAAATTTGTGCTGACCTTAGTTTCTATATTCGTCATGTTAGTTGCCACATAATCGATTAATGTCTTTGAATATTGTGTCATTCTAGTATAATCCCGCACTATTTGTTTGTATCCATTATCTCTTAAAATTGATTCTACATACCTTTTATACGTTGTGTTTGTATTCCAGTCAATATTAAAGTCACCTGCAATTACTACATCTTCAGCCAATTCTGCCAAACTTTCCATAAGTTCCTCAAAGGTAATAAAGAACTGCAGCTCTGATCCTCTTGGGGATCTATATATTGCGACGATACTAATTCGATAGTTTCCTACTGAGCAGTTAATTACCAGATACCACAAGTTATTAGAGCTGTTCATTTTTACCACTTCATATTGCCACTGCTCCCTAATGAACACTGCAACACCACCTGTATGACTAGATAGTGAATCACATCTCACAATCTTATATCCATTAATGCATATTTCACTATTTTCAACCCTATCCGTTAAGTGTGTTTCTGACAACAACATAATATCAAAGCACCCAGAATTTAGTAATATTTCTATATCACAAAAGTTGTTCAATAATCCTTGCACATTTAAGTATAGGCATTTAACTGACGCTGGTTGCTATATTTCATAACCACATCTTTTCTTTTCGATTTTTAATTTATTTATGTACACTGGACACTCCCGACTCATTGTATTATGATTAATATCTAATTTAAGATTTAGTTTCTGATTCGCTTTCGCACAATTAACACAACTCAAAATTTTCTCTTCTTGCTGACAATCTCTGGTATGATGTTGACCGTTACACTTGCCACAAACTTCTATGTTGTTGCATACTTTTGCCACATGATTAAAACCTTTACACTTATGACACCTTTTAACATCAAGAGCATCAAATACTCTACAAGTATCCCAACCGATATTAATTTTATTTCCTTGCATCTTCATAAAGCTTTCTGGATCCACTTGCACAAGAGCATTATAATAATTACCATATTTGCCCCTCATCTTACTTATTTTTAAACATTTAAAATCTCCGCTTTCTAAATATTTATTCTGTGCTTTCACTGCCTAAATTAACTGATCCTCTTCCCACTCCTCATTCATAGCAGCAATAACCACTTTCAGTTTTTTCGGTTCAAGCATTTTCACTTCATAATTCTCACCTAATTTAGCTTCAACCACTGATTGAATTTTTTCCACTTCAGTCCTATTAACGCTTTCAATAGTCATATTGCCATTATGATTTGTTGACATACCAACAATTTTCAATTTTGATGGATCAACTTTCTTTCTTAAGTCTTCTTTAGTTTTCTTCACTTCCCGTTTTTTCTTAGGTTTTATTAAGAGAGTTGGTTCTCTCTTCAGAACACCAGCATATGTATCTACTTTTTTCTCCCCTTCTATACTTGCTGTAGCTTTCGTTACTTCACTGTACAACTTTTTGTCCATTTCATTCAATTTCCCCACTTGTTCTAAAATTCTCTAAAGTTCTAATTCTTGTTCAGCATATCTCTTTTTATTATCGGTCACTGCTCTTAATATCGTTTCAATTTGGTCCGCTATCGAATTTTTACTGTCTCTCACCTCTCTTATCACAGTCTCAAATTGATCCGTTACCAAATTCCGATATTCAATGCATTGGTCGCACATAAATATTAAATTCTTTTTTGCAAGAATTTGTGTTAGATCATATTGAACCAGACCTACACACTTCAAATGGGAGTTTTTATTGCACTTTCCTTCACAAATTATTCCTTGACCACTTCGTATAACCGTACTACAAATTTCACAATCCGAGTTCATTTTATCAGTTTGAAGGCTTAATCCTATTCAAAGATTTTTCTGCCTCCGACTACACTTTCCACTTGTTTTTTTCTAAACCGATATGCAATTTATTGAATACTTCTTTCCGAAATTAACATGAAAACAAAAAACAGCTGTGAAAACAAACAAAAATAATAATTTTGAGGGAGCTCGAGAAAAAACACATCTGCACTGATCACTGATCGCACAAAAGTATATATAATAATAATACTTCTTTATTAGTTCTATTTAGCTACAATACTCACTCGTAATCATAATAATACACATTATGATAATAATATATCTAACTTATTTGTGATAAATTCAATGCATAATTTCTTAAATCTAAATATTTTTCTTTCAGTTCTATCACATTTCAGCTTATTGTACATTTTTATTCCTTTCTATAAAAGTGAATTTTGGAACCCTACTTGTACTGTAAAAACCAAGTCTAAATTCACTTGCATTCCTCCAATTTATTGCGTGAAAGTCCCCTAAGTAGTTCAGATTTATAAATAATCGGGTAATACCTAATTCTTAGTCTTAACAATAAATAACACATTAAAAATTATTTTTTCTTCAACATTCATCCATTTTAATCCACTTAACATTAGATTTATGGGAGTATATATGTATGTGGCCCAACAATATAATTCTCATAGCTCTGTTTTGCAATTTTTGCATTCTACTTATCATTTCTTTGTTACTTAAAGCAATATAGATGAACAATATTCAAAATGTGGTCTAATAATAGAATTATAAATTTGTATTACTGTTAACAGAGTTACTTTATTCCTGATTCTCTTTAAAAACCCTTTTTTTTTACCTATTTTCTTACAAAATTTACATGGCTCTTAAATTTTAACTTATTACCCAAGAATATTCCTAAATATTTAATTTCATTGCTTTGCTCGATTTCATCACTACCCATTCTAATTTGACCAGAAAATTCACCATTAATTGCCATACATTTTGACTCCTTAACATTACGTTTATTCATTTTTAGCCAGGTGTCCAAGGCGGATAGATATTCTTCTAATAGTTCAATTCCCACATTCAGTTCCTTACACTCTATATATATACACCAATGTATCATCCGCAAACAATACAATTTTAGCGCTTCAAACCCAGCGTATTGCCATTTTCCTATAGGAAGGAATGGCACAAGTTTTATAGTTCTCTTTCGCACTATGGCAAAGTTGGAGCTACCAACACAAAATATCCCTCACTGAACATTTTCTTATGCCATTTGATGTTTTTATGTTGGTTGCAGATGCAATCACCGCAGGAAGAATAAGGTAAAGATAGTGTTTACCATGTCTCTCTTGCCCATACGCAGGCTTCAAGTAAAAATAATCTTTTGAAAATTCAAGTCGAAATTGGTATAATTTTTTATAAGAGTACTTATAAGCGATTAAAATAACACTTGGACACGAGAAAATATATTTTTTTTAATTTAATTCGATTTTCGGATGTAAGATTTTATCTGATTAGTTGAGTTTTACAAGTTTTTATGTAGTAAACGTTTTAAGGGGTGCTCAAACTCAGATATACAGAAACGCAATATTTTTTGTGCCACATGAAATAGCAAATCGCTCAGTCCATTGTTATAAGTCAGTGTTCAAACCTGTCATTAAGTCATTTATACAGGGTGTTTAATTTTAAGTGGTCAATAGAGCAAGAGGTGATAGTACTCACCTAGGCAAACAAAAAATTGTATGGCAGGGGGGGGGATTAAGAAAAAAGCTAGTTTTTCACAAAACACTCTGTATCTTAAAAAGTGCAGGGCGTTCGGTCAGTCACAGTTAAGAGCTCATCGTATGAAGAACTTCATGGTATATGCAAGGACTGCTCAACCAGCCCCGTACTCCTCTCCCCACAGGAGTTGTTGTGGTCTAAAATAAAAATTTCGGAATTTCTTACCTTTTTTTTACTTTGACTTCTAATTTTCTTGCAAAAAGGTCATTAATATAATTTTTTTTTTATAAAAACTGTAAACGGTAGACTCTCCTCTTTAATTTGACCTATTGCACCCTTTGTCCTAACTGTACCCGTTAAACAGTTATTAGCTGTGACCGTACGCCCTGTACTTTTTAAGATACAGGGTCTTTTGGGAAAAACTATTTTTTTTTGTTAATCACCCTGTAACTCCGAAACGGTTTATATGCTCCCACCCCCTGCCATACAATTTTTTTTCTAGGTGAGTATTATCACCTTCTGCTCTACTTACCACCTAGACGAAAACACCCTGTATAAACTTGGAAGAGAAAAATTCCCACTATGGACCCTTGGGGCCCCAATCCTTACATCCAGCCTGTCGGAGATAGCCTCACATACTCGAGTTCTTTGGTATCTTTGGGATAAATATGAGTTGCATCATTCATACCTTTTATTTTTACGCCATGTCTATAACTTATCAATCAATATTCTATTATCAACAGTTTCAAATGTTCTTTGAAAATCGAGAAATACAGCTAGCACTTTATTTTTTTGATTTTTTTCCAGTTCTTGCTTCCATTGGATTAATACCCAATTCACTGCTGTCTTACAGGAATGAGTTTTGCGAAAGCCGGGCTGTTGTCCTTTTTATTAATTTCATTTAGCTTTCCTAATATTTCTTAAATTTCTCCACCTTGTTTTAGAATTTTTGAGTTATTTTCACAAACAGTTTGGAATACTTTCTCAAACATATTTATTATAGCTTCCTTACCTTCGACACAAATATCGCACATCTTAAGAACATTCTTTTGTTGCAATTAAATTTTTTGTCATATTCCGTCAACGTCGTACACTTTTCATGGTATAGACCATTACAGAACCCATTGCATGGATATCCAACTTCATTTCTAATGTTTTTATTACGCTTTTTTACACAGAATCGTCTTTTTCAAATTTCTTCTTATGAATTTTTTTAGGTTAACCAACTTAATTTTGACTATCTGGTTTTTGGCGCATTTCTAATAATCACTGTTGTTTCCTTAATCACTAATTATCCTTGCTATAATTTATTTTTTATCAAGTGTAACTTCAAATTTATGTTTAAATTTATCAAAATTAAAGAGCAAAAAGCTCTTGAAGTTGACACCTTTGACAGCTACAAAACAGAAGTAGTTATATACATACAGTGAACAAATATGATTTGCATTATAGCAGAACCAGTGCTAATCAAAGAAGTTGTGGGAACTAGATATGGATATACAACTTTTTTTCTCTATATTACCAACTATATAGATGGTTCAACAGAAAGTCTGTCGACCAGTAGGCACCAGCAAGCAGAATCTTAAACGGCCAAAACTGAAAGTTGCTAGTTGTGAGGCAATGGGATGATTGCATTAAGATACTAACAAAAATGGTTTATTTAATTTAAAATATGAAAGGTTTCGACTACTACTGGATTAGATACTGACAAATAAAAATTAAAAGTAAATGTTAATTGTAGGGTAAAAGGATGGTTGCATTTAAGACTTTGTTAGCAAAGATTACATAGCGGAAGACAAATCAAGTAACTATATTCAAGAAGTCCTGGGTCTCTGACCTAAATGAGTTTAACGATGTACTGCGTCTGCCGTCATCTGACATCTGATTCGAAATGGTCACCCCACAAAGGAAAGTGTTTTCCCGCCATATTGTGAGTGAACCCTAGGAAGGACAATTCTGAATCTGTTCACTTCGCTCGAATTGAAACGACTGATAATGTACCTGGGTATTAAACCATGTCTATCCTTGTACAGCATTTCGAGGAGAGGAAATGGGGCAGTACTACATCAACATAGAAGAAATGTAGAAGGAATTGGAATGAGAAAAGTCTCGTACGAATGACCACATCAATATGTTGTAAGGCAGCATAAAGCGAGCGCAATCCATAATATACCCTTGAGCAAGTCGTATTTATCTGTGAGCCCCAGGTGAGACCATGATCCATGAGAAGGCCAAGATTCATATCCGGCTTAGTCGAGAGTGTAATATTATGACCCAGAAGAAGTAGATTAGGAAGATTAGAAGACAGGTTGGTGACGTTCCTGATACGAATGAAGTAGACAATTGCTTGAGTTTTCGAGGGATTGAGGGACAGACCGTTATTCGCAGACCAATCAGTAATTCCAACATGAGTCCCATTGATGGTTGCCACAGGATCATTGAGATTATCCATAGGATTACCAGAGTAAATCTGGAGGTCATCAGCATAAATATTGCTCAAAACTGGGTTGACATCATTAATGAAAAGTGTGAATAGAAGTGGGACCAATACAGCTCTCTGCGGCACACCATCAATTACCGGCCTCATTGAGGAGTAGGAGTCGTTACATTTTATGAAATGTGTGTAATTTAAATAGCCATCGTTCAGTCCACAAACCGAGGCGGAGAACCCAAAGCGCGCATGAAGCTTAGCGATCAACAGTGAGTGCCTTTCTATAAGCTAAAATTAAAAAAAAATGAAAATGAATTACACAATTACAATTATCACACATATTACGAATATTTGCAGCTACCTCAAGTAAGGCTGTGCTGATCGAGTGAAGTATCCTGAAACCTGATTGCAAGTTAGTAAATCATTTAAATTGATATGTGATGTGATCCGCTATGAGAATCTTTAGAACTTTTGAAATGGTCGATAGTATGGTGATAAGTCTCCATTCAGACATATCGGAAGGAGAATTTGTTTTGGGGAGAGGGGTCTATTGAGCAAATGAGTGACTATCGGCAGGATGAAGAACAGGATTAACCTGTAAAACATTAGTAGTACGTCCTTATCCAACATTATCCAAGATATTTTGAACTAAACTGAAGTGTACCAAATTCCTTGATGTTCGCTCTGGAGTCACGGAGTTTTAAAAATTGAACTGCCTCCTCTGTTATGAGCGATATCTGTGATCTAGGAACGATTACTGCTCTGAAACTCTTCAACAGTCCATATATGTTTTTGATTCTGATGGTTGCCGTCTTATGTTCCACGAAAAAAAACCTGCCGCTGCCATCAGCCATAATCAAAAAAATTCGTGCCTACTAAACAAAAAGCCGGCACACATTCGGTCCTGAAGGGACCCTTACGTCACTTACCTATATTCATCTTCGAAGGCGCAGATGTTTCAGTCTTACTGCATGCCCCAACCACCCATTTGACACTGAGGGCAGATAGTTTACAGTGTCCCTAATTGACCTGTCAAGAGACTAGAGCAAACTTACACAACCTTCATGTGAGAGGGCGCCAGGATAGTGAAGGAGGAAATAAAAGAGCTCATAGCGTCATTACGTTATAATCTGGCACGGCCTTTATTCACTAACAACTAGTGATCTCATTTGCGCATTCGTCAGGCAAAAACTAGAGAGATCTTCAGAGCTATACTTAATCAATCTTGGATGTCGCTAACTCTATGTATTACCTAAACCAAGTTGTGGTGATATTCTTAACTAAATAAAATCTTATCCAGGATGATTTCTATCCACTGTACCTCGTAATCAATAATATTAAAAAAAATTTATTCAAAATGAGTCGTTATACATACTAATTTTTCTTGTTTACTTGTTCTAAATCATTCTGGATGAACGGTATTCATTGTGTTTTCTAATCAATGACAATAATAAAAAATTTATTCAAAATGATTCGTTATACATACTAATTTTTTCTTTGTTTACTTGTTCTAAATCATTCTGAATGAACGGTATTCATTGTGTTTTCTAATCAATGACAATAATAAAAAATTTATTCAAAATGATTCGTTATACATACTAATTTTTTCTCTACTTGTCTTTCCGATCCTAATTTGTTCTAATAACCAGAAACAAAAGCACAGTATATTTCAACCTGACCAAGAGTGTCACAGGTTATTTGTTCAAACAAAATGGTCTCTAACCATACTACTTTCCATTCACTTTAGAATTATACAAGTGAACGATATTCATTACAAATAATAATTTAATAATTCGATAAAATTTGTTTGTTCGATGTAATTATTTGTATAGTTCCTTTGGAACTAGAGATTATTTTTCGTCGAAGAGTATAATGACACACACAAAAGTATTTAAAAAAAATTTACTCACAGTACTCACAGCTGGACTTTTTCCCCTAAAGAGCTCCCTGGAGGCGGCTGCACGACGCTATAGCGCTGGAAAACAAACAAACTAATACCTCGGGTATCATTATAGTCTCTTCAAACACATCATGACGATTTTACCCTGTTCCTGTTTGCTTTTGTTCTTGCCTATTTCCTACGATCCACTATATATACTGGAGATATGCTTAGTTAAGTGCCGTGAAAATGAAGCTACAATACAAAAATATATACATATACAATATAAAAGATACACAATATATAGGGTTTGCCTTGTTTCATGGGAGGCCGCCAGTCTTCCCGAACAGAACGAAATATGTATGGACGATAATCCTTGCTCGCCTATAACCAATACACCAATTACAGCATCTATGCGTGCGGTGTCAAAATTTTGCCGGATCTTGTTGGTCCTAACGCCGAGATTAATTTACCATCTTGTAGGAATATGGTCAGTTAGATTTGTCGGGATCGCCAGCAATTAAAATTTAAAGTTTCTCCAGCTGTATTAAACTTTCAATTGGGTTATTGTCCAGCTCAAATTGTTGATTCCGCAAACTAATATGTTCTTTGCACACCATGCCCTGCCAAACGAGTAGTACCAATGCCACTTGGGTATTTGATAATGCCTGCACTGCCAATTTGCCGTACTAATGTCCTGCGTAAGTAAATACTTTAACACCATGCGCACGATGGGCACTTATGTGCAGTTCTGGGCCGTCAGGGTGGACTCTATCGGACCATTGTCCGCCAAAAAATTTTACTGCCAGCCTGGTGGCTCTGTTTTTCGGTGTCCATCTTGAACCGTCCTTTTTATGCGTTTTAACAAATATATAAATATGCGCGTTTCCGTACTTTCGCGTCACGAATTTAATTATTATCTCACAATCTTATTTGCTGTTTACGATAATTTTCGATTTTTCTACCAGACTTCTTATCTTCGACCACCATTTCGTTCCAGACAGGCAGGAAGACAGACCTCTTCTTCTTCCTTGTCACAATCAGCATGTAATTTTTGAGCTTGAGGCAGCGCATTTCTTTCGTACGGGGTGCGTTCAAATTTTTTGCTATGGACAGCAGCCAGCCGGCATACACGCTTCAGTAAGTCATGTAGCATATTGCTATATGCAATACGCTATGACCATAACAGGGCAGAGTGGTCTGCGCCTCCCCTGGTTCAGACAACGCTGAAAAATGGTCGACTGAGCTATCTGGTCTTAAACATAGGCCTCATGGCTGCGGGCGCTCAATGTGTGTCCCGACCCACGACCCAATGCGTAGTCCTCATCACTCGTGCTATATTACGACGTTGCTCTACTTGACAGATGACGTATCGAGGACACACCCCTGAAGTCTCGTCGGTCTTCGATCAGACCTCGACATCCCTCTCAGTGTGGGAATCAAAGCTACATCGACAAGCTGGTAACCCAAAAAAACCAGCCGGTCGATGTCTCTTTGCCCTCCCTCACCGATACGCTGAGGAAGCCCCGCGATCAGTAACCTAAAGAACTGATCGCTAAGCTTTCCCGCCACAACATCTCCTCTGACCTCCGACCGGCGATTGTTCAAGGGCGTGTCTCCAAGGCGTCGTCGGAGTAGTGACATGCTGACAGCCGTATACAGGAATGGATTCCAACAGGTATATCACCCACCATTGACGGGGCAATAGGAGGGCTTCGCGATATCCTATAGGTTACCAGTGAAGCTGGCTGGATGCCTTCTTAGGGCTACCAGGAATATATAGTTTACCAGTGAAGCTGGCTGGATGACGCTTCCAGACTGGATATCACTGCCTGATGTCTTGGCGTGATAGACTCCTAGCAGTTTCCCCTGCAGATCCTCAAGCTCGTATAGGGAGTTTCCTTTCTTGGCTCGAATCCGACACTTGACAAATTTCCGTCCCAGTCTGCTGTTGGAAGTCTGCTGTTGGAAGTTGCTTTGGGCACAATTCCGTCTAAATACCTCTTGACCCACTTTGAAATCAACAGGCTTCGCCCTGAGATTATAGGCTCATGAACCCTGTTCGAAAGCATGGTGTAAGTTCTCCTGCACTATCGCACGGATCAAGGGAACTAGCTATCTGGCTCAGCTTCTCATCCCATTTTGTGTGTTCCTTCCGAATATACGCTCTAATCCCTGACAATAGAGACCTGTTTACTCGCTCTGAGGCGTTTGCTTGCGGCGAGTAAACTGCCGTTCGTAAGTACTTCACCCTATACTTGTCCAGCAATCTGGTAAACTGAGTCGAGCAAAACTGGACTCCATTGTCAGAGACGATCGTTTCCGGGACTCCGAACACGTGGAACACTTCCGTCTCAATGAATTGGCACACATTGAGTGTAGATGCTTTTCTCATCGGTTTGAGAATCGGAAATTTTGAAAAGTGGTCAAGAACTATCAGAATGCAGACGTTTCCTTTCACTGACCGAGGATATGGACCTAGAAAATCGATGTACAGCTTCTGCCATGGTCGTTCTGTCATAGACTGGACTTTCATAGGTGGTCTAAGAATGGTATTGGGGGCTTTAATCTCTTTACACACGTCACAGGCGCCTACGTAATTTCTGACATCAACTGTCATTCGTGGCCAGTACAAGTGTCTTCTCAGACGTTCCAGTGTTTCAATATACCACCGTGAGAAGCTAGTGGCGGATCATGAGCTCTCGAAATGACGTCGGTGACAAGCCCTCGCGGAATCCAAAGCTTCCAAGCTTCTTCTTCCTGAATCGGATCACCTGTTCTCGGAACAGTCCGAATGTAAATGAAACCATCCCTGACGCAAAGATCTGGTAGTTTGCCAGAAGTCGTTTTAACTTTATGCCTCAGCTCTTCATATTCCAACGAGTTGAAATATGGCGAACTAAGGTCAACTTCCGGGCCAGGATCTTCGATGGTGGACAGGCTGTCACAATGAATGCGTGATAGCGCATCAGGGACGACATTCAGGCTTCCTTTTCTGTGCTCAATAGTGAAGTCGAAGCCCTGAAGCTTCAAACTCCACCGCGCAAGTCTACCGCTGAGGTCCTTTTGAGACATCAGCCATTTCAAGCTCGCGTGATCTGTCACTGTCTTAAACGGCATAAGTTCAATGAAGGGCCGGAACTTCTGTACACTTAAGATTACAGCTAGGCATTCGTGCTCTGTGACGGTATAATTTCTTTGTGCTGAGTTCAACTTTTTCGAGACGTAGGCTATTGGCTTCTCGTGGCCATCGTCATCTAGTTGAATCAGCACCCCACCAATACATTGCTGGCTCGCATCGCACTGAATAACGAACGGCTTGGTGAAGTCTGGGCTCACTAGCAACGGAGCAGAAGTAAGTTTTTGCTTTAATAGATCAAGAGACGTCTGGGCTTCAGGTGTCCATTTGAACTGACTAGGGTTTTTCAAGGTGTCTGTAATGGAGGCAGTTACATCAGCATAGTTCGGGATGAACCGTCTATACCATCCCGCCATACCTAGTAGGCTTCGGGCTTGTCGAACAGTTTTAGGTGACGGATAGTCAACTATAGCTGAGATCTTGTCTGGGTCAGTCCTAATTCCTCCTTTCCCGACTATAAAACCCAAGTATTTGGTCCGCCACACGGGATAGTACGGGATAGTAACGTGAGATACGAGTCAAAGTCTGATGACAGAATTAATAAATCGTCTAGATAGACGAGAACATTCTCACGAAGATCACAAGGAATGACTTTATCCATGAGGCGGCACATCGTTTGTGGAGCGTTGCATAGGCCGAATGGCATCACCGTGTACTGATAGAGAGGATGACCAGGTACTGTAAAAGCGGTCTTCTCTCTGGAATCAGTGTCTAGTGGGATTTGCCAGAATGCGTCTTTCAAGTCCAGGCTCGTTATGTAGTTTGCCGGAGGAAGTCGACTCGGAAGTGCGTCTATCTGCGGTAGCGGAGAGGCATCCTTCTTCGTAACAGAGTTGACCTTCCTGATCAAGACTAGAAAGAATATGGCAGTCGGTGTCGGGCGTAGCTATTACACTTGGATTCACTTCTGCGACTATACCCAGGACATCTGGAGCCAACCCAAATAGACGCTAGAAGTCTATTCCTAGATATAGTGCCTGTGTGAGCCCAGGAACCACGTAAAAACGCACGTTTTGGGTCTTACCACGGAAAGTGATATCCAAGTCCACATGACCATGCACAGCCGTCATGGCACCATTAGCTACTTGGACCTGTGTACCATACCTCTTCCATTCAACCTCTGCTTCTGCAAGCTTCTCTAGAGCTCCCTGGCCTAGAATACTGACAGTGGCACCACTATCAAGTAATCCAGTCTCAGTTCGCCCGAGCAGTCTTACTTCTACGTGCGATCGAATGTCGTCTGGCATCGACACGGAAATCTGAGCCAGTTTTTTTCTTTCTAGTCTCATCCGTCGACAGTATTCCCGCCTACGAACGGTTGATCGTTTCTTTTTTGGTCCAATATCCCGGTCAGGAAACATTATTTCAGCTAACTCGCCACTGAGGAGAAGATTCGTTCTCTTGCTGCTTTATATTTCTACAGACGCGTATGATACGGCGTTAGCGGATGTAAAACTGGCTCACGCCCACTCGTCATAACAGAGCTTGGTGGCCGTTTTAATATAGAAATGCCATGAGGCCAAATCTCCTACTCATTAACCTTGTCAGCCAAAAGTGCTGTCGGTCTTATCGGGACATGGAAAATTAAGGACTCTTCCAAAGAAGTGTCTAATAATGTCATGGGCTCCCCAGAAGTGGAAATGGGAGCTTGAAGATCCGCGAAGAAGTCTATCAGATTCTCCGTCTCCCTCAATGAAATGTTCGTACTATCAGGTGTTTTATTGATATCATCAGAATCACTGAATGATATCAGTGGACAATTCAGGGATTCGTCAAGGTCTGCTAATGGAGCGGACCTTCCTCCTTGTTCAAGGCTTGAACTGGAGTGTTCGTTGCAGTTGTCGCTCGCGACGTTGACGCTGGTCGGAAAGAGGTGGTGGTACTCCCGCCCCGTCTCCGGTTTTTCTGTCGACAATAGCTGCAATCGGGCTTGAAAATGTTCTTGCGTCCGCATCCGTAGCAGAACACTTGCTGTCTTACTTGCAGGCAGTCCTGGTAGTAGTGACCTGGCTGATCACAATTCCAGCACACTATAGGGTTTTTTGCTGCAATGCTTGACACGTCACCTAAACTGTGGTCATTGCCTGGTGTTATTGACAATTCAGAGTTCAAGGTCTGGGAATCGTCGATTTCGTGCATTCGTTGGTTCCGGTAAGGGTTCCAACTCCCAGCTGTCGCAATTCGTGTCTGCGTGGCTTGAATACGAGTAACAAGCGATCTTAGCTGTCCTATCGTATCGGTGGGATGTAAGCATATTTTCTCCTGAATCTCAGGCAATAAATTCGACTTGACAATCTCCAGGAAGTCTTGGTCTGGCATGGCGTTCTGCAACTGATCACACAGCAACCCTAAATGATGGTGGTACTTGGCGAACAGTTCACCAGGCTTTTGCTTTCTAGACATCAGATGTAAGCGGATATTTAGATCGTCCTTAGGCACTCCCCATTCGATGGATAATCCCGTTTTGACAAATTCCCATGTTGGAAAAGGGTTATGCCTTAATATCGACCAGTACCAGTCCTTCGCTGGTAACGTGAGCATGTTTCTGACAGGAAGGTCAAAATCTCCTTCTAGAGCGGAGTGCGTAGCGCTTCGACTCTAAAAACGAATTCATCGACAGAGAGCTCGGAGTTATTGCCGTTATATGTCAGATTCCATCTTCTGATAGGACTGCCTGATCGTCGCTGTCCTATATTTGCAGGGTGACAAATATGTGGAGGTGGTTGAGGTGGGACAAAGTTCTGTCTGGGCTGACCAGTAGGCTGACCAAAAGGCTGACCAAAAGCTGATGATGGTCTCTGAAACGATTGTCTCCTCAGATTGGGGAAATCGTTCGATGGTCTTGGATTACCCCTGGACGAAGGAGGTCATAGGAAATCCATTGGCGGCAGTGCTGCCTACTTGTTGTCTGATGCTATCTACTAAATCAGTCCGCAAGGCATTGAGGTTCTGTTCGAGATCTTCACGTACTAGATCTTGTATTTGTATGCGCAAGCCTGCCATCAACGCATCCGTAGCTGCTGACGTGTGTCCTTGAGTGGTACGCACTGGACTGTCTTGTTGTGAGTTGGGGTTTATAAAAGTCCTTGAGTGCAAATCGGGCATTCCCGGTGAGAGTGATCGCCGATTCGTTGGTGGTAAGTTGAAGGTAGGTAAGTCAAAGGTCGGCAATGAATCATGCCTGGTAGACTTCGCGGGCTTCAACTTTTTCGGTCTTTTTGGGATGGCACCAATGTAATCAGTGAGGTCCTGTGGTATGAGGCGGCGTCGACAGTTAGGGCAACTGGAATGTTCGCCTATCCAAGTCTGTATACATGCCTCATGGAAAACATGTCCACACACGGTCATGAAAGGCTTCCGTTCGGCTGACCAGCTCGTATCTCTGCAGATAGTGCATGGCTCAGGCAACATTGTCACACTGTTTGTCGCAGGAGGTGGTGTCCGTACTGTAGCCATAATAAGTTCAGACGTAATTCGAGATTAAAATTTAAAATTCCAAGAAATTTGAAAGTTTGAAAGAGATAACAGGCTATTCACTATGTGAGGATGACGAAGCACTAATTTAAGTTGGAGTTCGGGACGATATACTAAAATTCAGGAAAATTTCTTCCCAAACATTCGAAGAAGCTTCAATAAAGTGCAAAAAAAATCAAAGATTCGGAAAGTTAGCAAAGTCGATCAGAATATGATTTCTCCTTCACTTCCCGAAGCTAACTCTCAACATAAGAGGTCTTCAGGTTGCTCTCTCTCTTTTCAGGTCAGAAAATCTATACAAGCAAGCGACGTAAATGTGTGCATTGAAAAAAATTGTTTGAGTCCTCACAGAAATCTGGGAAGAGTCGGGTTGGAGAAGCTAGAGACTGAAAATGATACTAGAGATTCTTCAGCCAGGCAGTTAGCAGTGTACCACCTCCTGATTACTGAAGGTCTCCAGCATCACTTCCATCCTCCAACAACTCCTTCCTTCCTCTTCACCTGATTGTCATGTCCAGCTAACCCTCCAACTGGACAGAGTCTTGAATCTGGTCAACTAGTTAGCTGGAAGCCAAAAATTCGTCTCACAGATTCATAACTCTGTCCAGCCAGTTGGCCAGTGTTGCCGCTCGTGCTGCCCGGTCAAAAGGGGGAGAAGCGGTCAGTCAGAGGGGTTAAAAAAAAGTTTTATTGTCGAAGTGAAATTCTTTAATTCTTTCCTTTTTATATAAAAGTTGAACCTTTACAATTTTTCACATTCTTCACAATTTTCACAATATTCACGATTATACAATTTTCACAATTGTACAATTTTCACAATATTCTCAATTTTCAAAAATTTACAATTTTACCACCCGTTTTTTTCTGGGAATTTTTTGTTATTGATAATTAATTAATCAAACAATTAATTAATTTTCTTTGGATTTTAATTATTTTTGTTAACTTTCTTGCACACGATTTTAACTCTTATGATCTTTTCATGCTATATCTACTCTTACTTTTCCCGACGGATTTCAAAAACCAACTCCTCGAGGTTTGTGATCTTGCACCCAGGTACCCATGATATTTTTTAAAGTTTTCCCTTATCTTTTTCTTTCTCAGGACGTTGAAAAATCTTACGTGAGAAAATGCACAAAAGTTTTGATGCAAGCTATATGCATCTATGCAAATCTGTAATCTGATATGCACTTGTCGTCTTGAAATATTAATTTTAAGAGGGCGCGAATAATTGTGATAATTGTATGTATGTATGTACATACAATTAGATTGAAAAAATAGGTATTGTACGTATGTAGAGTGTACATGCGGAAAAAAAGTAAGAAGAAACTGTATGTAGGTAAGTGTGCATCCCGTGTGAGTGGAATGTGTGTCTGATAACAAAATGCAATTTATGCTAAATTGCATTTTGTTATAATATGGGAATGCATTTCTAAATGCATTTAAAATTTTGAATGAGATTTTAAAGGAAATTAAATTGAAATGTTTTTTTCAGGGTCAATTAATGGTACATCAATATATCGTATTGGACGATACATTGATGTATTGGTATTATGGTTGTGATTCGTGGCAAAGGTACCTGAGTCACAACATCCCTCGCCCGTGGGGAAAAGAAAGTTTTATTCTTCTGAGGAGAAAACTGTCTTTCTCTGAAAGTAGTGAGCTTTGAATGCAATGCTTAGTAATTATTTTATAGGTAAATAGACGTTTACATGCATAATTATATTAAATTTAATATAGGTAAAACGTACAATATAATGTTGTGGTTCTCCACTTCTTCCTTTTTTTTTCAAATGGAATCTTCACAAATAATGTCTATGTGGAGGGATCCTTTCAGGGAGAAAAGCCAGGCGTTCTGCTGTGATAATTGCGTCCAATAGTAATCCTGTCGCAAGATCAGAATTTTACACTTTTGTGTAATAGGTTCCTTCTTTAGCAGATTCACTTCACATTGGTTCGGAAGGAAATTTTGCAGTAGAAATGCATATGGTCCAACGTTGCGCAATTATGAATATCCTGAAGCGTTAATTCAACAAAATGTTCGCGATTGTAATCTATTAATATGTATTCATTTGCTGGTTCGATATATACGAATGATCCGTTAAGGAGTGTGGGTAATGGCATTGCTTTGAATAATTGGTATGGTTCCTTGAATGGAAGTGGAGTTCGGAGCTCGATAATTATTTTATTATTGAAAATATTCGCTGCTATTGTACTCAATTTGTAAATTTGTGATAAAATATTGGCTCTGGAATTTATAGGAAGCATCAGTGAATTTGGTAATTCTTGCCTGATCTTTGATAAAAGCTCATCAATATTTTTCGGTGATACTAGTGTAGGATGGAATTTCCCATACTTGGAATCTGTTAAAATATGTATTAATTCCGACTGGGTATTTTGGTATCTGAATGCCATTAACGAAACCAGGGAAATAAGTGATTCAATTTCGATGGATATTTTGTTATCCAATGTTCTGTTTTCCATTAATGATGTAGCTATTTGTACTGCTATTAGTTTTTTGTGCATATACAGGAATTCCTTCTCAATTGCGGCTTTTGTCTTATTAAATATGTGGGCTGTTTCTTCTACTATTACAGTTTGGCTTTTCATAAGCGATAGGAGGCAGTTTTGGTTAAGGGTGAGATTACGGATTTGCTCGTCATAAATCTTGGCATCATCTTCATCTAATGTGCCGAAAAGAGCTTTAGAGATTGAGCCTATAGCATTGAAAAGTGCTCTTTGTTTTCTATTTTGGGTCACAAGTAACATATTCTTATATTCTATGTTTGCTAATATAAGATTTATTTGTAACAACGTACCGTTACAAGTGTGGCTCAAGGCTGAGTGTTTGTCCAGCTTCTAGCAGGTCGCCGTAATTTGTTGGGCTATGAACTGGATGTTGTTGAATTCTGTTTTAAAATTTTCCAGGTCGTAGAATGTCACTAATTTCCACTCGTTGGTGTAGAAATTGGCTCTGCCAATTTCCTCAAAATTAATGCCTGCAGTAGCATTTAGCTGCTTTACCTCTATTCGTGAGCCGTATATTAAGGGGATGAAAATTAGAATGAATGCTATATGCATCATTTTGGAAACCTGAAAGATGATATTGCATTAATCGCTTGGAATGAAGAGGATGATGAAGTGGTTGATATTACTCTGAAAAAAGTTTTAAGTCATTGTTGTGGACTCTTTTATTTTTATTATTGATTCTGATGGTGGAATTTTCGGGGGAATTAATCTCCATTATCTCATACGGACCTGACCATAATGGTGAAAACTTATTATCTGACTCTGCTTTTCAGTAAGACTTTATCGCCAGTATTAAATGATTTTTGGACGGAGTTCTTATCGTATTGCAATTTTGATCTTTCTTTGTTTGCCATGGCTATGTCTTTAGCTATTTTGAAGCTATGCTGTAAACGCGCTTTTAACTCGTTTGCATAATTGTCGTAATTATAGCAAACGGTTGGAGAAGATTTCAAATTGTTTGGAATTTCGGCTGGGAATCCGTATAGGAGTTCGCGAGGAGTATAATTAGTACTCGAATGAGGAGTGGTATTGTAGACAAACATGGCATAAGGAATCCATGTATCTCACTCTTGTGGATCTTTTGCTACATAAGATCGGAGATATTCTGCTAAGGTTCTGTGACTTTTTCCAATGCACCATTCGTTTGAGGGTGATATGGAGTAGTTTTAAGTCGTAATACACAGGTTCTTCATCCCATTGTAGTTTTAAGTTGTTTTATTTTTAGTAATTTAGATACCTCGGCGAACATGCCACTTATGAGGTTAGAACCTTGATCTGGAATACCATGTCGACAAGCTATCGTTGTCGTGAAGGCTTCCGCTAATGTCTTAGACTCGGTGTCGACTATGGGAATAGCCTCAGAAAATTTTGAGAGGTCGTCTTGAAATGTAAGGATATATTTTTTCCAGAATGAGAAATTGGGAGAGGTCCTACAACATCTAGGTACACTCTTTCGAAAGGTTTGGAGCTAATGCTCGAGATTTTCATTGGAATTTTAGGGTTTCTGGAAACTTTGTTCACCTGACAAAGTTTACATTTCCTTACATATTTGACCACGTCGTCTGACATGCCAGGCCAGTAGAATTGCTTTTTGATTCTTTTAATTGTACGGGAAACGGTCGGTAATGAATGAAAATCCTTCAAAACTTGTTCGATGTCCTTAATGTCGGATAAATATTTAATAGAATCTTGATGGAGTTTAATGTGTATTTGTTTAGCAGTGAAGATCTGGATAAAAGCGTTTTTAATAATCATTAGATTCTGTGGATCTAATATAGGGAAGGAGATATTTAATTGATTTAACTGATTTGCTTCTGTATATGAGCAGATCTCAGTTAAAATCTTTTCGAGGTCTGATCTATCTCTTTGGGATCGACAAGGTAAATTAGTTTTGGAAATAATTTGTATGGAGTCTTTTCTTTGGAAGAAGTTCAGTTCAGTTTTTCAAGGTGGAGATTTATCTGAAAGTTTTAGTTTCGAATCCAACACTCTTTCAAGCTCTGTATCTTGCATTGACAAGATGAAGAATTTAGGATTCGCATTTTTAGTCAGTAAAAGAGGAAAATTAGTCTCAGTTATTATGACTGAGGAATTGTTTGATGACGATGGAGTTCTGTTTGGACTAATGCTTGCATTCGGAGTATCCGAATTGACCTGAGCTCTGGCTTGATTTCTAGTTTCCACATTTACGAAGGTGGTTGGTTCTGCAGAATGTTCGGAATTTTCCGGAATTGCTCTACTGAGAGCATCTGCATTTGTGTTGAGCTTACCTGATTTGTGCACTATCTTGTAGTCATATTCCTCAAGACGTATTCTCCATCTCATCAGTCTTGAGGAGTGATCTTTCAGATTCATGAGCCATACTATGGTTTATGGTCAGTTATAATTGTAAATTGTCTACCATAAACGTATGGTCTGAATTGCTCAACTGCGAAAACGATAGCTAAGAGCTCTTTTTCTATTGTTGAGTAACGAGTCTCTGCACCATTGAGAACTCGACTCACGTAGGCGATTGGATGATCTCCTTGATCATCAACTTGTGAAAGAACAGCCCCGATGGCGTAGTCACTGGCATCGGAGGTGACAAAAAATTCTTTGCCGAAATCAGGATAAGATAGAATTGGTGCTGAAGTTAATTTATTTCGTAATTCGCAAAATGCGTCGTCGCAGATTGCGTCGAACTTGAAAGGCGTATCTTTTTTCAAAAGATTTGTAAGTGGTTTGGCTATTCTCGAAAAATTTGGGATGAAGCGGCGGTAGTAGCCGACGAAACCAAGGATTGCTTTGATATCTTTTTCCTTCTTGGGTCTGGGATATGACTGAACTGGTTTTATTTTTGCAGGGTCTGGTTTGACTCCATTTTCTGTAATTATGTGCCCTAAATACATAATTTCCTTTCTTAGGAAATGGCACTTGTCGGGTTGAAGTTTGAGGTTGAAATCACGAAGGCGGCTAAATACTGCTGTGAGTCTGGAATTGTGGTCTTTAAGATTATATCCATGGACTACAATATCGTCCATGTATACGAAGCAATAGATGCCTTGAAGGCCAGATAAGACATTATTCATGGCTCGTTGAAAAGTAGCAGGGGCTCCTTTTAAACCAAATTGGCATACGATTGTATTCGTAGTGGCCATAGGGTGTGCTAAAGGCAGTTTTCTCCCTGTCCTTCGAGCCCATTTTTATCTGGTGGAATCCACTGGCTAAGTCGAGTGTGGTAAAATATTTCGACTTCCCCAACTGGTCTATTATATCAGTGATATTAGGCAGTGGGTACGCATCGCCAATAGTAATGTCGTTAATACGACGAAAGTCTACCACTACTCGCCACTTTTTGTTTCCATTCTCATCTGGTTTTGTAGGAACCAGGAGAAGTGGAGAATTCCAGGGACTATGTGAAGGTCTGATGATGTCTGACTCAAGCATTTCTTGTATTTGCCGGTTTATTTCTGTTCGGCTTGCTTCTGGAAGTCTATAAGGCTTGGTATAAATTGGCGGTTTGTCTTGGAAGGTCTCGATTTTGTGGGTAATGGCATCTGTATAAGATAGGAAATCCCCTTCTATGAAGAAGAGATCGTTGAATTCCCTACAGATATTGCGAATACTCTCAGATTCCTCTGAATTACAGTGATCCAATTTGATAAGGTTTTGCAGTTTATTTATTCTGCCCTTAATTGGAACTCTGTCAGAGTCTGTGGAGATTACCACAAAGTCGTCCAAGTCTTGGTAAACTGGGTTCACCTCGTAAGGTGCCAGATCGGCGTCCTCCTCATTTGTGTTGAGGATTAGGACTTTTGCCATACCGTAGACTGGTTCGACTATCGAATTTCCAAGAAATAAACCTGGCCTTATTTCCTTCTTGAAACAGACCGATTGATTTTGAATAGAAGGAGTTGGAATTTCAATAATATATTCTAATCGAGCCGGAGTTTTAATTTTATTTAATTTATCCGATTCTTTCGGATTTTTAATTGGAAGGAGATATGATTCCAACTTTTGTGGAATTTGGAAGGAGTTATTCGATGATTCCGACTCGATAGAATTAGGAGTTAAAAATTTATTGAAATTCTTTGATCTTTTTGTATATTTACTCATAGACCTCACCTTTTGTGAATCTCTTGTTGAAGGAGATTGAATTTTATTTAGTTTAGCCTTTCGTGCGGCTATTGATGGAGATATATTTTCATTATTTTTGGTCTTCACTTCTGATGAAGTATTGGATAGAGATCGATTGTTATTGCTTTGTAAAGCAGTTGATGGAGATGGGATTGTATTAATCTTTTTATTGGAGAATGTTATCTCCGTATATAATAAACTTTTAGTTCGAGACCTCTTTTCTGGGTTTTCGCTTTTCAAATAAACATAAGGGTAATTTGAATAGTATTGTTCATATGGATAAGATGAATCAGATTCATTAACTTCCAGAGAAATGAACTTATTTTTATAGTCGATACTCGCATTGTATCGATATAAAAAATCATGACCAAGCAGGCCATCGTATGAGAGGATGGAGTTATTTCCCACTATTTGAAATGGGTGTTCTAGGATGGAGTTATTTTGTGCAGATTCCAGAGATAATTTCGCGAAAATGAGTCCTTCTGTAGAAGTTGACTCTGTAAACAAAGTATTTATATTGCAGACAGCATCTCTGTAGCAGATACTGTCTGGTTTCAGTGGATGGAGTTTTATTAAGCTGATCTCTGCTCCTGTATCAATCAAAAAGGTAAGCTTCGGAGCAGAACAGATGTCGACAGGCAAGGAAAGCGCTAGTGAATTTTTATTCATTTGGACGGGGATACGTATTGATTTATTTTTGTCTAGTTACCTGTCGATATTGCCTCGGGCTTTCGATGAATCTGTGCCGTTGTTTCTATCTGCGAGGGGTTGCCGAAAACGAGCCCCCGCTGCATCCAGTTTCCCTGTCTGGATGCTGATGAAGTTTTGCTATCTCTCCTCTTTGGAGATGGCGACCTAGCCGAGATATTGGCATTATTATATCTCGGTGGTGAAGTCCGACTTTCTCGGAATACTGGCTGCTGCCAGTTCCTGTTTTGTGGCTGTCTATCAGACGTGCTTGTTTGCGGAGCTGTGTTTACTTTTTGGAAATTATTCCGATTTCCTTGATTGTCGTTAAATCGGGAATTATTTGCCGCTCTTGTCCTGCATTCTTCAATAGAATGGCCCATCCGATGGCAATATCGACAAGATGGTACCTGTGACGGAGATGCGGCATTCTTAAAATCTGGAGGACGTTGCAATTGCGAGTTTAGCTTCGGAACTGCGTTGAAATTTTGGGTGGAGCGTTGTATCACTGGGCAGCTTGATGCAGCATGCCCCAGTCTATTGCATTTGAAGCAGCGAAGACTTGAATTTATTGCTTGCGCAAATGGAGTTTGATGTATCTTGTTTTGTGCTTGGGAAACAAGTTGTTTCTGCTCTAAGCGTGATGCATGCTCCAAGATGTGTGATTTTAGTGCAGAAAAGGATTTATCGGAATGCACTTTTGCTAAGGTCTGTAATTGTGTATTGGATAACCCATCTTCAATTGCTCTCACAGCCTGACACTCATTATCTTTTAACAAAGACAGTAGGAGCACCTTGTCTGTTGTATAGGAATGTGTTGCCTCATTTAGCTTGGACAGTGTTGTATTTAATCTCTGCAAAAAGTCTTTTACACTTTCCTCTCTACCTTGTCTTGAATTATTTAATTGAGACTGTAGGGTGGATCTAGAGGTTTTGATTTCGAAGGTTTGAGTTAACAGAGATTTTAATTCAGATCAATCTGATATTTGATTATACCTATATACATCATACGCCTCTGCAGATAATTTACTCCTTATTAAGCTAAGGACGGAGAGTTTTTCGCTCACCGTCGATGCTGTTGCGTACATGTCATCACAACTTGAAATAAATTTGTGGAAATCCTTAGAATTTCCACTAAAATTTGGAATTAATGACCTTGCGTCTGATAAGGAGAAATGCGACTGGTCTATACAAGAGACATTATGGTGAAGATTTGTTAAATCATTTGTAGTATTTGATAACCCTTGAAATCGCGAATCTAGCTGTTCCTGAAGTGCGATTATAGTATCTGAATATGATGTTTCCATTTTTATATAAATATCTTCCGTGAAGTATTCGCTGCCTTTATCTTCGGGGCCAGCATTTGAAATTGTTTCAATATGAGTTGTTTTGAAATCATCTCAATACTCATGCAACGAATTTAGTTTTTGCGTTAAGTATGTCCGGATTGCAGTTGAAAGTGAATTAAGATTGATAGACTGGATAATATGTGATATTGTTTTTTGTCTGTCCTCCTGCAGCCGAAATCGTATTATATTTTCTTGGTCTTGGTCTGCGTTGTCGTGATTATCTATCGATGCTGCTTTTTGTGAATTTTTGGGAGGTGCGATGTAAAATGGGTTATTTGTGTTATCCTCATGAGTTGAAATGGATTTCAACCTATCAGTCAGTGTTACTTTGATTAGGTTGTACCAATCCTCTGTCTTATCAGAGCATGATTGTTTAAAATATTCATGAGTTTCGTCGAAATCTTTATGTTTTTGGATAATGGATTCTGTTTCTTCAAAGTATGTCCAGTACTCTTCTAATTTTTTGATCTTTTCGGAAACTAATTCCGTAGTTCTGTATTTTTTGTTAGTACTGTGGTATTCCTTTAATATTTTTCTGATTTCTTTGTTTTTTTGTATTTGTGACAAGCAAAGCTCGTCAAAAGATATGTTTTCTTCAGTCATGTTGTTAGTACGTGGTAGGTGTTATTAATTTCGATGGGAAATAAAAAGGGAAACGAAAGCGCAAAAAAACTCCAGTAAAAGCCAAGAAATATGCGTTAAAATAAAAATATTAAAACACTGGTTTGCTAATAATAATTCTGGTTGTGTGTATATATATTGTTGCTGATAAGCAGCTGATCCGTAGATGATATATGAGAAAACGAAATGGGAATTTAACTTTGGTTTAGTTAAGTATACACATATATAATATATATTTAATTAAAATGTCGAAAACCTTTCAGAAGTAAGAGCTTCGTGTTTCTCAAAGTTGTTTGTGTGCAATTATATTTTTGATAAAATACCAGGCGGAATCGGTTAAAACAAATTTTTGTAGAAAATGCGAATATGATTTTTTTCTCTCACTATATATATATATTTTCCTTTTCGCGAATTTATGAAATAACTGGGTGCAGCAAAAATCTCTATCTCCAACCAGTATCTTTCTCCTGGTCAATAGGCTTATGGGGCTCTATTGAAGGGGATCGAATGCTGATTAATCGAAGTCCTCTGGCCAACAAGTTCACGAAGCCTTGCCGCAGAGGTCACTTCGTGGAGTAGTGTATTTCGTTGCACGCACACAAAAAATAAAAGGAAAAGAATAAATTCATATATGCATAATAAAAAAGGATATATGTATATATATATATATATATATATATATATATGTATATATGTATATATAAGGAAAAAATTGTTTGATTGTTTTACAAGAAAAACAAAAATTGGAAAATTTTCTCTACTTATATTTATTCCTTGTATATGATCGTTGTGCTTGGTTTTTTTTTTGCTGGATGATGTAGATATTGTTATCGAATGCTTCCTGTAATTTTCGCTGTTGAAGGCGCTGAATAAGTTGGCGGATGGTTTAAGGATGGTGTTGGTACGTCACGCGTCCGGGGTGACGATTTTTTGCAGTCTTCCTTCTTTGGTACGTCTTGTTTGAGGCAGGGATGAAGCCTCGCAAGGGTCCCACGCTGAGCGCTGTGGCGCCTGAACTTTTATATTTTCCTCTAAGTACCTCCTGGGTACCCCAGGCTTATTATTATTTTTTTTTTGTACACAATTTTTCCTTTTGTTTGTGTCATATTTATATTTTAATTATTATTTTGGTTAATTAATTTTTTTTAATTTTTTATTTTATTAACTTCGTTTTTATGATTTTTTATTTTATAATGTTATATTTTGATATTATAAATATTTTTCACACTTTAATTTTTAAAAGGCACTGAATTTGGGGGAAAATACCGCTGCCACCAGTTGTTATATGTTGCCGCTCGTGCTGCCCGGTCAAAAGGGGGAGAAGTGGTCAGTCAGAGGGGTTAAAAAAAAAGTTTTATTGTCGAAGTGAAATTCTTTAAATCTTTCCTTTTTATATAGATACACAATTATTTAGATATACAATTTTTCACATTCTTCACAATTTTCACAATATTCACGATTATACAATTTTCACAATTGTACAATTTTCACAATATTCTCAATCTTCAAAAATTTACAATTTTACCACCCGTTTTTTTTCTGGTAATTTTTTGTTATTGATAATTAATTAATCAAACAATTAATTAATTTTCTTTGGATTTTAATTATTTTTGTTAACTTTCTTCCACACGATTTTAACTCTTATGATCTTTTCATGCTATATCTACTCTTACTTTTCCCGACGGATTTCAAAAACCAACTCCTCGAGGTTTTGTGATCTTGCACCCAGGTACCCATGATATTTTTTAAAGCTTTTCCCTTATCTTTTTCTTTCTCACGACGTTGAAAAATCGTACGTGAGAAAATGTACAAAAGTTTTGATCAAGCTATAAGCATCTATGCAAATCTGTAATCTGATATGCACTTGTCGTCTTGAAATATTAATTTTAAGAGGGCGCGAATAATTGTGATAATTGTATGTATGTATGCATGTACATACAATTAGATTGGAAAAATAGGTATTGTACGTATGTAGAGTGTACATGCGGAAAAAAGTAAGAAGACACTGTATGTAGGTAAGTGTGAATACCGTGTGAGTGGAATGTGTGTCTGATAACAAAATGCAATTTATGCTAAATTGCATTTTGTTATAATATGGGAATGCATTTCTAAATGCATTTAAAATTTTGAATGAGATTTTAAAGGAAATTAAATTGAAATGTTTTTTTCAGGGTCAATTAATGGTACATCCATATATCGTATTGGACGATACATTGATGTATTGGTATTATGGTTGTGATTCGGGGCAAAGGTACCTGAGTCACAACAACATGTCTCCGTGAGAGCTCACACAAAAAATTTGTGAGGCCACCTACCATTTCCATGACAGAAGGCTAGCGGGAAAGATCAATTTCAAAAAAATTCAAAAAATTCAAAACTTTCAAAAACTAGACAATTGTTCAGACTCGAGGCTTGACCAAAGTCAAACCTAGAGTCGAACTTCAATTCAAAAACTTTCAAAAATCTAAAACGTTACGTTGCTTTATTTTACAATCAACTTCAAAAATTCAAAATCTCAAAACTTTCAAAAATCTTTACTTTACTTTACGAACTTTAAAACTTTAACGTTACTCTACAGAAAATTTTCACATACCAAACAATTAGACTCAGGTCCGCATGTAACTTCCACTGGATATGAGACTTGAGGTCAGTCAATTAGCAAAGTGCCAAATGACCATCTCACTCTAAGTCCCAGTCCCCAGTAAAATTTACACTTAGACCACTGAAGTCTAACTGAGGTGGCCCCACGCTGGGCGCCATTTTTGTTATGGAACTATGAAGAGTGATTGTTTCAGACGTTAAGTCCAGACTGCCAGCATGAGCTGACAGATCACTCGACGGACAGCGTTCACTGCAGGGCGGCACGCTAGCTCGCCTCGGCTCATTGGCGGAGAGTGTGGGGAGGTTCCACGAAAAAAACCTGCCGCTGCCGTCAGCCATATTCAAAAAAATTCGTGCCTACTAAACAAAAAGCCGGCACACATTCGGTCCTGAAGGGACCCCCTCGTCACTTACCTATATTCATCCTCGAAGGCGCAGATGTTTCGGCCTTACTGCATGCCCCAACCACCCATTTGACACTGAGGGCAGATAGTTTACAGTGAGAGGGCGCCAGGATAGTGAAGGAGGAAATAAAAGAGCTCACAGCGTCATTACGTTATAATCTGGCACGGCCTTTATTCACTCATTTGCACATTCGTCAGGCAAAAACTAGAGAGATCTTCAGAGCTATACTTAATCAATCTTGGATGTCGCTAACTCTATGTATTACCTAAACCAAGCTGTGGTGATATTCTTAACTAAATAAAATCTTATCCAGGATGATTTCTATCCACTATACTTCGTAATCAATAAAATTAAAAAAAAAATTATTCAAAATGATTCGTTATACATACTAATTTTTCTTGTTTACTTGTTCTAAATCATTCTGGATGAACGGTATTCATTGTGTTTTCTAATCAATGACAATAATAAAACATTTATTCAAAATGATTCGTTATACATACTAATTTTTTTCTTTGTTTACTTGTTCTAAATCATTCTGAATGAACGGTATTCATTGTGTTTTCTAATCAATGACAATAATAAAAAATTTATTCAAAATGATTCGTTATACCTACTAATTTTTTCTTTGTTTACTTGTTCTAAATCATTCTGAATGAACGGTATTCATTGTGTTTTCTAATCAATGACAATAATAAAAAATTTATTCAAAATGATTCGTTATACATACTAATTTTTTCTTTGTTTACTTGTTCTAAATCATTCTGAATGAACGGTATTCATTGTGTTTTCTAATCAATGACAATAATAAAAAATTTATTCAAAATGATTCGTTATACATACTAATTTTTTCTCTACTTGTCTTTCCGATCCTAATCTATTCCAATAACCAGAAACAAAAGCACAGTATATTTCAACCTGACCAAGAGTGTCAAAGGTTATTTGTTCAAACAAAATGGTCTCTAACCATACTACTTTCCATTCACTTTAGAATTATCCAAGTGAACGATATTCATTACCAATAATAATTTAATAATTCGATAAAATTTGTTTGTTCGATGTAATTATTTGTATAGTTCCTTTGGAACTAGAGATTATTTTTCTTCGAAGAGTATAATGACACACACAAAAGTATTTAAAAAAAATTTACTCACAGTACTCACAGCTGGACCTTTTCCCCTAAGGAGCTCCCTGGAGGCGGCTGCACGACGCTATAGCGCTGGAAAACAAACAAACTAATACCTCGGGTATCATTATAGTCTCTTCAAACACATCATGACGATTTTACCCTGTTCCTGTTTGCTTTTGTTCTTGCCTATTTCCTACGATCCACTATATATACTGGAGATATGCTTAGTTAAGTGCCGTGAAAACGAAGCTACAATACAACAATATATACATATACAATATAAAAGATACACAATATATAGGGTTTGCCTTGTTTCATGGGAGGCCGCCAGTCTTCCCGAACAGAACGAAATATGTATGGACGATAATCCTTGCTCGCCTATAGCCAATACACCAATTACAGCATCTATGCGTGCGGTGTCAAAATTTTGCCGGATCTTGTTGGTCCTAACGCCGAGATTAATTTACCATCTTGTAGGAATATGGTCAGTTAGATTTGTCGGGATCGCCAGCAATTAAAATTTAAAGTTTCTCCAGCTGTATTAAACTTTCAATTGGGTTATTGTCCAGCTCAAATTGTTGATTCCGCAAACTAATATGTTCTTTGCACACCATGCCCTGCCAAACGAGTAGTACCAATGCCACTTGGGTATTTGATAATGCCTGCACTGCCAATTTGCCGTACTAATGTCCTGCGTAAGTAAATACTTTAACACCATGTGCACGATGGGCACTTATGTGCAGTTCTGGGCCGTCAGGGTGGACTCTATCGGACCATTGTCCGCCAAAAAATTTTACTGCCAGCTTGGTGGCTCTGTTTTTCGGTGTCGATCTTGAACCGTCCTTTTTATGCGTTTTAACAAATATATAAATATGCGCGTTTCCGTACTTCCGCGTACGAATTTAATTATTATCTCACAATCTTATTTGCTGTCTGCGATAATTTTCGATTTTTCTACCAGACTTCTTATCTTCGACCACCTTTTCGTTCCAGACAGACAGGAAGACAGACCTCTTCTTCTTCCTTGCCACAATCAGCATGTCATTTTTGAGCTTGAGGAAGCGCATTTATTTCGTACGGCGTGCGTTCAAATTTTTTGCTATGGACAGCAGCCAGCCGGCATACACGCTTCAGTAAGGCATGTAGCATATTGCTATATGCAATACGCTACGACCGTCACAGCCGTGGGTACCAAGACACTTGGCAATTTCACATTAATTTTTGGATAATATGTCAAGTGTTAAGTGGTGGACAGTCCTGTTTAGCGTGAATTTTGTTTTTAAAGTGTTTTTAAACGTTTTTAATTACATTTTAGTGCTTTGCTTGTGTCTTTAGTGTTCCAGTTTGGTTATTGTATATTGTTTTGGGTGTAATTTAATTTATACTGTTGTAATTTTATGTTTTTGTTTTTAGTGCTAGCTAACCCCACTTGTTTTTTTTACATAACGTGCTTTGTTTGTACTATCTTACTACGTTTTTTTCCAATCGCGTCGTAATTTAATTTTATTCTTGTTATTATGGATTGTTGTGGTTTTTGCCGCGCCGAATTTGATGGCTCTTCCGAGTTTTTAGTGTGCGCTGGTGTTTGTGGTAAGGCGTTCCACTTGAGAATGCGGCCTTAAAATTGTTAAAAAAGACTCGTAATTTACTGTGGGTCTGCCACTCTTGTGGAAGGCGAAGTCTTTCTGCATCTAGTTTCCTCATTGCGATACTTACAATTATTGGACTCCATTCGTCTGTTTTCCAGCTTGAAAGCTTCAGAGCATCCAAATATTCTCGAATGGTATCGTACAACAACGTCTTCTTGGGATCTGTATTCTACTTTCTTGGTATCAATGATGGTATTCACATAAGTTGTGATGATCTTTCTCTTGTTATTGAATCTGGCCTCTATCAAATGCAGAGCAGTTTCATAGGTTTGGCTACTCAATTGCAAATGACTGATAGCAAATGACTGATAACCCTTCTTGCGTCTCCTTCTAAGTGATACTGCATCCTTTGAATGTTGCTTATGTGTAAGGTGTTGTGGATGACGTTCTTTAAAATGTCGGTAAATGACTTCCAGTCTTTGTAATCTCCACTGAACTTTGTATCGGTGGAAGCTATGGGTAGTTATGGAAGTGGTTGGTTCTTCTTCGAAATCTGGTAATTGGCTATCAATTCAACAGCCTTCTTAAAAAGAGTGTCTTTTCGTATAATGTTTCGGTGAAATACGGGTGGTCATTTTTTGCGCTCTCTACTAGTTGTAGATGACGATCGTTAAGGGTTCCACATATTTCTTTTTTTTGTAGGTAACTATTCTTCTGTTTTAGTTTCAAGTCCGTATTTTTTGATTCTAGATCTCTGGAGGTGCTTTTGTTAGCAATATACAAGCATGGCAGTGTTGTCGTTGTTCCAGTGAAGGCTGGAAGTACCATGTAATGAGTCTTGTACTTGAAAATCACTAAAATAAGTCTTGAATAAATTACAACAGGGTATTGAAAACTAAACAAGACTGCTGTTGAGATCGACTATGTATGTCTGTTGAAAAGAAGCTAAGTTCAGACTAAACAGTGTATCTAATCTGACTTTGTTGCTGGAGAGTGGTTATGAAAGTGATAATTATCATTGTTAGTTCTTGATTGTACTCTAACTTTATTTTCAAAAATTAATGTACTTTTATATAAAAAATATCACAGTATTACCTAAAATATTTTAATAGAGGAATTGCACAAAAGATAAAAAATAAACAAACATTTCACGGAATTAAGATTATTTACTCATATTGTAAACAAAACAAAAAGAAATTACGGAACTAAATTTGTTCACACAAATTGTAAAAAAAATCAAAAGAAGTTATATAAAGCAATTGTGAAATATAAATAAAAAAAAGAAACAAAATATAATTCTGCAAGAAATCAAGACATTGAAAAGAACGCATAAAAAATTATTCTCATTAAATGTGTCACCGATAGCCTGGTGCCAAAACGGATTGTGGAGGTTAAAACGGAAAAAATTAATAACAGGCAAAGACCAGATGGAAAATTTAGTTAAAGTTATAATTAACAGGGGGGGGGGGTGTTAAGGGTTTGAAAGTGTTGTTTTTTTCAATTTCCGGCGGATTTTTCTGGCGGAAAACATTCTTCGCGAAAGTTTAAAAATATCTATTCATATAAGGCATTTTTCAACATAACCTCAAATTTTTCGAGAAAGTGAAAGTATACCTTTTTTTGCATTAAATAAGTACTTTTTTTTTGGAATCTGGGAAAAATGTAGTTTTCGATATATTTACAATTTTCGAAAAAAAACTAATTGCAAACTTGGCTTGGTTATTTGGACAACGCGCTCGATAACAAAAAAGCTATGCAATGGGGCTGGATCGAACATCTAGGTAGACTCGTGCCCAAATTTATCCCAAGCAGTTCAGAATTAATTCCCGAAAAATTATTAAAAAGTATTATACGGCTTAAAATGTACCAATTTATGCAGTAATTGTAATGAAAACTGCACAAATAGATATAAAGAAATATTTGAAGACGTAAGTGATTTGGAAGAGATTATTGATGAAGAGTTAGCAAAGAGTCTTTAATCGAGGAGCTCGAAGACGTCGATAATCTCGAATATCCTTCGGAATTTGATTGATGAAGAAGAAGAACAACCACAATGCAAAAGCTTAGATCATATAACGAACTGGATAGGCTATGAGGAAGAAAAACTTAAGCATTTTTCTTCAAGTAGTAGAATCGCATCGATGTGTTTGTTTAGTCATGGAAGTCGTAAACTACGATATTTTCTGAGCGGGCACATAATTTAGTGGTTGAAAGTTAATCATATATTGAACAAGTTTTATAATTTCCTGTCACCGCGATTCGTATCATTTTTTCAGTTTATAATTTTATAATTCTTTTATAACTTATTACATTTTTAAGAGTTTTCCTAGTGCCCCATTTATTTGCTGATAATATTTCTTGTCGTTGCCTTTGCTTGACTGACATCAAACAAGAGCCCCGATGACAATTCAATTGTAAGATCTAAGAAATGACAAATGAGAAATGTCAGAACTATCGAACTGACAAAAACTAAGACCCCAGCCCGCTTGTCATTTCCCTCCCGTGTCCACAAAAAAATTGCTTTTCACACGTACACGAATTTTATACAAGGTAGCCTATCCTTTCGTTTTATGATCTAAGTGCAAAAGATGTAAAATTAATTCATTAGAATTTTATAATTTCTAATAAATTTTTTATTTTTATAAAAAATTATCAATAAATTAATTGTTCTACTTAATAATTACGTATTCAAATATACCTAAAACAGATTACTCATCGTTATACTATTTATTTAGTGAAAAAATAGTAAAATATACGTTAATAAAATTGCTTACGACTTTCAGTACGGTGCGTTGGCATGAAAAATTCAAGTTTCAGGATGATTTTCGCCTGTCTTCAATTAAATTGATTCACTTTAGTAATATTACATTTAAGGAAATTCTGTCATTGAAATTTAATCCATTATTTACGTACATAATAAAAAAAATTGAAAATCATAAAAAAATTGAAAAATTCGTGATCCGAAAAGTCATTTTTATGGTTTTTCGCAATTTTATGCGGTTTCTTCAAAAATAAACCATCAACATATATAGACCATTTTAAAGTGGACATTTCAATGGTTAAAATGAGCCCAGATAGAATATTTAAATCGAAAAAAAACACAAATAAAGTTTTTCGTGGAAGATTTTGGTTTTTTTTCTCGAAAATTGTAAATATATCGGAAACTACATGTTTCCCAGATTCCAAAAAATTGTGCTTATTCAATGCAAAAAAAGCTATACTTTCAAAAAATTTCATGTAATTTGAATTATTTTTACGAGAAAAAAAAAATAAAAAATCGGGTTTCGCCATTTTCTCGAAAAATTTGAGGTTATGTTGAAATTTGCCTTATATGAAGAGTTTTATATATTTTTATTATATACAACTTTCGCGAAGAACATTTTCCGCTAGGAAGTCACATTTCGCCGAAAATCGAAAAAAAAACAGTTTCAACCCCTGAACCAATGGACCAAACAAGAAACACAACACCATTATCCGTTTCTGGAAAAGGTCTGGCGATGTCTACGGCTATCCTCTCAACACATTACATTATATTTTTGCATTTCTCCTCTGCTTCTGTGTGGCGGTCCTTTGCAAGAAGCACATATAGTGCATCTGCGGCACCACTCCTCCACATCCTCCTCCACATCCTCCACATCCTCTTATGTAACCAATAAAACCTTTCTCGTATTTCGGAAATTGTTTTATTCACCCCCAAATGTCCTCCAGATGCCCCACTGTGCATTTCTTCTAGAACATCGTTGACCTTTGATGCTGGGACGACTATCTGCATTCGGAATGACTCGCCGTTAGTTGCCTCCCATTTGCGTTTTAATATACCGCATTCAACGTGAAAAGAATTCCATTGAGCCCAGTAGCTCTTCAGCTTCTTGCTCCTCTCCGAAATATCCTTCCATTGTGGTCTTTCCATGTCTTTTTTCCAAGCAAGAATGGGTGATATGATGTCTGGGTCTTCTCGTTGTGCTGTTCGCATGCTTTCGTTGTCCCAACCTGTTGATGGTTCCACCGTTATCAACTGTATATTTGGCGTTGTGTCTTTTTTTCCACCCGGAAGCAATGTTTGCATTCAAGTTTAAATCGACGTCGTGAAAGGCCGTCTGCATTTTCATGGATTTCAAAGCCATAAGCTTGAAGTCGCTCTATCCATCTCGCCACTTGTCGCTCAGGGTTTTTAAACTGCACTAGCCATTTAAGCGCTGCTTGGTTGTGTTTATAATGGCAAGTAGCTCTTTCCTTGTACCACAATAATTTCTCTCTGATTTTGAAAGTGCTTTTCTATAATAAGCTACATTGCTGGCATCTGTGTCCAATATGAAAGTATTTTCCCAGCTTTGGATAGTGACGCATTGGAGTTTCACTCTTATTACATTTATCCGACCATATGAACGGCTTTCCCTTTTCTGTAAGTTGATGTACGCTTCTTGCTGTATCTGCAAAACCTTTCACGAATCGTTTGTAGCAGATAGCTAGACCACGAAAACTCGTTAATTGATGTTTGTCTTTTGGAACTGGCCAATTTTTGACAGCTGTTATGTACTCTGGATCAGTTCATACTCCTTGTGATGAAACACATTCCATGAGTATGTATATGTATTTCCACTTGCCAGTAACCACTCTTCAAATCCAGTGTGAAAAACCATTGTACTCGTTGGTAACGGATAGCTATCGGTAGTCTACACAGAATCGTGTGCTGCTATCCTTTTTCCTGACCAAAACAACTGGTGATGTCTTAGGGCTGTTAGATTTTTCTATTATGCCTTGTTCCTGCATGGAGTTTATCATGTCTGAAATTTCTGGTTTTTTGGCTAACGGTAGTCTTCTTGATGTCTGTCGAATGGGCCTAGAATCTCCTGTATTGATCCGATGCTGGAAAAGATTTATTTTACCGTAATCATCACCTTGACGTTACTACCCTTATCCAAATTAACAATCTGGTAAACAGGGTTACAATTTCCAATTATAGCACCTTCTTTTAGTTGTACCTCATTTTCGGATGTGTTGAGCATTCTGACTGGAATTAATGTTCACTAAAGTCTTTACAATTATGTTCGATGTTACTTTTGTTAGGTTAGGCTTCACCAAATAGAATCGGGAGGTCCCGATGTCATCAGGAAGCTTTGTCCATACTACCGTCTCGGAGCATGCAGAGAGAATAACATTCTCACAGATCATCGTCCTTAATTTCGTAGGATAATCTGCTCCTCTTCCTAGTTTCATAGGAATTTCTATGTTGCCATATTTGAGTATCCGTTCTCCGACATCTAGAGATATTTTATATATGGTCTACTCCAAGAATGCATTCATCCATGATGTCTGAAACCAGGAAAGTGTGAGGAAATAGTAGTTCGTATAGTTGAACATCCAGAGCTCTCCAAAAACCTGTGCTGCTGCTCCACTTGCTGTTCTTAGTAAATATTTGGTGGTGTTATGAAGCCATTTGTTCTTGACCAGATCCGCTCTAATAATTGATCTTGAAGCCGCAGTGACGATAGTGACTGCGCAGTCATTTTTTCCTACACTTCCATATATAACAAGACTGCTATTATTTCTCAGCAACTGGGCTACCTGAATGATGACTTCGGGGCTGTCGACTCCACCAACCAACTTCTGCCCCCCGAAGCTGGTTTTACATGTTTTCCGAATGCTGAACAGGGGACCTGATGCGACTAGTCGGTTTTTGATTTCTAGTCTCTGCTAGCCTTAACGCTTGTTGCAATTTTTATCTGTAATAGCGTTCACAAATGCCTCTGTTGCCATTTCATTAAGGAAATCTGCAGTTACGCTAGAGTATGAAGGGTAAGCTAATTTTTCCACATCAGCCTGCAGTTGTTGTAGTGATTCGCCATCCTGTTGCGTCTCAATGTTTTAGTAATTCACTCACAGTTTAATATAAAATTATCTTTCAGAATTTTCACTTAAAGAAGGAAAGTTACACACAATTTGACAAAATTAATCACTCTTTGAATTTCAAAGTCAAATGCCACCACTTTATTTCGCGAATTTATCTTACTTCTGACACCAGTTGTTACGAGAGTGCCCTTAGTTCGTTATTTAAAACACAATATTTCAGATATCATTAACAAGTTCTTCTTTTATTTAATTTCACTGTTTACTTTCACAAATTCACAACATTCAAATCAACTCTTTATAGTTATCGCTAGTACTGTACTTCTAATTATCGCAATCCAAATAGTTTACTTCGTTCACTTCAATGTCTGAAATAAGACTCGCCTCTTGGTTCAAGTTCAGGTTCAAGTATTTTATTTGCGCTAATTAGTACACTTAACCTAACAATATTTTCTTATCTAAAACTAGTTCTTGATTATAATACCTACGGGTTTTTTTTGGCCCTGAGTTCAATTTATCTAGCTGAGTTATCTTACTTTCTAATTATATGAATTTCTAACTAACATATGACTTACCTCTAAACTACGGCTAGCGCTACCTAGTTATAATTAACTAAAAATATTTAGAAAATCTAATACTTAAATAACTTAAGTACTAGCCACATAACTTATATATAAATCTCCAGGTTGCATTTGCCTTCCCATCTGGGTGGTGTTTGTAAGCTCCCAGTTGCGGGTATTGTCTGTAGAAGGTCGCATATATCCTGACTTGCAGGCTGCACTCGACCTTCTGTCTTTCTCTCGGTGACTGACTCCTTTTTCCCTGAAAAAAGTAAAAATTCCTACGCAGTAGTATTTTTCGTGACATGTTGAAATGCAAAAAGGCGCTAAATATTTGTTAAAGGGTAAATGGGGAAAATTTGTTTGTTGTTGAACAATTGGGTTTGGATGATTGGGGATTTGGGCTACCTGCTTCTTCATCATCTCAACCAGGTAGTCCTGGATTGGAGAAATACCAGCTTTCTCGTATAGAACCTGATGGCGATATGCCTTCCACAGGGCCTCGGTAGAGTCCAGTGCAGATTCGGAGCGTTTTTCACTCTAATCTCGCAAAGATCTCCATATATGTTGGCGAAATGGTATGCCATATGGGGAACGAGTACGTTAGGGTGGGCCTAATGAGCTGCTTGTACTTCATCAGTTTGGTGTTTAAAGTGAGACCATTCCTATATCTCATTATAGGACTGACCATGCTGAGTGGAAAGTTTGCTTTCCTAACAACTGCCTTTTCGTGAGGGTTGAACTTAAAGCGTTCATTGAAGTTTATACCTAGGTATTTGGCGGTCTTTCGCTCAGTTGGTGCTGCATCTGTCTTACTGTTGACTGCCTTGGTCTTCGGTTTCTCCGCTGGCTGGATCAGTTTATATTAATTCCCAGATGCCTCCTGATCCTCCTTGCTGCCCTGTTGTGGCTGCTTGCCCTTTTTCTTTGCGTTGTTCGACAGCTGAGTCTTTGGTCTCCTCTTGTTCTGAACACAAAATCGTTCGGTTTCGTCACTACCAGGGTCGTCACTGCCATCATCCACATGCATATCCGCTTCGTTCATAACTTTACTCTTATCCATTTCGTTGTCATCAGTTTTCATAAATTCGTCCTGCTGGTTTTCAGGATCAAATCCTTTGCTTTGTGGTTCATTAAATATTTGGCTCTGTTCCGGGTCCCTGAACACCTTCAGTTCGTTGAGAATTGTTTCTTCAATTGTTCTTGTAAGCTCGTCTTTGGAAAGTTCCTTCGCATTACACGTTCTTTAGTAACTGACATTTTCCGCCAATCTTCACACTTTTCTTCTTTGTCCTTACAAAGTTTTCGATTCTTTCTTACCAACAGTCCTCTTTTCTCTTTGACTTTATTAGTCTTTGTCTTTTTATTTATCCGCACTATCACTGATTGTTTTTCTTTATTTGAGTCCTTTCTCATTATTTCACACATTCACTAAAAATTTTGTGTTTGCACTTATGTACATCCAATATCTGTTAATAACATCCACGGCATAAGTAGGAAACACAAACATTTATAAATATTGTCCACACAAAACCCGTCGGCAAATTTCAATTTACCGATATACCTTCGGCTCTCGTTAAAACGAAAACCCGTCGGCACTTTGCTAGTTTATAATCACTAGCCGCACTACCTCTATGTTTTGTTTATTATATAAATCACTGTGTTACGTACCTTTGTGGGGATCGCGGGTATTGTATCCAAATCCGCTGTCCTACCGGCTGCGCCGATTTTTATATATATATATATTGTGTTTTGAGATGTCGGGTCACTTTAATCACACCTTTTTATCTTGTACACACCACAAAAAAAGAACTTTCCTTTCTAATTTTAACTTTATTTATATTTAAGCACAACTTCCTTTCCTTAGATTTTAACTATGAGTCCTTTTTAGACACAACTCTTTTCTTAGATTTTAACTTTTTGCTCTATTTTCTTGTTTTTTCAAACTCAACCGAGACCGCCGCGTATAGGATTTTAAAAATCGACTCGATTCTTCAACTTTTACTGCCGCACCGCCGTGTATAATACTTAAAAATCACAACTCGATTCTTCAACTTTTACTGCCGCACCGCCGTGTATAATCTTTAAAAATCACAACTCGATTCCGCTTTTTGCTTTTTACTCTGCTCTCGATCAAATTTTTAATTCAACTCGGCTCTTGATTACTTTTGCCGCGATCAAGAGCCCTCGTTCAGGGTAGGAAATGCATAGTTGCATTTTTACCCTGAGAAAATTTTCATTTATTCTGGACTTGATAAACAAGTCCAGAATGTTTTTTTCGTTGGACGGAGGTTTGAAATTTGATGCTTTGATAAACATCAGCTATCGTTCTGTCGTTCTGAAATCGCGCCGCGCATATACATAAAATGTATTTCGGCGGCGCGCATTTCTCACGACGAAAGCTTTTTTGTGATATGTATGTACGTTCGTCCATACATATTGAAATTTTCACGACAAATCGTACTGAAGGTACGATTTGTCTTTTGCTTTACTTTTTTTTTTCTGTAAATATTTCTACTGGCAAATTTTGCCTTCAGCAAAACTTGCCATGGGAATAATTTTATTTTAATTTATGGAATGTGAAGAAAATTGCTGACGCAATTTTCTTCACTGATTGAATAGATAAGCTAACCATGTTTTAAGCATGGTTAGCTTATGTGAAAAATTTATGCTGGAAATATTTTGATGTTTCCTTTCTTTTCTTTTCCTTAATTCTATCCCTTTGTAATTAGGTGTTTGTTTTAGGCATGTAACAACTGTCTGCTATCAAATTATCCTAGAACCTTCCCGTGAATTCTATTCTCCGAACCCAAAGTTTACTGAGATGTCACTAACCTGAAGTTGTTTCCATTTCCAGCAGATGTCGTTTGTGTCACTTTGTTGCGCGTATTTAGTAACAGTATTCTTCGAATTCAGCTTGAATCTTTTCTAGTAATCCAAAGAAAACTGATCATTTGGGACTAGCTTCTCGTTTTGGTATTGTTCCGTGTTATTGAAAATTGCGTAATGGAAATTCTGGTCAAGATTTTAAGAAGCATGGGGCTTGCATGGAGGCTCAGATGTAATTTGACGTTAGCTATGTTCAAGCTTCATAACTCTACTCTAGGCTACTTTGTTTCTCTCGAAATGTTTGAGTTATGTGAATATCTCGTGCTTTGAGCTATTTGGCATTCCACTACATTTGTGATGAAATCTCGTACATTTTCTATAAATTACTGTTATTTCTTCCAGTCCAGCTGAAACTAGTTTATTAATGAAAATTATACGAAAAGGATTAGTAGAATCTAAGCAAGATCTTGAAATCCAGAGAAAGGATCCGACATCACCTCTATACTCTGTTAAAACGTTTGAAGCTCTGCATTTGTAAGTTTAAAAGTGCAAAAAGTGTTGTATGTATTAACTAAGCTTTGGAATTTTGCAGAAAACCCGAACTACTAAAGGGTGTTTACGCCATGGGTTTCAACGCTCCGTCAAAAATTCAAGTAAATTTATTGAATTATGTTAATTTTAGAAAGATCAAATAATGTTCAACTTATAGGAAACAGCTCTTCCTACTTTATTAGCGGATCCGCCGCAGAATATGATTGCGCAAAGCCAGTCTGGTACAGGAAAAACAGCAGCCTTTGTTCTTGCAATGCTGAGTAGGGTAGACTCAACTAAAAATAATCCCCAGGTAAGAATATTCGTTATATTGCACAAATCAGTTTTTAATTTCAAAATTTTCTTTAATATAATATTATTAGATATTTATTTACAAAGGCAAACTAAAACCAAATAATACAGTAATTTATCAAAAAATTAAGAACAAGAAATAAGTTATTTGCTTTAATTAAATTTATTATAAATTACAAAATGTTCGCTGTGGTCTTTTCGTCACCTTGTACAACACCCACAGAAAGGGTGCTCAAAGAATAAGTTTATTTAATATTTATATATCGCACCCTCAATGCAAGACTACCATAATCAAAAATTGTAATTGGCGTTTAAACATTTCAAATCACTATAAATTCTGAGAAGAAATTTTAAAACGTGCATTAGAATCTATTAGTGCTGATAGTGCTGAAAAGATATAGTAGGTGTATCTTGCAAGATATAAAGAATGGAAACGTGAACTGGGCGGATAGAAAATCTAGAGGTGCTACGAGACGTTTTGGAGACCAAAACTAGAAATTTTTAAATAAGATTGGTGAAAATAACTCTAGCTAGACACAGTTTGCAATCGCATAACAGGATAAACTCATGTTTTAACAGTATAGTATGCAGAAATTCTGGTAAGTTCACTCTAGCTCAAATTTGTTGACAAATTTATTGCATGTTTCATGGATAATGCAAAGACTGTTAATATAAATTCCTAAATTTCACAACTTTATGTATGACTTTAATCGATTCACTATACGGATAGGAGACCACCTCATAGCTATCGAGTAAAGAAGGATTTTATAGATAGATTGAGTGCAGCTGTTAGTCTAAGATCTTCAGATAAACAAGCCGGAAATATCTTGAAAGAATCTTGTGAATATTGCGAAGGTAGAATTGTAGAATCAATTAGCAGTTTACTGGCTGAGCCAGAATTCGAAGGAGGAACGTAACATGACGACTTTTGTTTTTAAGGATGTAGAGGAGTCATTAGACAAATTTAGTGGCGAGTCAGGAAAGAATTTTACTGTTTCGGTGAAAGAATTCGAAGAAATCTCTGAGGTTTTTGGTTGGAGTGAAATACAGATATACCTTTACGCGCGACGCCTGTTGTCTGGGGCCGCAAAGTTATCAGTGGAAACATTCAATGGAACAACTAATTCGGAATCTCTTTAGAACCTTTTTAAAAGAGAGTTCGATCATACCAGTTTTGACGTGCATAGGGCTCTAGAAAGTAGAAAAAAGAGTTCGAAAGAGCCTTTCCTAGAATACTAGTATTCAATGAAGCAGCTGTCAAAAAGGGAAAATGTTGATGAACAATCTCTCGTAGCAGAAATATACGAAGACGTATTGAATAAAACAGTGTTGTTCGAAACAAAAGACTTGGATGAATTGAATGACAAGTTTAGAATTTATCAAGAGCCAACAGGGTGTGAAGAAAATGATGAACGACAAACTTGAAATACAAAGTATCGCAAAACTTCTGGAAAAAGATGCTTCAACTGTGGGTCAACTTCTCATTTTACAAAGGTATGTGCTAACAAAGCAAAAGGTGCGCGGTGTTTCAGCTGTGGCGAGTTTGGCCACTATCCCCAAGTTGTCCTAAATCGAAAGGTGAAACAAGTCTGTCCATCCATCCGTCGTGAAATCTAGTGACGCTGCCAGGCATGAGAATAGAAATAGAGATTGGCGGAAAAAACTTTTTAGCATTGATTGATACTGGGAGTGAACTATTTAAAGCGAAGCAAGAGGACGACAATTTTTTATCTCAACTTGATGTTGTTCAGCTGATTGAAGACGGCAAGCCGGGAAACTTCGGGCAAGTTTCAAACAATATATTCTCAGCGGAAATCTCCGATATAATCAAGCAGTACAGACCCGTCAGACCAGAAAAATGTTGCGTACAGATGAAGATATCATTAGTAAACGAAACACCTGTGTATCATAAAGCACGTAGGCTCACTCATAACGAAAGAGGGATATTGCGTGATCAAGTTAGCGAATGGTTAAACGACAGTATAATTAAAGAAAGTAACTTTGACTTTGCTAGTCCGGTAGTCCTCGAACAAAAAGGATGGAACTTATAGGCTATGTATTGATTATCGTAATCTGAACAGTAAAATCATTCAAGACGATATCTATCCGCTTCCGAATATCGAAGACGTCATTCGAGAATGTATAGTGCCAAAGTGTTCAGTACTTCAGATTTGCGAAATGGATTTTTCCACGTTGATATAGTGCCGGAAAGTCTAAAATACACTTGCTTCATTACGCCGGACGGACAGTATGAATTTCTTAAAGTGCCGTTTGGTCTATTTAATTCATCTGCTGTATTCCAGAGAGTCATCAATGCTGTGCTCCGAACATTAATACAGAAGAATATTTTACTTGTATATATGGACGACGCTATTATCCCAGCAGAAAACGAAAATGATAACATCGAACGGCTAATTATTGTTTTAAGGATAGCACAGGAAAGTAGTTTGCTGGTGAAATGGGAAAAATTCCTGTTTTTACCAAGAAAAGTTGAATTTCTTGGGCACATCATAGAAAAAGTTTTCTTGGTCTTACCAGCTATTCCCAAATTGCTAAAGCGCTTGAGATCTATTTAAGTTTTGAGACCACGCGAAGTGAACAGAATTAGTCTAGTCACAAACCTGAGATCTTAGCCATAATAAAGTCGCTTAAGAAGTCGTGGACTATCTTCTTGGGTTGCAATTTGAAATATATACTGATTGTAAAGCTTTCCAACTTACAATGAAGAGGAAAGAATTATGCAGCCTAATAGCAAGATGGGCCTTGCTCTTGGAGTAGTATAATTGCATCGTACATCACCGATCCGGAACAAAGATGCGTCACGTAGATGCTCTCAGCCGCTATTCAATTGTGTTACCTATCGAAAATGGTCTACTCAAACGAATACGAAAAGCCCAGCTGGAAGAAAAAATTGCCGGTTAGCCGCAAATATTTACAGGGTAAGCCGTATGAAGATTCTTTGCTGCGTAGAAACATTTTATAGAAGCTGTGTGGATAAACATACTTATTAGTAGCTCCGAAGCAGTTACAACGCGAAGTTTTGAAACACATACACGTACAAGGTCAGGCAAGCTCTAAAAGGCTGGCCGAACTTGCTGGACAGGATTATTATATTCCGAGACTTTCAAAAAAGGCAGATGAGACAGTCGCCAACTGCATCGGTTGCATCTTAGCATCTAGAAAGCAAGGTAAGCAGAAAGGTTGCCTTAGTCCGATTGACAAGATGGATGTGCCTCTGTTAACTTTCCATCTAGATCATTATGGCCCTCCACCATCTACTGCGAAGTCGTATAAGCACTTGTTTGTAGTAGTAAACGCCTTCAGTAAATTCACCTGGATTTATCTGGTGAAGTCATACGAAAACTCGATCTTCAGAGTGAGGTTTTCAGCAACCCTCATCGAGTAGTAATCGATCGTAGGACCGCCTTCATTTCAAACGCTTTCCATGAGTACTGCAATGAAAGGAAAATAGCCCATGTTACCATAACTACAGGCGTTCCAAGAGGAAATGGTCAAGTGGAGCGCATTAATCAAATAATCATTTCAGTTTTGTCTAAACTGTCAATAGAAAATCCTTAAAAATGGTATAAGTACGTTGCTGCTAAGGTACAGAGGGCTATCAATTCTACAAAGTGATGGTAGGTTATTAGAAAACGAGCTGATATTGGACTTCGACAAAACCAACAGAGAAATGCGGATCGAGGCCTGTCTTGCAATACAGAAACTCCATGAGGAAAACCGAAAAGCTTTCAACCGGAAGAGAAAACCTTCAAGCCAATACATATAAGGTACATGACATGGCAGCCAAAAAGGATGCAATTCGGACCAGGTTTTAAGCTATATCCAAAGTTTATTGAACGGTATGAGCTGACTAGGCTTAAAGGGAAGGATCGTTATGATGTCTCTAAGATTGGGAATCACGAAGGACCTAATGTAACATCGTCATCTTTTGATTTTTTGAAACCATTGGCCAATAGTGATGATAGCGAGATTGAAAGCAGTGATGAAAATTTTGGTGAGCAGGATGGCCGGATCCGGATGTGGGATTCTGCGTCAGAGATCTGAAAAAAAAGTAAAGACAAAACCAAATTCCAATAAGATTCATGCAGCTGTAAAAATTGCAGAAATTGATAACAATAACTTATCGCTATGTTGAAAAGACTGAGCTGGACCTGTAGCCATCCGATAATTGCTGCAGTCGAATCTTTAAGCCGTATAAGTCAAGGTGTAGAATTAGAACATTATCGCCAGTTTCTAGTTTATTGATCTATAATTACTTTTTGATAAGCCGTTTTTATTATAAATCGAAGCGGGCTTTACAGTGTATCAGCTGTTGATAAGATTGTGCATGAATTAAAGACTGGATTTATATTTTATTTTAATCATATTTACCGTGAATTACCTTAATATAAAGACATATCTTAGTGAATAGCGAAGAACATAAGAACTCTACGTTTGTTAGCATCTAATTGAATTACCGTGAATTAGCAGTATTATTTGTTCAAATAATCCATTTTACGGCTTTTTAATTTCTCCGAACCCCATATATATACATACAAGGTGTCCCGTACGTACCGCATTTCCTTTATACCACGGATTCCTCTCAATTTCGAGAAATAAATTGTATGGGAGGAGAGCCGGAAAATGCACGGTGTGGGCGGTAGGGGGCTTTTGTGATTTTGGGTGCTTTTTATCCTAATACCGTGTAACTACGGTTTCCAACAAATGCCCAACCACATCTCTACTCCCTTTTCGTCGGTAGTTATAGGATGTCAAAGTCAAAAAATTGGATAATTTTGCAATTTTTCAATTTTAACGATTTTCCCGCCAAAACGCAATACAGTTTTATGACAAAATTTAAAGACCCCGGAATGTTACCTTTAATTTGACTATGCGCATGTACCTACCTAAATGCTACCGTTTTTCAGATATTCCCGTTTTTATGATGCATAATTTCATGATTTCCGAGTTCTGAGTTCCGAATATTGAGGAAACTCTAAACTCGCTTTCAAACAAACGGATGTTCACCACATTACATCTCTTGAGCGGATATATAGAAAAGGAGAGTCAGCATTTAACAGCATTTATTACACTTGAAGGACATTTCGCGTTTAAAAGGATTCCTTTTAGACTCACGAATTCACCTGCAACATTTATGAAACTTATTGCATAGTTATTCAACCAATTGACAGAAATAAAATTATTATTTACATGGATGATATTTTGATTCCATCCGTAACCATAGCGGAAATAAGAAAGGCGGGCTTGACACTAAACCTAGCGTGGTGTACTTTTTTCAAAAGGAAATTGAATTCTTAGGCCACGAGATCTCCGCTGAGGGCATTAAACCAGGAATAAATAAAATAAAAGCAGTGAAGGGGTACAAATGACCTGAAAACGTGCGTAAGGTTAGACAATTTCTTGGACTAACTGGATACTTTCGACGTTTTATACGAGATTTTGCAGAAATTGCACAACCACTAAATCAGCTTCTCCGAAAATAATTCGAGTTTAAATAGAGTGAGGACACAGAGACTGCTTTTAATCGTCTAAGAGACTTGCTAAGTCAACGACCACGGAATAGCCGGAATTCTTATGCAAGAAAAAAGTGGAGACCTAAGGCCAGTATCCTACTTCAGCCGCGCAACAACATCAACGGAATCCAAATATCACAGCTATGAGCTGGAAGCTTTAGCTGTCGTTGAATAAGCATTCGACTTTAAGCTAGTTTTCAGGCCAGCAAAAAAAGTCTCATGCGGATGCATTAAGCTGTTGTCTAATAGATAAAGGGCGAGAAATAGAAAATGTTACAGATAAAGTGCTTACTAGCGGAGTTATGGACGAAGATTGGCTGGCGGTGCTACAAACACAAGATGTCAGGCTATTGGAAATTCCGAAGGTTTTAACGGGTGATAATAACCAATCATAAGGAAAAGGGTGGAATGAAAGGAAGTTATATTCTGAAAAATGGAAGGATTTTCAAGAAGACCACTAATGGAAATCTATTTGTTATACCGACTGGAACCAGATGGCGAGTCATAAGATATGCTCACAATAAAATGGGGCATGCTGCGTTGGAAAGACCTCTTGAGAGCTTAAGAAAGTATGTTTGGTTCCCCAGCATGAAAGCAGTTGTAAGAAAGTATGTGAACTCGTGTGTGGACTGTCTCTACAATAAACGTGGAGTTGACGAATCCAGGTACCAAATTTATCTTTCAGAAAGACAGCCGATACCATTTCACATGGTGCACCTCGACCAAGAAGCAAAAGCGGAAATACTCACTTAATTGGCATTGTGGATGTCTTCACGGAATATATGTTTTTAAGACCTGTGAGGACAGCAACTAGCAAAGGTGTAATTAAATTACTCAATATTTCGGAATGCCGGCACGGATCATCGCCGACAGGGGACTAGCGTTCACATCAAGAGAGTTAGAGAGCTTTTGCAATGAAAACTCCATAAAACATAAGACATAAACACAAGATATTTATGGTAAGGACTGGGACAAGAGCATAAGGTCGATACAGTGGGCTCTTAATAGTTTGAAGAATTCTACGACTTTGGAAACACCCCACAAATTAATTTTAACATACCAACCAAGGGATGTACTGAAGAATAAACTACTCCTAGCTCTTCACGATACCATCGAAAAAGAAGAGGAAGATTTAATTCTCCTCTCTGAACTCAAAGAAAAGGTTTTGGTTAGAATCAAGGAAAAGCAAGCCGCTTAGCCGAGAAGTTAACGCATAAAGGACCACAACAATATAATGAATGCGATTTAGTTCTCATCCGGCATGAGCCTACATCTACCGGACAACCCCGTAAAGTTCAGGCAAGATTCAAAGAGCCTTATCTGGTGAAAAAGCCTCTCCCAACGATGGGTACGTAGTTACGGATTCCGAAGAACTACAAGTTTCCAGGAAACCATATGAGTCTGTGCAATCGGCAAACAGGATGAAGCTGTGGTGTGATTTAGATTCGCTTAATTTTGACGATGGACTGGAAGATACCGAAGCTGACGAAGAAAATATATAGGTTGAGGAAGTAATCAAGAAAAGCCTGTAGGATATTATGAACAGTTAAAATAAATGAGCGATGTAATTTTGTATCCGTTGAGCATGAAAATAGTTGTTCTTTTTTGTCTGTATAGGGGTCGACTGGGAGTTCATGAGTATAGGGAGTCGACGGGTAGTCGGCTGTTTCGATTTTCGTTTGGGAGTCGAAGCAATAGTTACTCGGTTGGTTATGGAGAGTCATAGCTCCTCATGTGGAAGTGAAGTCAAGTGTTGGATGTATTCGACTGAGAGTCGAGGGATGTCTGTGTTAGAGGAAGCCCCGGCAACGCTGTAGGAGGCTGTCATGTAGGTACATAGGTCACTGAGGACAGTGACACAGTAGGTTGGCCGAGCTATAGGTAGCATTTTCAGGTAAAAGCCCTGCCTGGCGTAACTATGGGTAAGTGTATCGGCACCTCAAAAGATGAAAGAAAATATTCTCGGAATAGTATGAATGTTGCTTGAGTAGGCTTATTGCCGGCAATTTAAGGCTAGACTAAGTGCGTTTGCTGTGTGAAGGTAAGGTGAGTTTGGAGTTCCAAGAGAAACATCATTGAGTCGCATAATCAGTTTACTGTCGAGCACGGTTACGGGTTGACTAAATTAAAGATTAATTCTTCGATTTGCAAACGCGACTTAATAATATAGTCACTTTACTTTTTGAACACACCTCGTATATTATTCACTAGTTCCACAGCCGGTAATTTTTCTGCGTAGAGAGACATGTTGTGAGCAGGTATGAATCCTGCTCTCAATATGTGTTTTCTACTGGACGTCAGTGTAGTCACATAATGTTTTAAGCTACATTGGCTGTGGAATCTAGACAATCCAAAAAATCCAATTGCTGGGAAGCTGTGTCCACCATTCTGTAATGTTGCTAGATTTAATTCACAATTTTGGTTGCAGAAAATTTATTTCACAATTGTGCTGGTTATTCCTTAGTGTTGAGTGGTTGAGTACCAGAGCATAGGTTGCTCTGAAAGCTTCATGCAGTGTGTGAATTGTTGTGTGGCTAATGTCAAAAATTTATCTCAATGTAGGCTAACACATAATAATAGGTAGAGCTATTAGATGATAAAGTTGAAATTTTTCTAGGCATCAAATATTGCCTTGTTTCGGTTATGCGGCAATGAGCTGTTAATAATTTGTAAATGCTGCTGTATCCATTTTCTCCCGCCTGTACGGATAACATTGTATTTTCTGATAAGTACTCCTTCATCAGTTGTAGTTCTTCCTTTATTTGAGCTGGAGTTAAGAGTAGTACTTGTATTGACAGTGTTGTAAAGAGTTCTGTTCTTCGAGTTTCTTGGTCGTATTCTTGTAATCACTAATAAGCTCATTGATTACTTGCTCTACCTTTTGAATGGTTTATCAATTTGAAGAGTTTGGGAGTTTGAGAAATGAGAATTTTCGTTTTCCCCGATTAAAACTCCCTAACTCTTGGGATTTTTTCCTACGGATTTAGGATCTAGAATACAAAAATATAGGTAAACAATTTCTGGGGGATTGGCTTATGGGGATGAGGTAGTCGTACCACCCTCCCATTAGGGGTTGTCTAAAATACGTCATGTTTGGTATCAAATTAAAGAGGGAGAAGCCGGTAATCGAGTTGTGTAGTTTTTTTTATCACTTTAGCTTCATAACTGACTTTTTACCCCCGAAAGACGGTTTTTTGCACTTGGGTCATATACACCCCAGTTCCTATATTTTGCATATATTTCTTCCCTTCTTTGTTTCACATTCATTAGTGCTCTGTTGTGAACATTTTTCTCTTGGAAAGTGAATTTCCACGACCTACCAGTTCTTCATAATGATGATTTGAAAATATGTCCATTTTTGTACCAAAAAACGGCAATTTTTTCATCTTAAGAAGGAATGATTCACTTCTTTTGCAGTTATCTCCAAAGCTATTTACCGGACTCAAACTAATTACATATCTAATTAGGGGACAAAATGTAGATGCGACTTCATTCTACATACAAGCTTTAACGTGCATATTTAAAAGTTTTATAGCATCTCTTCTGTACTGAAAGACGACCAAATTGACCATTTTCGCGTGAATTACAATTTTTAGCGAGTACCTTGAGACACCAAAATCCTTATTTCTCTGTAAGTATTGAAAGGATTTCCATTTGTTTTTGTAAACATAGCCAGGATCGGCAATGAATCCACAATTCAATTTGAAAATCCTAGGTACATCGGTATCTTCACAAAGGGCAATAAAAACAGAGAATGCTGTCAGTTGAGAAATATTTTTCTTACTTCTCCACAACTAACACAGCCGAGAGTTTTGTCGAGTGAAATAGAGAGTTTGGTAAATCTCAACACAAATTCCCCGAGTTACAGAATTCCGAGTGGAGAGTTAAGTGGCAAAAGAACTCTCATATCCAAAACTACACAGCTCTCCGAGTTAGTGAATCCCGCCCCTAAGGTATCCTCGTACATTTCGGTAAACTGTTAACCTTCGCGGCCTATATATGGTGCTGGAATCGCTGAAGTAAGCTGTCGATTTTTTTCAACGTTAAACTTTATATGAGTTTTTCTGGGAACAACATCTTTTAGCTCGCGGGGCGCTCTACAGCTTCAACGGCTGAACCGATTCACATGAATTTCTGCGTAATTGAAAAGAAATTCAATTTACGGACCATCAGGAAGCGGTTTTTGTCAAAAATTGATTTAGAAATAGTTTTTTCGTCCGTTGAACCAATTAAAAACGGGAAAAAATGGGTTTCTTTTTCAAACGGCTGGCATTTCGTTATTCAGTGGTTTTTTTGAAAACGAAAACTGGTAAGGCCCCCCCAAATTGTACGTAGTTTAATAATTTTTAATCCTATTTGTTTCAGATGAACTGGCAGAGCTCTGGAGCGCCCCGCGCAGACCAAAACACGCCATGCACGGTTTTGTTTGATTGGAGCTGGAGCCGCCATTTTGAATATGTTTTTTAAAAATAAAAATGGAATTTACTCTCCATTGATAGAAGAATAAAATACGTTAAACCCATTTCCAAAAGTATTGCTACGAGCGTGGCCTTAGTTCGTTATTTAAAACACAATATTTCAATAATCATTCAAAAATTCTTTCTTTATTTAACTTTACTGTTTACTCTCACAAATTCACAAATAGTTATCAAATCTTCAAATCTCTTTATAGTTATCACTAGTACTGTACTTCTAATTATCGCAATCCAAATAGTTTGCTTCGTTCACTTCACTGTCTGAAATAAGACTCGCCTCCTGGATGTGAGTAGCGCCGTATTTATACTCTACAAATTATCCTAGAACTTTCCTGAATATTCCATTCTCCAAACCCAGTTTACTAGGATGTCATTAACCTAAAGTTGTTTCCATTTCCAATAGATGTCGCTTGTATCACTTTGTGGGGCGTAACACTACCCCCTTCTTAAAATTGTTCGTCCCGAACAACAGGTGATCCACGGTCTTGATGCTCGCAGTATTGACATAATCGATCTAGATGAACGATTTTCCGTTTGCCTCTTGTACCCCGCTGAATCCTATATACTACGTCATTAATTCTAGTCATTACTGAATACGGTCCTTCCCAGTGTTGTTGTAATTTGGGAGAACGTCCCTTACATCGTTTCGGGTTGTACAGCCAAACAAGGTCACCTTCATTAAATCCGGCTGAGTTAGCACGTAAGTCATAGCGGGTCTTCATCCGATCGGTATTTATTGCTAATTTTGCTCTCGTGACCTCGTGTACATCAGCTAATCGTTGTCTAAGTTCCGATACATATTCGTCTGGTAACTTTTGTTCACCTCTGGGTATACCAAACTTGAGGTCGCTAGGTAAACGCATCTCCTTTCCGAATATCACTTTTGCTGGAGTTTGTCCGGTCGTATTGTGGACAACTGATCGATAGGCCATTAAGAACATGGGAATATGTCGATCCCAATCGCGTTGATGATAGTCGACTACTTTCTTTAGATGCTCGACCAATGTTCTGTTGAAGCGCTCTACCATGCCATCAGATTGTGGATGCAGAGGAGTTGTTCTGGTTTTTCTTATTCCCAGAATTTTACACATCTCTTGGAAAGTCCGCGATTCGAAGTTCCGCCCTTTGTCCGAAAGAAGTTCATGAGGAACACCAAATCTACTGACCCAATTCATTATTACTTGATCCGCTACTGTGGTAGACTCTTGATTAGGGATTGCATAAGCTTCAGGCCATTTACTGAAATAGTCAATAGCAACTAATATATAACGGTTACCGTTATCTGTTTCTGGAAAAGGTCCAGCGATGTCTACGGCTATCCTTTCAAATGGGGCTCCTACATTATACTTACGCATTTCTCCTCTGCTTCTGTGTGGTGGTCCTTTGCAAGAAGCACAGATAGTGCATCTGCGGCACCATTCCTCAACATCCTCTCGCATATGTAACCAATAAAATCTTTCACGTATTTTGGAAATTGTTTTATTCACCCCCAAATGTCCTCCAGATGATCCACAGTGCATTTCTTCTAGAACATCTTTGACCTGGGATGCAGGCACGACTATCTGCATTCGGAATGCTATATCTGCAAAACCTTTTACGAATCGCCTGTAGTAGGTAGCTAATCCAAGAAAACTCCTTAATTGATGTCTGTCCTTTGGAACAGGTTCAATTTTTGACAGCTCTTATCTTCTCTGGATCAGTTCTTACTCCTTGTGATGAAACTATATGTCCCAAATATTTTACTTCATTCTTGAATAGAGCGCATTTATTCGTACTGAGCTTTAGCTTCGCATCTCTCAGTCTTTGAAGTACGTCCCGTAAGTTGTTTTTATGTTCCTCGAATGTTCTTCCGATCACAATTATGTCATCTAAGTAGACAAGACATGTTTTCCAGGTTAATCCTCGTAAAACACATTCCATGAGTATGTATATGTATATTTCCACTTGCCACTCTTCAAATCCAGAGTGAAAAAACAATGCACTCGTCGGTAACGGATAGCTATCCTTTATCGTCACGTTATTTAGCTGGTGGTATTCTACACAGAATCGTGTGTTGAATTGCCGTAAGTCACTTCCAATTGAGAACGCAGTTTTTTCTCGGTCCTCGGGATGTATTTCCACTTGCCAGTAACCGCTCTTCAAATCCAATGTGGAAAACCATTGCGCTCCAGAAAGGGTGTCCAATATGTCATCAATCCTTGGTAATGGATAGCTATTCTTTCTTGTTACATTATTTAGTTGGCGGTAGTCCACACAGAATCGGGTGCTGCCATCCTTTTTCCTGACCAAAACAACTGGCGATGTCCAAGGGCTATTAGATTCCTCAATTATGCCTTATTGCTTCATGGAATTTATCATATCTGAAACTTCTGGTTGTTTGGCTAATGGTAGTCTTCGTGGTGGTTGCCGAATGGGCCTAGAATCTCCTGTATTGATCCCATGCTGGACAAGATTTGTTTTGCCGAAATCATCATCATTCATTGCAAATAATTCCGAAAATTCATCGATCATCTCTTTGGCAGCGTTGTATTGCTGTTCACTTAAGGCACTAGATGAAAGAAGTTTCTGAACCTGTTGAGTAGTAGCTGGTATACGTATTGCCTCCTTAATATTACTACCATTTTCCAAATTAACAATCTGATAAACGGGCTCACAGTTTCCAATTATAGCACCTTCTTTTAGTTGTACCTCATTTCCGGATGTGTTATTTTTGTAGGGTTTGGCTCCACCAGATAGAATTAGCAGGTCCCGATGTCATCAGTAGGCTTTGTCCATACTAGCGTCTCGGAGCATGCGGAGAGAATAATATTTTCACAGACCATCGTCCTTATTTTGGAAGGATAATCTGCTCCTACTCCTAGTCTCATAGGAATTTCTATGTTGCCATATTTGAGGATCCGTTCGCCGACATCTAGATTTATTTTATATGTGGTCATGAAATCTACTCCAAGAATGCATTCATCCATGATATCTGACACCAGGAAAGTGTGAGGAAATAGTAGTTCGCCTAATTGAACATCCAAAGTAATTTCTCCAAAAACTTGTGCTGCTGCTCCAGTTGCTGTTCTTAGTAGATATTTGGTAGTGTTGTGAAGCCACTTGTTTTTGACGAGATCTGCTCTAATAATTGATCTCGAAGCCCCAGTGTCAATATTGATTGTGCAGCCATTTTTCCCTACACTTCCATATATAACGAGACTGCTATTATTTCTCTGCAACTGGGCTACCTGAATGATGACTTCGGGGCTCCCGACTCTACTAACCAACTTCTGCCCCCCCAAAGTTGGTTTTTACATGTTTTGCGACTGTCCAACAGAAGTGCTGATGTGACTAGTCGCTGTTTCATTTCTAGTCTCTCCACGAATAGCTTGCTCCCTGGCTCCACATCTCTGGCATACTTTTCTGTTCTCCTCTTCTTGTGACTCCATTCGTCGGCGTTTTCTGCAGTCCCTTTGGAGGTGTCCGGGTCTATTACAATTCCAGCATCGAAGAATACCACGTGACGGAGTCCTCTCTAATGACTGCATTCTGTTGCAAATACATTCCTCCACCGAAATTTCTCTCACTCGTACTGCACCCCGTGCAGCTTGTCTAGCAGATTCATATGCTAATGCATAGGCTAGCGCTTCTGCTGTTGACTTCTTTCCTGCTAGCCTTAGTACTTGTTATAAATTTTGATCTGCAATAGCATTCACAAATGCTTCTGTTGCCACTTCATTAAGGAATTCTGCATTGACGCTAGAGTATGAAAGATAAGCTAATCTTTCCACATCAGCCTGCAGTCGTTGTAGTGATTCGCCATGCTTCTGAATCTTGTTGCGTAACTGCAAGCGATATACTTGCTGCATGTGTTCATCTACATAACGTAATTCTATCGCCTATACTAATGAAGTGTAATTACGTTGCGTGTCAATCGATATAGTTTGTGATAGCTCTGACGCAGGACTTCGAAGTACTAATACCAGAGCTGTAGCTTTGTCTGCACATTCCATCCATTTACTTCGGAAGCTGCCTCGAATTGTCTCTTGAAAATATGCCACGAATTCTGTCCATCAAATATTGGAAGTTTCATTCTACCTGCACCGGATATTTCAGTTCCTTCATGCCGAGGTTGTCTATGCTTTATCTTCTCCAAATCTGCTTTGATCCTTATTAGCTTTTTTCTGCTCATCCAAACGGGCTTCTAGAGAATTCTTTTGTTCTTCTAAACATGCTTGCAGAGAATTCTTTTGATCCTCATTAGCTTTCTTCTGCTCATCCAAACGGGCTTCTAAAGAATTCTTTTGTTCCTGGAGAGAATTCTTTTGTTCATCAAAACGGGCTTCCATTTTGCTCATTAAAGTACTTAAAAGCTGTTCTATGTTCATCACAGGCTCTTCTTCAGCTTCAGGTTCTTCTTCGAAAATAAATGTCTCAGGATTCTTTTCATCCTCTATCAAAGCTTGTCTAAGTCGCTCCACTAGAACATTCTTTAGACCTGTCGTTTGCAATGACCGCTTCCCCAACTCCACTTTCAATTCCTGTATGCGAAGCTCCTCTTGTTTGCGTCCCATTACTTTTGATACTTCACTCACAGTTTAATATAAAATTATCTTTCGAAATTTTTACAGACGATTTCACACAATTAATTACTCTTTGAATTTCAAAGTCAAATGCCACCACTTTATTTCGCGATTTTATTTTACTTCTGACACCAGCTGTTACGAGCGTGGCCTTAGTTCGTTATTTAAAACACAATATTTCAATAATCATTCAAAAGTTCTTTCTTTATTTAACTTTACTGTTTACTCTCACAAATTCACAAATAGTTATCAAATCAACTCTTTATAGTTATCGCTAGTACTGTACTTCTAATTATCGCAATCCAAATAGTTTGCTTCGTTCACTTCTCTGTCTGAAATAAGACTCGCCTCCTGGAGTCAAGTCAAGTCAAGTGTTCTTCACACGCGATTAACGAAATAAAACGAATTATGGCGAATTTATTACCGAACCGATATCCCGGGATATTTGAAAATGTTAACCTACAGGCTTTAATTTTGGCCTAGAATTCACTTTTGTCTTTGATTCACTTTACACTTTAATTGTTCGAATTTATATTAACTTAAGGTTACACGATATCGAAATTATTACAGCCTGTTGCGCGACGGCAAGCTGTGTTGTTGTCTGTTATTTGACTCGCCTCCTGGATGTGAATAGCGCCGAATTTATACTCTACGAATTATCCTAGAACCTTCCTGAATATTCCATTCTCCAAACCCAGTTTACTAGGATGTCTTTAACCTAAAGTTGTTTCCATTTCCAATAGATGTCGCCTGTATCACTTTGTGGCGCGTAACAGTATTTATTTTATGCGCAAAAAATTTCCAAAGTTCATGCATTTTTCATGCCTCGACGGTAACCTCCCCTTAATGTAGTTGAGTTCACAACGCTCTTTAGTTTTTGATTTGAATAATTGAGAGGTGAATGATTTCTTCAATTCTCTTAATTTAGATTTCGCCCCGACGAAGTTAGTAGCATTGTCACAGTGTCACAGTTTTGGACCTTCCTCTAGTTTTGTGGTGTATATGACATGGTCAACAAAAGTCAACTCCAGTAAGACGTCCTGGTTGTACACGCTCCCTTGGAAGATCTCGCATTAATTGAGTAAAAATTTGTGGCTTGCATCTAAAACACCTATGCATGTATGTACTATTCTCTGGTCAATTTTCTTGGCATCTAACAACCAGAATCGTTTCCTTACTATAGCTATCAAAGTTTGTGGAGCGGCATGCATATGCTTAAGGTGTAACTGACGTATTAGAAGTTTGGTGAATATATGATCCTTTGCTAGAAAAAATTGGTATTTTGCGTCTCTTTCCAAATCCCTGTGCCTTAATCTGCTGCCTGCCCTGATGATTTCAGTTGCTTCGTCTAGGAATGGACACATTGTAAAAATTGCGCTTTTCTTGTAAAGTGCACCTTCTCTTTTGCGACAAAGGTGCTATGTTTAGAATGTAGGGACTACAGGAAGTGTGCATGAGCGTGGCTTTTTTCAGAGTATCATGAAGTAGGTCAGAACTATATTGAAGAAAGAGACAAATGTATTTTCAGCTGTCAAACGAAGTTTGCTAATTTGAAAGAATTTCAATCTTGTGAAAATAACGACATGGGAAATCATTTTTTAGGCAAGTATAGTTATAAAATATTTGTGTACTTTACACACATTTTTATATTGAATTAAAATGAAATTAATAGAAAAAACGATGAAATATCGGGGATTTGTTTACGTTTGTGACAGCTGAGAAACTCCCTGGGTATCTTGGCACAGTGGCAGCGACTAAGATCATTTACGGTGGGAGCAACTGTTATGGAACTATGCTGAGTGATGGCGTGGACGTGAAGTCCAGACTGCCAGCATGAGCTGACAGATCACTCGGTAGATAGCGTTGACGTGCAGGGCGGGACGCTAGCTCACCTGGGCTATTGGCGGAGAGTGTAAGAGGGTTCCAAGAAGACCTGCCGCTGTCACCTGCCATATACAAAAAATGTTCGTGCCAAATGTGTTTCTGCCTTCTTTCTGACACTGAGGGCAGAGGATTTTTCAGTGTCCCTAGGATGATCTGAAAGAGAGAAAAAGCGAACCTATTCAATCATCAACTCGAGGAGGGCTCCGGGAGAGCGAAGGAGAAAGAATAAACTCTAGAGCTTCATTACGTTATAATGATATCTTTATTAACTAATACAGCGTCGTCCCATCGTATGTTAGGAAGACTTTCAATGAAATTCAAAAATTATTCTAATACAACCGTTTTTATATAATTATAACGAGTTACATTTAACTATGTCCTGTCTTTATTCATACCAGCTTAATTTTCCGAAACTAAGAGCATGTACGTACAGCAAAAATTGAACGATAACATTGTCGTAAATGAGTCCGAAAGGCATTACATCGTTAAATCGTTAAGGCACCCCAAGGTTGTTAGAATTAACTTGAGGCATGACTAAATGAGCACTAGGTGAGCTAGGAAAGTAATAGTCGAACCGGTGAATACGTTATGATTACAGCTACATCGTTTATCTAACCTACCCTGTTTACCTAACATGGATCCATGCGTACGATTATGTGCAATTATCTCATGAAATTCCTGATTTTAAAAGTTAATCTCTAAATCCAGTAAATGTTTTGTTATCAATATACCCCCCCCCCCCCCATTCTATATAACAGACTTTTAAGAGATCTCTTAGCCTCTTAAATTTAGCAAGTAAGACATTTTAGCAGAATTAGTATTCTACATAAATTTTTGTGGAGAAATATTAACTTTAAGAGGTTAAGAGCGTTTAGAGAATCTTTCAGTCAGCCCAGCTATTAAAGACGTTTACTTTTCAAGAAGGAAGAAGAAGAAGTAATGTTTTTGGCAAGGTGATGCTAGCTATAATTGTGTGCGTCTTTAATTAAGTTACAATTATCGATATAAATTATAATTGTATGATAAATTCACAGCACGTAATGATAATTGAATTATTATTTTAATACCTAAATCGCAGGTAAAGAGTTCCCAGCGGTCGTTACGTCCAACAGTATATTCGTATAAACCTGTAGCAAAAAAAAATTGTTACCAAAACTTTAAAGTGACGATAATATTGTCGAGTAATGGAGATTATCGTAAGGCTATGTCATTTCTATCACTTTAAAGGTAAAAGATTTTAGCATTCTGAAATTCTATACAGCCTCAGAAATAGCAAAGTGATTCAAATCATCTCTCATATTGCACAGAACTATCCTCTGTGCATGGGTCAAATTGTACAATTATTTTATATTTCACAAACTAATATATACGAATTATATAAATATGTATGTATACGAATTATATAAATATATACTAATTTTACAGTATTTTTATCCAACATTTCGGTATTTTAAAACAGCAATTTCTGCAACTATCACGATAAGAGATTTAAGCGTACCTCGGTGCGGAGCTCTTATGTTAAAGAGATTTTTGACAGATATTTTCGTTTGCTAGAATACCAAATCTGTTAAAAAAAATCTTCACAAAAGTTAAGAGATCAGCTGACGTCTGACATTTCTTAACTCTTTACGTAGAATACCATCTCTGCTAATGGGCTTTGACAGCCCAGTTAGAGTATAAGAGCTCTTATCTCTTATGTAGAATCGGTGGGATAGTTTCCCTGCAATTCTAAATTGAGATAAAAATATCAAAAAGTTAATATGTAGGGTCATAATTCAAATATTAGCATCTAGTTTATAACATCAACAATAATTCAAAAAAACTGAAATCTCTATAATAATTAAATACCGACTTGCATGAAGATCAATGAGTCCTTTAATTAGACCAAGCTGAACTGCAGCAAATCCACTGGAACTAAACCAGACGTGACGGAAAGATGGGAGTTCGTTTTCCCCTCCCATTTTTCTTCCTCGAGACAAATACTTGATGTGACGTATTACTTTGCTTGCCGCGGAGGCTGAATTGAGTTACAGGAGCACCTTCAAAAATTGGATTTTCTGAGCCGGATTAATTACGTTTTCACTTGCACTTGGTAGGTAGGAAACAACAAATGATATCTCGCCAGTAGTGTGATTATGACGGAGACACTGTAATGGCCTCTTATTGTCTTTCTTTGGTATGTCTATACTGTATAGCGTTCACCCTGCCAGGGTGATGAGCCAAAAAAAACCAGTGACCGCCCGTTCTTCCAGACAATTACGAATTGTTTCCAAATGATGTGGTACTTGACTGAGTGAGTATCACTCCAATTTCTACGTCCACTATATAAATTCAGAAAACAAAATTTAGCTCAGCATTTGTTTTACATTTTTAAGCTAACCTCACTTACTCAATTTTAACAAACAAGTCGAAACCTTAATACTTTCATTAAGTACAAGCTGCGTAGAGAATAGCGGGATAAAACTCTAACCTTGCTGACACAAACTTTTTTTTTAAAGGAATAAACGGTAAATTATTTAACCTCTGCAACTGGAAGAACACGAGAAGAAATTTGTGTATTTCGGAATGCAAAACGAACTGATGATCTCTTCTTCTTCCTTATCACCAACTAGCTATATGGTAGCGTTGTTCTGTGTCAATTAGGTGGCGTTCGGTTAGCCGAATCAAGTCGCACCGTCCACATCGGCAATAGCTTACATGTAGCAGGCTGTGGCTAGTTTCAGTGTAGCATACTGCTGCATACAGGATGGTACGACCATAACACAACTGCAGTATTTTCAACCATATATCTTGATGCCCCGCTCTATATTTTGACTCTACTACAAGGCTGTACTGAGCTTTCACTTTTCACTACAGCGGCAACAGATTCTAACACAACCAGAATTTGACTACGCTAAATTTGGCTTATCACACTTCCTGTACTCTATGGTACTATGTCTTAAAACTCATTCCCTACACGTTTTGGATTATGCATTTTTCTGCCATTTCTCTTTAGTTAATTTTCCTGAGGTATGCATTTGTTTTAGCAATTTACAATTATTAGCGAATCGAATACAATTCCCAGTAATAATAATAACTTACTAAAGGAAGCCTTATAGATAATGCTGCTATGGTATCAGTGTAATTCTCTCTTGACGTATTTGTTACAAATGCAAGTTTTCGTGCTTTTACTTTAGATGCTTCTAAATTTATTTGAAAACATCCTGCTGGCCATTTGTATTCTGTTTCTTGGAGTAATTGCCCCATTAAATATAGTTATAACATCAGCGAGATTCTGAGTGCCTTCTATGTGCCATTGATGGCGAGTGGTGAGATTTTGTATTATCGCTATCATGTTTCTTGATTTTGAACACAATGGTTTTAACAGCGATACTAGGGTGCTGCTGTCTGAAAAGGCATGAAGTTGAATTTGTTCTGTTTGTGGAATGATCACTGCTCTGAGAAGCTTGATTCGCCTTACTTCTTCGAGACTTTTAAAAGATATGTGTTTTAGATGTGTTAGAATTTCTTCTTTTCAGTCATATGTCACCTTTCATAACTCTTGCACGAAGAATTTTCCTAAGACCACTACAGGCACAATAAGATCAAATAGGCGGACAACGTTATTTTATCGGATTTTCGTGAACGTGAAACATTGAAATGTATAAACTTTCGGTTCCTAAACGAGGGGAAGACGTTTTATCGTAGAGCTTTAGGGGTTTGTAACCCCATGATGTGGTAGGAAGAAATGACTCTTTGATGGATGCTCAAAATTGAAGCACTTCATGTTGCTAGTGGTTTATACTCAGGAATCGTTTGGTGGCTATTTGAAGTGAATTTCCAAGACAAACTGGATCCTTAATGAAAGGTAACAGAACCATGAATTGTGCGGAAGTTAATCGGTGAAAGCTTTTTAGCAGTGCTCTTTACATTCTACCTCCACCTATTAAGCCGCTTGTTCAATTTTCCAAAATCGCTGGACGTGTTGCTCCAGCTTTTTTAATGATGGTTGAGATGCTATAAAACAAATGTGTCTTGTGGGCAACGATTCTGGTAGTCTTCCAGAGACTACCCGTCCTAGTTCAGTATTTTGTAATGTCGGTTGACCATGATAAAATTTTTGTTGCCGTGCCTTCAGAAGTCCGTAATATAGCTCTGTGCCTATAAGCGTGTCAAGTTCTTGAGGACTATAAAAAGCTGCATCCGCTAAGACAATGCTGGGTGGCAACCTCCATGGTTTTGTGTTAACGTAAGCTGCTGGTTGCCTTTGACCTATTTTTGGAAGATTGATAGCATCCATTGTGATTAAGCAGTCAGTCGCTCTGGATCCGATGGTTGTGTACGTTTTGTGTTTTGCTGCGATATTCAACCCTCCAATACGCTAAATTTGTATGTCGTACGTTTGAGACCTAATTAGTTGACCATTTGTTCGGTGATGAAATGGAGCTGTGATCCTGAATCGAACAAAACTGTGTACAGCACTGGTGTTCCTGAAGCATTGTAAGCACAGACCACTGCCAAACTAGCATTACATTTTACCATAACATACCTTGACACTGTTTCCTGTTGATTGATGTGATTTGGATTGGCAAAGTGAGAAGCAGCAACTATTGGTTCTTGTATTGGTAGTCCTTTGTTTTTGGTTGTTGGTGCTGTGGTGCTCCGTCAAGTGTTTTGATGGTGAATAATATGTTATGACTCTGGTTGCTTTTTGCACAAGATCGTGCATTACACTCTCGTAATGTGTGGTGGGATCTGAGACAGTTGAGACAAAGTTGATGTCTTTTAATCGTTTGCATTCGTTCGCTTGAAGACAATATTAGAAATTTACTGCAAGTAAATATCTTGTGTTAATTTGTTTTACACAAGTCGCAAGAACCTTCCTGTGGAGCCATATAAATACAGACGGTTTTCTTCGTTCATCCCTTAATAACACTGTTTCCAGGTTATGGTAATATGTTTCAAGAAATTCGAAAAAGTATTTCAGAGTCTATGTCTCTTAGACTTTTAAGACTGTTCATAAGCCTTCCAACTATACTACTTGTTCCACTTCTGTAATACAATGGGTACCATTATGGAGTCCCAATTCTCGGTTTGAGCGTCCAAATTTCGAATAGCCAAAATGCGTTCTTTGGTAGTATCGTGCCAAAGTTTTAATCCAGAACAACTTTCGCCTGCTAGGGCCAACCCAGACGTAGTAAGCACGAAGCATGGGCATTTTGCTACAGTTGTGGCCAGACATGTCATCACAATAATTTGCTCCGCATTAGTTCCCTATATGATTACCGAGTGTAACTGTGTACGTGTTCAATCAAGTTACAGTTATTGACAGCACGTAATGAGTATTGAATTATTAATCACCTAAATCGCACTTAAAGAAGTGCACAGCCGTCCGAACAGAAATTTCGAAAGCTCAAAATGGGCGAAACTATTTGCCTGCAGTAATATTGATGTACTGTCCGTGCTGCAGCTTAGAAAAATGTAGCACGGAATTTTTCCTCCCCCGAAGGCCTCATTCACAAAGGCTGTAGCATGCTATCAGCGTCTGGGCTCTAGCATAAGGATGGTTGAGGCAGTAGCTTATTTATCAGCGCCGTATGGAGAAATCTTTTGTTCTCATATTTATCTAATAAGATATCCCAAGCCGCCTTTAAATAAAACATTTTCTGTGTTGAAGATGAATGAGTTGCATAAACAAGACTTGAAAATGCTTCCACTTAGTTATATAAAGTGACCATCGAAGATTGGAAGTGTATTTTCGGACGTTCACACTGAGGAGAGACATTACTATTCTGAAGATGTTCTTCCAAACTTTTCTTTATATTCTGATATCTCTAAGTCAGAAAAAAAATCTGGATTATATTGAAATTGATTGTAATGAGCCAATGAGAGTTTTTCATTATCACAGCATAATAATCACTAATTGCTGTAATTTTATTTGTCAAGTAGACCTTGGTACGTAAACTAATCTTATCCTGCTCGATTTTCTTTAAATTCGATAGCAGAGCGGTTATTCTTATAAAAAATATCATCGAAGAAAGTTTAGAATTGGGACGTTTTGGATAAAGATAATATATCACCTGGGTAGTTCCTCAAGCTCGATACTCGTGGACCTTTATCGGTTCTAAGAGTCCACAAGCTGCTGATGTCGATGTCGATGTCTGCTCTAAACGGTTCATTATCTAGCTTCCGACATTGCTGCTGCCAGAAAAAAATGTCTGATCCCAATTCAAATGAAGCTTATAAGTTTTATTTTTTTTATAAAAAATATGCAAATGCCAAACGAATTAGTTAATATGTAATAGTATTTTTTTTTTCAAAAAATAATTTACTATTGTGAATCTTTAACACTTTATTTTTATTTAATTTATTTATTTGTAACTGCGGTGGTGCTGACCTTCGTTTTGGATGTGTTAATTTTTAGTCGCCGTATGCCCAAAGAAAGTATTGCAGAACTACATTTAGGGTAACTTAATAGTTTTTGTCTACTGGGGACTACTAGCAGCTTTTTTCACATATTTTTATTTTAAAGATATCCTTATCTACATACGTGGAAAAAATTGAATAGGTGTTAGACTTTGTTTTGGAGTCAGGCTGAATAAATTCCTCGGTATTTTCGGCGAATTTTCTTGTCGAGCTTCGATTTGATGAGCAAAACAAATCAACTAGGCAAGCTCGAAACCCTAAAACCTCTTGAAGAATTGGCTGACTGTGTAGCACCATAATAATTGATAGAAAGCACACGGTTTTTGTGAAAAATTACGTTTCTTTTGCTTGATAGTTCATCAGAAGATGACTGACAACAATTTTGATTTCTTAGTTCGTATATCATTGATGATTAAACAGCGTACATTTTGGATCGGGAGCCATATACAGTATTGAGATATTCATAGTGAATTTAATACCTTAATGCCTACATTACGCGACGAAAAGTTTGAAAATTTTATATTATTATTGTTGTCTCTTACAGCATAAAGATCCTACCGGCTGTCAAATAATGTAGGGGGGTCATTCCACAGAAAATCGACAAATGTTCTGAATGGACCATCTCCGATTTTGATAAAATTTTACAGGTGGGTTGGTGTTCTTGTTGATAATACTTTGCTGATATATTTTTCGTTTTTGTCCATTTTTGACGGCGATATGGTATTTTAAAATTTGGAAAAAGTGGCAAATTTTGCTTGGAAGCTGTAAATTCAAAACTTTATATCTTAGGATGTATGCATCGTAAGCCCATGAAGCAAACTCCATTTGTTTAAGGAAGCTTTAAAGCTCCTGAAAAAAATTAGCTGAGGTCCTTTTTCTGAAAATTTGTTTTCAAGGATAATGGATATGTTCGTTATCCTTGAATATCTCAAAATGCGCACTCTCGATTTCTTTTATTTATTTTTTAATTTAATCCTTAATGGCTTTTGAGGAAACTGTAGAAAGGAGAAAATGGAACTCCTTGAAGGTTGGATGGAGTTATTTTTTAAACATATGTAGTTCAGAAAACTTTGAAGCAAAATTGATGTTGTATGGTGCGTTATCAAATACTTGTATGCAGCTGGTTTCAAAAATTACAGTGATACAGGAAAATAAAAAGAAAATACACATACTACAACTTTTAGATTGATGTCATATATATACATATGAATATAGTTATATCAGAAACCGCAACTAAAGAACTCATTGTTTACTCATGGAATGGATAATGGTGTTTATATTCTAACAGCCAGTAAAATTAAATATATAGCAGAGTTAATTAAATTAAGGAACTCTTAAATATAGAATGTACATAGGCCTCATATTAATTTTAATTTTACTTATAAATATTTCTAAGATTTTTTTTTTTTTTTTTTAAACAGGGGGAACAGGAGATACCCAACCCAAGCACGGAGGCCACAGCGGACCATTGTGCTATCCTGAATCCCATTCACCAAAACCTTCCTGTCCTCTTAATGAAGCGCAACAAGTCTTGGTGAGAAAGGTTTTTCAGCTCATCCACAGATAGAGGGGGAGACCCTAGAGTATCGAGTCTGCTCCGGGCGAAGGCCGGACACTCACACATAAAGTGTTCGGTTGTCTCAGGCTCTCCCTCCATGCAGGACAGACACTCAGGGCTGTCAACAACTCCCATCCTTGTTAGATGAGCGTGAAGTGAGCTGTGGCCAGTGATGATGCCAACCACGGTTCCACATTGTTTCCTTCCGTGTCCCATGAGGAAATCGGAGATATTCCCATTGGGCCCATCAAGAAACAGTTTTGTACACCTACAAGCACTCAGGTTCTCCCATCTCTGCTGATATTTCCTATGAACATCCGCTTTGATGAGAGACCCGATATTCGAGGTGGCAACGCCTACGGCGGGCTCCGGTCCGAGGAACGGAGAATCGGAGCCAGCCCTAGCTAAAAGGTCAGCCCTTTCATTCCCCATGATCCCATGTGACCAGGAACCAACAGGAGGGACACATTGTTGTGATAACACAACTTATCCACGGACGACCTGCAGTCCCCCAGTAACTTAGACATTATCCGAGGACCATTCAGAGCCATCAAGGCTGCCTGACTATCCGAAAGGATAGCGATACCTCTCCCCTTGATTTGCATATCAAGGGCTAACTTCGCTGCCATTGAGATGGCCAAGACTTCAGCCTGGAACACAGTGGTGTGTTTTCCAAGTGAGTACTCCATTCCAAAATCAGGCTCAGGAAAGTAGACACCTGCCCCAGCTCCCTCATTAGTGAGAGAACCGTCGCTGAAGATTTTTAGAGCAGACCGGGGAAGGCACGATAAGGCACCACTCTCAGAGAAGCAACGCCCGAAACGAAGCTCTGGTACCATCGCATACCGGCCAGAGGGTATTCCAAGTCCACCCGATACGCCATAGAGCAATGAGAAGAGCCAGTCCAGCCGCCCTCCCAACATCCCCATAAGCTCAATCTGCACACAGCCCTTTTGGCCTCTGCCTGAATGACAAGATCCAGGGATGGCAGATTGAGTAAGACCTCAAGAGCCGCAGTAGCCGTAGATCGCATGGAGCCCGTAATTCCCAAGCAGGCAAGCCTTTGCAGGCCCACCAGCTTCCGGATCGCAGTCCCCACAAGCGTCCTCGGCCACCATACACAGGAGGCATATGTGAGCATGGGTCTGACGATCGAGGTGTACATCCAGTGCACAACCCTCGGTCTCATGCCCCATGTGCAGCCAAAGGTTCTCCTGCATTGAGCGAAGACCCTCATAGCCGCATTAACTTTTTCCTCTACGTGCATTCCCCATGTCAGCTTCGAGTCAAGGAAGACTCCAAGGTGCTTGACACGAGGAGAGAGTTGCAGAGTGTGTCCAAAAAGCTTTGGAAGAACAAAGTACCCCAGCTTACGTCTTCTGGTAGGGTTCACTGTCATATCATATCCCAAGGTAAACAGTCCACGATCCAGTCCCCGTTCAATGACAGTTACCATTGAGTGGAGAGCCGTCTCCGTAGATCTGCCCCTCCGGTAAGCGTGCTGTGAGGTGTTTAAAAGAGGAGCCTTTAAGGGTACTTCCTTAATATATTCATCTACCAGCCTCTCCAGGCATTTCAAAAGAAATGAGGAGAGGTTTATGGTTCGAAAACTCTTCGGGTCCATGTAGGAAGCCTTACCAGGCTTCGGAACGAAGGCAACCCTCACCTCCTCCACATCTCAGGGACATATCCAAAAGCGATACATGCCCTGAAAATGGAGTCGATGTATGGGGCCAGCACCACGCTCTCAGGCTTAAGAAGGACAGGCAAAATACCGTCTGAACCCGGGGCTTTAAAGGCCGAGAAGGTTGAAATTGACCATTTCACCTTCTCGACATCAACTACCTTGGCGGCAGTGGACCAATCTCCACCAGTGCATAGAGGTAGCGGATAATCGGAACCTGCCTGCAGGTCTTCTTCAAGCCTGTAGTCAGGAAAATGCGTCGAGAGAAGAAGTCTACAGGCTTCCTCTTTCGATGCCGTAAAGGAGCCATCTGGCCCTCTCAGAACACTCAGCCTAGCCGACGGGTCGCTCCTGAGAGCCCTGAGCAGCCTAACCGGTTCAAGATAGCCGTCAAGCTCCTCGCAGAAATCTACAAAGGCCTGTCTTTTTGATTTCCTGACAAGCCTCTTGTATTTACTCTGAGTCTCGCGGTAGGCCCACTAGTCTCCCTCCGAGCCAGACCTTCTGGCCTTGTTGAAGAGCCTTCTGGAAGCCTTACGGAGTACACTACGACTGCCGCTCCACCACCGCTTAGGTTTCCTTCCAATATCCGTGCTAATGGGACAGGAAGCCTCGAAAGCCGCAGTTACAGCGGACTGCAGCCTTCCAGCCGCCTTTTCCAAGGCGGCAACACTTCTTATTCTCTCAGCCGGAGAGTCGAGCATGGAAATTAGCTCCCTGTGGTATCTCCCCCAATCAGTCCGCTTCGGATTCCTGTATTTCCACCTCAATGGGGTCAGCACCCATACAGAACTCAATGTAGCGATGATCAGAGAGAGACTCCTCTCGCGAAACCCTCCAGCCGGAAAACTGGGGAAGTTACTTATATACTTATATATATAAAAAAGTTAATTAAACATATTATATTATTACCAATACGTTTCTTTTAATATTTTTACGGTAGTTGACCATTTCAGGATATAATCCTAGCTACATTATGTAGCTATATATTATATTAAATCTGAGTACTCAGCACACTTCATCAATTTTCGTTTGAAGTTTTCTGAACTACATATATTTAAAAAATAACTCCATCCAAACTTCAAGGATTTCCATTTTCTCTTTTCTACAGTTTCCTCAAAAGCCATTAAGGATTAAATTAAAAAAAAATAAAAGAAATCGAGAGTGCGCATTTTGAGATATTCAAGGATAACGAACATATCCATTATCCTTGAAAAAATTTTTTCAGAAAAAGGACCTCAGCTAATTTTTTCAGGAGCTTTAAAGCTTCCTTAAACAAATGGAGTTTGTTTCATGGGCTTACGATGCATACATCCTAAGATATAAAGTTTTGAATTTACAGCTTCCAAGCAAAATTTGCCACTTTTTCCAAATTTCAAAATACCATATCGCCGTCAAAAATGGACAAAATCGAAAAATATTTCAGCAAAGTACTACTAACAATAAGACAAACCTACTTATCAAATTTTATCAAAATCGGAGTTGGTCAATGCACAAATTTATACAATATTTGTCGATTTTCTGTGGAATGACCCAGGGAAATCTTATGTATACGGGTCAGGAATTATAATTGAAAACAACTCTTTAGTAATAACACCTTTTTAATCCAAGAAACTTCTTTATTTTAATTTACAATTTACTATAATTAAATTACTTTTTCGTTAATCCGATTTATTGATTTTACAACGCGAAAACCGCCCACCGTTTTGTCTGTTCAGAATTCAAACTAGATCTCTCCTTGTTTGTTTGTTCTCGAGCGCACATAGCTACAACTTTTGTCACTTTCGTGACCCAATTCTGCGATCAGAACGAATCAGCAGAATTGCGCATATTTCTTTGCTTATTGATCGCATAAACAATTTCTTTGTGAATTGCGGCGAGAGGTCAATGCTTTTGGCGAAGACACTAGATTGATTGCAGATGTTTTACCTGGGAACTTTGTACCTGGCGGGAAACTAGGAGTGCTTTCTATCGTAGCGAAGATCGCTAGTATCCAAATATATTTTAGTTCTAACTTTTTCACTCAAAAGACTGATTTAATAGGAGGGATCGAAAGTAACTGTTATTATTTTTTTGTGAGCGAAAAAACTCTTTCATAAAATTTTCTAGGAAGTAGCGTAGTACAAAAGGGGTCTATGTTCAGCACTTAGACTAGCTGCCTACGTTGAAATCAAGAAAGTTTCGATTTTAATATATAAATCCAATCCTAACTGTTATTGTAAGACATATTTTTTATATTTGAATTTTAACTGTTAAAAAAAATACTTATATTATTTTACAGCGATATAAAACTCTTTGCCAGAGTTTTACATATTTCGTCTATTATAAGAATTAAAAATGAGTTTTAGTTTTTCCTCAAAAAATAAAACTCATAATTCGAGTTTTATATTGTCCTCGTCTTATAACAGTTAAAAATGACTTTTATTTTTTTCCTCCGGAAATAAAACTTCGAGTTTTATATTTCCCTCATCTTATAACAGTTAAAAATGAGTTTTATTTTTTTCCTCAAGAAATAAAACTCATAATCAGAGTTTTTATTTTCCTCTGGAAATAAAACTTATCAATGGACGTTCTCTATTTTTGTTGTCATATATTTGTTAGAAGATACAATTTGTCAATTTTTTTAAACAATTTTGTATAGCAACCCATTGAATAAATAACTAATAAGGAAACGGCATATCGGGCGAAAACGTAAGCATCTCGGCGAAATGTATTAGTGTGCTGTGTTTGTATGCACTTGGCGTTGCCTTTGTATGACTGACATAATTTAGGCAGCAATTACAAATCAATTGTAAACAAACAAACCGGCATTGGAAAATTGTTAAATTTTTTGCCATGGCTGTTTATTTTTATTAATATTTCACTTTTATTTTATTTTAAACAGAATAATTAATTAGTAAAGTTATTAAGCTTACTTGAAGAATGCTTTTCCACGACAATAACGCCGTTTGTTCCTGCAGCACAGCACAGCGCACTTCATTACTGTTTTTTAAGACTCCGGAGTCTCTCTTACACAAAATGTCGTTCACAAAAGAAATATTCCGCACTTATTTCACACTACTATTCATAAAAATCACGTTTAATTAATTACTTTTCACAATATCGCGAACTCAAATCCGAAACTTATTTTCAAATAATATGAAATGTCAGAAATGTTGAATTGACGCAAAATAGGCAGCATGCCCTCTTGTCATCCCCCCCCCCCCCCCGACCATAGATCACACTGTCACGATACCCCGTTTCCTTATTAGTTATTTTTTCAATGTAGCAACCGTACGAAACAGTTGGCCGATTGGTCCTATTTTTGAGGCCAGCCATTCCCTTTAACTCGTACACGAATTTGACGTATTTCTTTACTATTTTCGACACTCTCGTAGACCCACTTTTCGTCATCACAGCGAGCTGAAATTTGGCACACAGGTTCATGTCGCGTGACAATTGAATCTATCAAAATTTGAACCGGAAATTTCCATGGAAAACCCGGAAAATCGGAAAAAATCATTTGAAAATTTGGTACAAATTTGATTAGTGATAAATCCGTTTCAGGAAAAATGCAGAGTTTTCCGAAAATTTTTCCAGAATTTTCCGACTTTTCCGGTAAAAAAGTTTTCTAAATTATGCAGGATCAAGTTCCCTATCAACTGGCATCATTACTTTCTCACCGACAATGGTGAAAACTTGCAGAAAAAATCGAGGAAAATTCATGCAAAACGCTTTTCCGGAGTTTTCCAACCAAGGAAGCGTTTGAGCGTTTTGCAACCTAAGACAAAGTTGTAGAGCGAAATGAGTTGCATAATAATTTTTACTCGAATAAATTTTTTGAAAAACTGGTAAATCAGTGTCTTCAGCCCGTCATAAAATTGTTTTAAAATATCTCCATGCAGCACGTAATAACAATTTAGTTAACGTGAAAAAGGCAGAAAATAAAATAAGTAAAAAACGAGTTTTCAAAAAAACTGAGGCCAAGCCGCATGAAAAAGTAGAAAATAAACTTTTTTTCACACACAGAGGTGGACTCAGATTTTATTCGCTGACAATCACCGATATATTTCAGTATGATCAATCAGAGGTAATAAGAGATTTGATTCATGAAGAGATAGAATATTCAAGAGAAATGTCCCAATCAAAAAATCTGAGTCCACCTCTGTGTGTGAAAAAAAGTTTATTTTCTACTTTTTCATGCGGCTTGGCCTCAGTTTTGTTTGAAAACTCGTTTTTTACTTATTTTTTGAACGTAAATTTAAATTTTTTTTAAAACGGCCGTTTACAGTGAAAAACCAAAGCTATATATAGCAACACCAAGAAGGGGTTGCCGATTCCAATTTTTCTTTCCCTAAGAACCTTACTCGGACAGGTTTATTTCTTGAGGGAAAAAATAAAACTCATTTTTAACTGTTAAATGCTGAGAAAAATGATAAACGCAATTAAGGAGTTTTATTTCTTGAGAAAAAAAATAAAACTCATTTTTAACTGTTAAAAGCTGAGAAAAATGAAAAACTCGAATTATTTTTAATGTGAAACCGAGAGAGAAATATAAAACTCGAACTATGAGTTTTATTTTTTGAGAGAAAAAATAAAACTCATTTTTAAATGTTAAACCGAGAGAGAAATATAAAAGTTAAGATAAGACTGTTATTTAATAAAATTCTCTTTTTAACTATTTCATTAGAAGATAAAATATAAAATATCAATAACAAAGTGTTAAAACCAGACTTTTAAAATATTTCTTATAACTCTTTCGGTCCCTGTTTAATAGATCTAAAGACATTTGAATTTAAACGATATTTTAGTTCTAGTTTTTTTTTCATAGATCAAAAGATATTTTAGCTGTGTCCTTTTGTGCACACTATCTAGTTCATTACACTGCACATCCAATGAATTTTATTTTTAAAACGTAGTAGCTTCCAAATACATATGTCAAAAACTTTATTTGGGATCTATGATAGGCGGAGGATAAACACGGGTGATATCTAAAACGTTAATTAAAAAGAAAACATATTAATTTGAGGAAGTTTCAAAAAAGGAAAAAGGAAAGCAAGGTCATATAAAGTGACCAACGCACTTTTAGCCGAACAAAGTTGGAAATTTTTCGTGTTTTTGACCGAAAGAGGTAATGTCATATGCTTTCGTCTTTTGCATTAACTTGGTTATGCACTTTTGTAGTGCGACTGAGACAACGAGTTATAAACAAAAATCAAGAGAACTGAGGACTACCCGAACGATAAAATCTTATTGAATTCCTCAAAATCCTATCAAACTATTCATAATAATGTACTGCTGGTCACACTCCCTCACTTTTCTAAGAAAAAGATAAATTTCGCTTTGGCCAAGGTGCTGAAAGGAGATGTAAAGTTTCATTTCTGCCGAAAATATCAGAGAATCCAGCCTGAGTTTCTCCCACTTAATCTCTTTAGAGCAAAACGAATGTAAACAGAAGCACGTGCTTTGCTTTTCAAATATCATCGAATTACACTAACAAATATTGGTTATGCTATAAAAAACATTGGATATATCTCACAATATTTCAGCAAAAACCGGTTTTCACAAAAGCGTGGGAACATTTTTATGAGAGTAAAACCTGAAAACTCTGCCCCTTCTCATTTATTTACGAAAAGGAATCATTTGCATGATATTACATGATATTTCTTATATATTAAGAGAAGCGACGTATTCTCGTGTTGTAAACGTTTCGCGCAGTGTGCGTTTTTATGGACATTTTATTAGAGTCATGGTTATGGACATTTATTCATTTTATGCGGGAATATTCTGTCGGTAAAATTTTATCATTTTATGTTATTTAAGGTATTTCCCTAAAATCCTATTCTGTACCAGGAATTTTATTTTATTTCATGCATCGTAATATAAAATATTTCCTGTTATGGAGCATAACATAAAAGAACCTAAGCAGCACGTTTTAAAGGTATTTTGACACATTTTATGAAAATTTCATGCGTCAATTAACATTTGTTGTGCGAAAATAGTTTTAATTAAAAACTAAAATGTCCACCGCCATATAAAAATTACAATTTTGTCAGAAATTGTGGAAATTTGCCCTGGTGCGGTATGGTAAAATATCAAAAGTTAATTATATTTGCCTAGGTTTTAATTTTATGCAGAAGAGATCATAGGATACGATATCTTCGCGATTCCTACGATCCATGTGAGTTGCCCAGCCTTAGGCTTCAAAAGTTCTTCCGGCTGGATAATTAATAAACTTCTTATATTGTGATTTGTAAACTTATTTTGCAAATTGATGAATAATTCTAATGTATACCCAAAATGTGTCGTTTTAAGAAAACAAATTCAAATACTTATAGAGTAACTATAGCCTCATACCGGAAAGACATATATTCCGTTCACTTTTGAGTTAGGAATCTAAAATTGAACGGAATGGATGTTTTCTGCTGCTTTGCATTTCTACGGAAATGGTTCGTATCAAACTCCAGTCAGGAGTTGTCATATTTTAGCACTTTTACACCCAAAGTATCTCAAGAGCTATTAAGAAAGCAGCTGCTTTCATAAATGATTATTTGGTGGGTGATAGAGTATCACGCAAATGTCAATTGTAATGTCAAAAAGTAATAGAAAACATAGCGGAATGTAAATATTTTATGTTACGTGTCCATAAAATGTAGAAGTGAGTTAGCGATATTTCGAAATATAATTAGCAGTAAAGCACACAGTAGTATAGTGCAAGAATTTATGCAAACCCAAGAGGCTGCATTCTCTAAGCTCAGCGATAAGCTAAATGAAATACATACAAAAAAGTTCAATAAACTCAAATCTGATTTTATGAAATCTCTAGGCATTAATATGAATAACAGTGGGAAGTGGTTTGTTAATCACACAGATGTATAAATCCCCGATGAGATCAGCTGGTTGCTGGCATTGGGAAAGAAATTTGCGCTACCGTACGGTAAACAAGATTTTCCCCTGCTACAGGTCATAGCAGATGGAGAGTTTTGTTTACAAAGTATTGAAGATGAGCATGATCGTGACATTGCCAGAGTAAAGTTTTGTAATCTGTTGTCTAATTTTCAGCATAATATCAAAAATGACGCATTAAGCAAATTAATTCTGAAAATATATGACGATTCAATGAGATTCTTAGCTAAACACAAGAACGTCATCATCATTTTCGCTGACAAAGGAAATGTTACTGTGGCAATGTATAAGAGCGATTACTTTAATAAACTCCAAGCAATGTTAGCAGATAACTCTACCTATAGAACCCTAAGAACTGATCCAACTTCACGCATTCAAAACAAAAACAATGAAATAGCCAAACGCCTTTTTCAAAAAAACTTCATTTCTGAAAAAGAAAAAATACATATCAGCACGTATAAAGCGGGAGTACCCAAGATGTATGGCTTGCCCAAAATACACAAAAAAGATCTCCCAATCAGGCCGATTGTGTCAACATTAAATTCAGGAGCGTATGAGCTCTCCAAATTTATGGCAAACATTCTACGCCAATTAACGATTAGCTCGAGGTATAATGTTAAAAATTCTTCTGAATTCAAGGAGCGTGTTAATAGCCTCCAACTTGATTCTACCGAGAGCATGGTTTCATTAGATGTAATATCACTTTTTACCAACATTCCCACCCGCCTTTGCTTACGCATTATTGAAGATAAGTGGGAGCAGATCTCTGATATCACAAATATTCCAAAAAATAAGTTCATGGAGATCTTACAATTTTGCATCATTGAATGTAATTATTTCCAATTCGACGGAAAATTATACAGGCAGATTTTCGGAATGCCAATGGGTAACCCGCTCTCCCCCATAATGGCGGACATTGTAATGGAAGTGTAGTTGGATAGCACTATGACCAAACTTCCGCATCAACCTAAAATTCTGGTTAAGTATGTTGACGACCTCTTTACTGTATTGCCACAGGAACATATTCCGGCTACATTAAATATATTCAACAGTTTTCACAGGAAACTGCAATTCACTGTACAAATTGAATCGGATGGGAAGATTCCTTACCTTGAAGTATTAGAAATACGCAAAAATGATACCATCATCACAGATTGGTATCAGAAACCTACCTCATCAGGTAGATTGCTGAACTACAACTCCTATCATCCGAAATACCAAAAAATCAATACAGCTAAGAACCTCGTCGATAGAATACTAGGATTAAGTGACAGTTGTTTCCATAAAAAAAATAAGAAGAGAATATACAAAATCCTGCTGGACAATGCATTCCCTGCACGTAAAATTAAATACTTAATAACCAGCTATAAACCTAAGCATCCAAATAATAATCGCACCGAAACAACAACGGATACCACACAACAAAATACAAACAAAATATATCGAAGTCTCAGATACATTCCAGGTCTGTCTGAAAAACTCAAAAAGGTGGTTACTGAAAAAAATGATCGAATCTGTCCGGCCTTTAAAGCTGACAAAACCATTAGGCGGTGTTTCAGCCGTGTTAAAGATAGGACAGATAAGGAACATTCCACGGTCCTGGTTTATAATATTCCGTGCATGAGTTCAATTTTAGACAATTCAGATTGCAATTTAAATTATGTAGGTACCACAAGTCAATTACTTAAAAATCGTCTTGCGGGTCACAAGTCGGATATAAAAAATAAACAGATCTGCAAGACTGCTTTGGCTAACCACTGTGTACAGGCAAACCACTGTCCGGATTTTAATAATACTACGATTTTATGTAAGGAAAAAAATATTAGCAAGAGGATCTGCCTTGAGGCTTTGCATATTTACACCACCCCCAATACAATGAATCGGAAAACAGACACCGACAACATAAATTCGGTGTACTGCTCACTTCTTAGCTAACCCATAATGAGGGCTTCCTCCCACCACATATACACTTACGTTGTGTATACAGATATACAATCCAAAAAACATTCTCTCACCTGATCATAAAGTAACGACAAATCGCGTAATGTGGATGATATTTTATTTCTTAGACGTGAGATTTAAATATTGTGGTCTCAAATGTGTGTTTTTCAAAAGTAGTTTCTTTTCCGTTCTTTTTCTTGTATTTGTTTAATAATTCATAGGTTTTTATTGCAGTGTTTTTTCATTTAAATGTTAATTTATTATTGTTCGCCCAGTGCTTGTATATTTTATTGGAGTGAGTTAATTAATGTTCATAAATGTTTTTTCGTAAGTAATGTAAATATTGTAAATTTTGGCAAGGGCTCATGATAGTTACCTTATAGATAAGACCACCTGAAGACGCGGAGTGTTCACCCGTGAAACGTTGTGGCAGACTATAAATAAAAAATTTAGACACTAATCGTTTGGTTTTTTGTCTACAACAGAGACCGATAGCCCGAGCATTCACCCATACATATAAAAGAATTCATAAGATAATTTTATGGAACCACGACAGATTACGAATTTTTAAAATATTTTATTTTCATTTTATGAAGAAGGGATTTTTCGCCATAAAATAACATAAAATATTATTTTATGAAAAATTACAGAATAGGGTCCATTATTGCCTTGGTCACTTCATTGCACCTTTTATGGCTGGGTTGTATAAATAAGCGAAATATGAGGTAGAAAAATATTTATTTTTTTAAATGTATATCATCCATACTTTTAAGATTAGCTTTTAATAATACAGAAATAGTTCAATGTTTTTTTACTATGCTTTTTAACATTTTTTAAACTTATAAATTATAAATATAAATTTAATTACATTTAAAGAATTAATCACTTTTTTACCCAGTTAACATTAAACATGTCAGCAGGTGCCACTAAACAATAAACAGATCAATTATTTTTGTTTTGAGCATTATCAGTACGTGAATTGGGGTGCTGAGCTCTCTATTTTCCTCTCATTCGTAACAGAATCAGAGAAACGAAGGAATCGCGAGAGAAGCTCGAAATTCTCATTTCTTGCTCAAATTGGAGATTACTTCGAGAAAGCGAGTTCTTCGCCAATATGTTTGCAGGGTTGCGCCTACGATTTGGCTGGTGTCGTGTCCGTAGCTTTGCTCGGCCCAAGGTATATAGAATACAAGGTATTCCCATTACGAACCACGTTCCGCCATTAGTTACGAAATATCGTAAAAGTGTATAGGAAAGAAAAGTACAGAGAACACAATACTCTCCAATCTTTATTTCCTATAAAAATGTATGTATATACATTAGTCACAGAATTACGTCACAGGTTATCAGCTGCAATATGTCAAAATTTTATGGGAATACTTGTCTTGTATATACCTTGGCTCGGCCGACACATCCGCAGCGACCTATGCGTGCGCATCTTACGTTACAACCACGAAGTCCGTTGTACGCGCGTGACCTACTACATATGTGGTGATATGTATGGTAGCTTATAGTGAACAAAGCTACGTACACGAGTCTAACGTCCGTGCATAGCAATCTGTGGCGGACTTAAAACTGTTTTTATGACTACAGTTTCTTTAACCTCACAACTAAATTTAAAATATCTGTTACGAATAAGTATATATGTAGATCGGTTTACTTATTATACCCTATATAGAAATAATGATGGTAGAACAAAATGGATTGGACACCCACCCATAATATTAAAAGTTATTTTGATTTTTGCATGTCCGTCCGTGCGCACGATAACTCGAGAACGCGTATACTTAGAGAGCTGAAATTTTGTACACGGACTTATTTCGTTCTTCACTATCTATTTGGACACTGCCTGAGAATGCGTCGACGTAGAGAGCTGAAATTTGGTACATGGTGTTTTCATTGTACTAGTAAATAAAATTTCAAAAAAGGACTAAATCGGGCAACACCAAGAAGGAGTTGCCCGATTTAGTCCATTTCAGACATTTTAATTGCTAATGCAGTAAAAACATCATGTACGAAATTTCAGCTCTCTACGTCGACGTGCTCTCAGATAGTGTCCAAATATATAGCGGAAAACGAAATTTTTATATGGCAACCCTACGAAGGAGTTGCCCGATTTGTCTCATTTTCGAACTTAATTCTACTTTTTTTTTTAAAGTCCATGTACAAAATTTCAGCTCTCTAAGTATACGCGTTCTCGAGTTATCGTGTGCACGGACGGACGGACATGCAAAAATCAAAATAATTTTGAATATTATGAATGGGTGTCCAATCCATTTTGCTCTACCATCATTATTTCGAGGTGTTACAAACGGAATGACAAACTTAGTATACCCCTTAGATTTCATCTAGGGTATAAAAAGTGCTAGTGGCCCCAGTACAAAAAGAAAACTACATTCCTCAAGTGTAATGATCCGTTACTGCCTTACTTCGGGTATATAGCAACTTTAAAAATTGTTATATCGAAAACAAAGCCGAGCACCATCGCTCCGGGAGGGGGGGGGGGGCTGGTAGGGGAAAGTTTCAACCAAATCGGAAATGGTGGGGTATAAAATAAGTCCAATTTAATCGCTTTTGCGTGGGATGGCTGTATATGAATATGCTATCTGTGTTTAAAAAAATTATAATACTTTTAATCATACACACACACACTACAGTGAAAAACTTGTGTTAATAAAATTAATCGAACAACTTTTGTGAATCATTATACAGGGTGTGCCGTCTGTGATATTCACCCGAAGGCACTGATATGTCATCTTAGACAAGCAAAAAATTGGTCAAGATCCAACGATTATCTATCTAACAAACTTTAAATTATCATCATAGGGTGTAACGTTCAGAAGTGACAGGGTGATCTATAAAAACATAACCAAATATCTTTAAATCCCGTTATCTCGGAATCCGTTAGGATTTCCCCTCCCCCCACCCATACAATTTGCTTGTCTAAGCATGACATATCCATAGCCTTTGGGTGTAACAGCACAGACGGGACACCCTGTATAACAATTATTGAGTAGCGATCAAAAACAAAATACTTTTTTCCACAATTTACTAATAATTAAATTATTATTGACACGTTTTTCGATACTACTGCATCATCATCAGGTGCTTAACTGCTACTCTGATGATAATACAGTAGCATCGAAAAACATGTCAGTAATAATTTAGTTATTAATAAATTGTGGGAAAAAGTATGTATTTTGTTTTTAATCGCTACTCAATAATGGTTAAAAGCTTTATAGTTTGCCTATTTGATTTTACTCGAAGTCTATTCCCCGAAGTTTTAAATTTAGAGTGCTACAACTAAAGTAAAGAGATATGCGCCATGCGGTAGTGGTTGTTAGATCCCTGGAAAGGGTTGAGGTTTCTCTGTTTAATGTTGTATCAATGTATGATATTATATACATATTAAGGATATACCTTGCAAATTACAAGGTGTTTAGCATAAGTTGTCAAAAATCGTTTTCACATTGTATCTAAAAAGCTAGAGTTGGCTCACCTTCATAAAATGTTTTTATGGAAGTTATCTGAAGAATCAGTTCTGCTATTTTTAGCATACATTTATAATCAATAGCATGTATACATAAACATATTTTTTTAGTCTTAAATTATGTTTTTCAGGTCTTATGTCTATCTCCTACTTACGAATTAGCAATACAAACAGGAGAAGTGGCTGCACGGATGGCTCAATTCTGTCCAGAAATTAAACTCAAATTTGCAGTTCGAGGAGAAGACAGTAAGTTTTTTTAAATATTGAAAATTCTTACTTAAAATTACCAGAACTCTTTATTTACAAAATATATTTTCAAATTAATATATATGTATGCATGTATATGTAGGTACATAATATTCGGCCAAAAAATAAAGAATAGAATAGTTTTACCCTCATAAGAACTTTATATACATAAATGTACATATATAGACAGGGTGCTAGGGAATTGATGATGCGAACTTTGAGGGTCACTAGTAGACCACATTTGAAGGCGAGAATATAAATATGAAAAATATCGGTTTCAGTTCGTAAACAACCACACAGCTGTGTCAGTCAAGTAATATTTATGCTTAGGCAGTCAGTGGTAAGCAGCACGCAAAAGCCCAGCATTTTGCTATATGAAGCAATGTGCCCTGCCATTGCCTACTGCTAATCCACACATTGCATTTGCCAGTTACTTGGTCGAAGTAGTTCCGCTTTCGCTTACAAGTTCGGACTCACCCTCTGAGAAAAATAATACCCAGATGATCTAGACCTGGTGTATTCAGTTGGGATATTTAATAAAGAGCATTATATTTCTTTAAAAAAACTTTTCTTACAATTTTCATCTCATCTTTAAATTTACATATCAATTGTATTTTTGTATAGCGATAAATTATTTTATTCACCGCTTGTTTCTTCAATACCTTTGCAAGTTTACTTGATTGTTGTTGCCTAGGTGGAATACCTATACAACTTATCGCTGAATATTTGTTGCCTAAGTGCAGTACCTATACAACAGTGTGTTTTTGGAGAATTGCCTAAGTGTAAAACGTATGCAATCCACTAATTATAACGCAACGAAATAAAGCACTTGATTCTCTGATTGTACCTAGCAAATTTATTTCTCAACAAATTGTATTTTATAGATTAAAAATGATTAATCAACAAAAATTTACAATTTTCTAAAGAAAAGATAATAATTCTCACGACATTTTTCACACATTTAATTTTATTTTCGCGGGTATCTAGTTTCATTAGCAGACGTAATATGAAATGATAAAATTTAAATGGAATGCGACATTTGCTCATGCATATACTTTTCTGTGAGAAAATTTTTGATTTATTATGTGCAAATAATTTTATAATAAAGTAAATTGAAGTTCAGATAAAGCATTTTAGGGAAACTAAATATAATTACAGTAATTGATGTCTCGGATTCAACACCAATTTAAAATTTCATCTTATCTTTAAATTTACATGTTACAAATTCACTCTTTAAATCTACAAGGTTTTCACATTAAAATCACTCTTTTGCAAATTAAATTAATCCTTTTGCAAATTAAATTCACCCTTTTACAAATAAAATTCCCCCTTTACAACACAATTACTTTTACATATACATATATTATATAAAAAAATCAAATAATGTTAATTACATGGTAAGAAATCAAAAACTTTATTATAAAGGTCTCGCCGAGTACTATCGGGTGTGCACTTTTTTTCTGATTCAGGAAACTTTCTCTCGACATTTTTGTCGCCGGAAAACCCATTTTTATGCACTTGGGTCACATATACCCCAGTTACCACCCGAAAATTATTTAGAGAAAAATACTACTACGTTGGTAATGAGCTGAGGTGAACAGTGAAATCCGTTTTCCGATTGGAAATAACGCTACCGAGTTAGAGTCGATCAAAAATGCGAAAAATCTAGTTCCCCAGTTCAAATAGTACGTTATGATATCATAGTGATATTTCCATAAAATTTATACCTTAAATAGCCAATGAAATGAGGATGTTTTTAAAATAGGTTTAGGTGAAGAAAGTTGTGATTTTTTTTTTAAATCGCCCTCAAATATTTTGGTACATTTTATTGTTTTGAGCGCAATTATGAGCTACGGAATCAAATCTTTTTGAATGTTAAGTCCACACATTCAGCTAAATTGAAAAAAAAAAAACAATCAGCTATTTATCTAAATTATTCAAGTCATTATGACCAAAAATGTGTTTGAATTAGTAGTTTGGTGAAAAATCACGAAAAAAAAGTCATAACTCGAAAACTACAAAAAATCGGTGAAATCGGGTGAATTTGCTTTGCAAAAGGCTGAATTTGATTTGCAATAGGGTGAATTTAATTTGCAAAGGATTAATTTAACTTGCAGAAGGGTGAATTTAATGTGAAAAACCTGTACATATTCTTATAATTCAATCTTAATATATATACTAACACATTTATATACTTAAAAATTTTACAAATTCATTCATTCATGTACTATTTTTATTCATATTTTCTTTGAAATTCGGTAAAGTACTATGTGTGGCAAAATTCATAATCATACAAATTATGCAAACTATGCAATAATATATGTTAAATACTATAAAATATATGTAAGTATATATATTTATTGCTAATAACGGACATATATAAGTGTTTAGTATTATAACAGTTAATCTCTGACTATAGGTTGCCCATAAACTACTTTTTTCTTGATATAGTGAGTAATAATCGTTAATAAAATTGCAAAAAAAAAATACTCAAACTAAACCTATGGCGATTATTCTCAATGGTCGGCAGGTTGGCAAGTGCGTTGTCATTGGCAGAATCCTCTCAATGTTAATGTTAGCACCTTGGGCCTTGGGCTGCGGATCTGACCTCTAAACTACTTGAGCTGCTGCTCTTACCTCTATACTATGGACAAAATCGTTCGGCTCGTACAGGCTTGGGTCTAGTTCCTCTTCCAGCGCTTCAAACGTCATAGTACTCATATCAACATTACTAAGCTGATGACGGCTAAACATCCGCTAGAAGACGTTGCTGCTAAGTGCACTTGATGTGGAAGGCTGCGTCTACTGGCCTCCTCCTGGGTGATGGCATCTTGAACCCTCTTCATAGCGGCATCCTTACCTCTTCATACTATATTAAGATTGTAATCGTATTTGGTCTTTGCTTGTTAGTACCTCTCTGCCCGCCTATCTGGTCGCGTTGCGATGCTGTTCCAGACTGGTATCTCTAATCGTCTAGGCAGCCATGGAGACATATTGCGCTGTGCGGCAACTTCTGCTGCTATTCGTAGATCATTAATATGTAGATGACAATGCCCTTCGATGAATAATACCCTCTACGCTCCACCTGTCCAATAGAAGTTTGTGAATGCTAGAACTTCATTTCCAGCTGGTTTTCTCGGACATCACAAATAACCAATGGTTTCTGGTCAACATTCTCACTAAGCTTTTTGCTTTGATGTCATTCTTTCCTTACAATCCTTCGCATAACGTTAAAACTCTGGAAAAAGCTCGGGCCTAATTGTGGGCATAAGTTTTGCGGGTGATCTGTTGTGGTTAACAACCGCTGGCACTTCTGGTATGTTGGTAATTTAGAAAGACATATTGTCGTTCATAATTGCTGTTGACTACTACAAATTCAGCGTTCAGATCATATACATAATACCTAAATTCATCTATATCTATCGAAATTGTGTTTACCATAAGTAGGTTGGATGCAACTCTTTGGAATTCTGGAATTTTTCCTCTAAATCCAGTTTACTATTGCTATCTTTCATTATTTCGATTATCTCTTGTGCTCGATTTATCAGCGCGTGTAATTTTCCTACGTTTAGGGAGATTAATATGCTCGACATTGTCTCTTGTATTTCACAGATTTGTTTTAAGTTAAAGGGGTCATCTGCGTAATATCTCACTTAGTTCCACTCTGACTTGCACCGGCGATAATTCCCGACATTCAAATTTACATTTATGAGCTTTCGCTTTTTTATATGTACTTACTCCAGGAAGGAAAGCAAAAACAGAATATTTAAGTAAGTGGTACAAGTGAGGGAGTAACTGTGACAACTTTTACAGAAATTATTATATATTAAAAAAATTAAACGGTACTAAAATGTAAAAAATATTTTTTTCTTTCTCTGTGATATGCACAAGAAAAGTCTTATTGCAAAATATGAAATGCTAGAATTCAGATTAAATTTTAAAAGTTTGGGCATCCATAACTATAATCACAATTGATTTAAGATTTAATCTGAGTTCTAGCAGTTCATATTTTGCAATAAAACTTTTCTTGTGTATAATAACACAGAGAAAGAAAAAATTACTTTTTACTTTTTAGTACAATTTATGTATGAAAGTAATTTATTTTAAAAGGTTTTTTTATATATTTTATTTTCTACTTTTTAGTCCTAAATTCTATATACTCTCTCCACTCCCGACTCTTGATTCTCGACTCTCTAATCTCCTCTCTCGAATCACGATTTAACTTAACTTTAACTTTTTTTTTTATTTTTTTACTTTTTTCAACTTTTTTTTTTAACTTTTTTAACTTTTTTTGACTCGACTCACCACGCTCGACTCTCGACTCATATCACACACGGCCCAAATTGGAAAGCCATAAGGGTGGTAGTACCACCCCACCCCAAAACCCCACAAACCGTAAGAAAATTTTACCCCTCGGAAAGCTGCCCATTCACTCATTCTCAATAAAAAATCCCATGTAAATCTATCCAGGTTTACTACCCTAAAACTCTTTTTTAGTCGGGTCTGTGAGTTGATAAAACTTATTTAAAAAAATACAAAAAGGAAACAAATAGATAAAAGAAGAAAAAGAGTTACAACAAGTAAAAAAGCTAATATTGGTCTAAGACCAATTCTTATGATACCCTAGATGAATGTCCGTATGAAATTTCGTATGGGTACACATTTGAGCAATTTTGATTTTTGCAGTGGTTTTTCGCATATATTTCTAGAACGGTTCGTCGGACAGAAAAAATGATTATAACTAATTTTATAGGATTTCATATTCTGAAGAAGTTTTTAGTACAATAAAAATGTCTTGGACTGATGGTTTTCACAATATACATAAAAAACCTAAATTTTTATATGGCAACACCAAGAAAAGGTTGCCCGATTTAGTCCATTTTTGAAATTTTGTTTGCTAGTGCAATGAGAATATCACGTACCAAATTTCAGCTCTCTACACCGACGCGTTCTCCGGCAGTGTTCAAATATATAACGGAAAACGAAATTTTTGTATGGCAACCCCACGAAGGAGTTGCTCGATTTATCTCATTTTCGAACTTAATTTTACTTTTTTTTTTTAAAGTCCGTGTACAAAATTTCAGCTCTCTAAGTATACGCGTTCTCGAGTTATCGTGCGCACAGACAGACGGACGGACGGACGGACGGACATGCAAAAATCAAAATAACTTTTAATATTATGCGTGGGTGTCCAATTGATTTTGCTCTACAATCATTATTTCGAAGTGTTACAAACGGAATGACAAACTTAGTATACCCCTATAGATTTCATCTAGGGTATAAAAAGAAAGATTTCATTACAATGAATGGCTCATAAATCGCGCAAAACAAGGCATGGCTTGTTAGAGGTTATGGTATAAAACAAGTAAATACTCAGCTGGTCACAAAATAATTGAAGGCATTAGTTTTGAAATTGCTGATAGTTGTGGATTGTTTTATACTAGTAACTAAGGAGTTCCAAATCCTGATAAGGTAAACGAGAAAAGATCTATCGCTCTGTCTGCAATTACTATGGGGAATGACAAGTTTGCAGTTTCTCGTATATCTGAACTGTTGAAGGTTGTTGGACAAGAAATTAGGTTCAAGGGATATAATTAAAGAGCATAATAGTGACATGAGATAATCTAGATAATTATGCAAAGTACAATTTAAAATGCTTCGAGCATGCATAGAAATACGATCAAAACGACTTAAATTGAAGATGTATCGCGCACAGGAGTTATCTTATACTACGGCACTACCATACAATATAACTGGGAGAATTAGAGTGGTAATCAAATGAGTGCGGACATCCTGAGGAGTGTATTTACCAAGAAACCAAAAATTGCGGAATGTACCATACATCTTTCCCATCATTTTATTAGTTTGTAGATCCCAGGTAAGCGTGCGATTGAAGACAATACCAAGATTATTGACAGGCTCAGATTAAGGTATGATGGCATCAGCTAGTCTTATTGGGGGAAAGTTGCTTGTGTCAAAGGTGTTTAACCCTGATGCGCCTTCACGTTGGTTGAAACTCTGATAGTTCTGCTTTTTCTTTCGTTGCCTGTACCATTAAAGCGTAAAACAAATCGAACGTGTGCTTGACGACTGTAATTTGGTAAACTTTAAGTTCGGTTTTCCTTCTCATTAAGGTCATCTATGGCTGCATGTATTTCCTCCGAGTAGGAATGGTCCATGGTTCCGAACAGCGCTTTGGCTAGCGATCCTACTCCATCAAAAAATGAGCGTTTGCTTCGCCACGATGATTCGTTCTGAGTATGATGTGACAGCTCCTCCTCTTGACGCTTAATTGTTTTCCACCCATCCTTATCTCTTTGACCGCTGCGTTATGCTTTGATACGATTCTGGCATCGGTTACCTCCGCACATAATCTGTTGACCAAATTGCTGCAGTTGTTAACGAATTTCCGCTGCGGTCAGATTCGGCATTTACAACTTAGACAGGACAGGCCAATGTTTCGTGTAGAAATTAACCACCACTAAGATGCTCGAACAACTATCCCAACTGTGTTATCGGCTTGATGTTGTAACCAGCTTGCTCTGCTTCTATCAGACTAACTAAACGAAAATCAGAATTCTTACGGCCTTCTTCGCGAAACTTAACCTTACTTAGTTACTATCTTACTTTTATGGCAATCCTCGTATTCTTCTTAAATTAAATTAAATACACAAATTTGTTTTTTTCTTTTATTTAAACATCTTTATTTTACTTCTTATATATTTCAATTCTTTTTTATACCCTAGCTAGATGATATCTATAGGGTATACTACATATGTTTGTCATTCAGTTTGTAACGCTTAGAAATAATGCTGGTAGAGCAAAATGGATTGAACACCCACGCATAATATTAAAAGTTATTTTGATTTTGCATGTCTGTCTGTCGGTATGTCTGCCTGTTTGTCTGTCAGTCCTCACGATAACTTTAGAGCGCGAGAGCTAGTTTTTAAAAAATTGTGGATTTAAGTTCGAAAATGTGACATATCGGGTAACTCCTTCATAGGGTTGTCATACAAAAATTTTGTGTTTTAATATATACATATATATTAGCACATTGCCTGAGAACGTGTTGATGCAGACAGCTGAAATTTTGTGCACGGCGTTTTTATAAAAATTTTAAATATAAGTTTAAAAATAATGTAAATGGGGCAACATCTTCTTGGTGTAGCCATACAAAAATTGATCTATTTTACGTATACTACGAGAACGATCAGTCTTAGACGTTTATATTGTACTAAAAAGTTCCTATAAAATGTATTATACTGGAGTAAATTTGTTAAAATGTTAAGGTATCCATGTGATAAAAACGTTAATGATTCACGTTACGCCATGTATGCTGTAGGTTAGTGTGCTTGAATCACAGAAGATGCGGGAGTAGCTAATTTAAGCTTAACAAAAGTGTTTTTTTTTCGTTTGGTGCTGCTATATTTTTTTATGAAAAATATTAAGCAATAAGCTTCATTTGGCATTTGAATCAGAAAAATCGGTTGTTACGTTCTCGAGATATCATGATATTTTGAAAATGACGTTTCATCGCCAATCATGAAAATCTTAACCCCCGTCCCACCCATAGAGGGTCGAGAGGGAGTAAACAAAAACAAAAAAATATGGGTAGGTTATTTTGGTCTTCCATACAAACTCTGAAAGTTTCATCCAAATCGGACGGTATTAGTCACATTCAACAGATAACTTTGATCGACTTTCATATGACATCAACGTGGGCTCGCCTATGACAACAAATTGGTGCTACCGGAAATTAAGCGTTGGCTCGCCTATGACACCAATGTGTTGCCACCGGATGTGAAAGTGTTAATAAAAACCTTTCTTGATTTATATGAATTGAGCTATAAAATTAATGAAAAAAATTATTTTACAATATGTACTTTGAAATTATTTGTTTGTTTTTCTTAGTACCGCCGGATTCGAAATTAACAGAACATATTATTATTGGTACACCTGGAAAAATTATGGATTGGGGCCTTAAGCACAGAGTCTTTGATTTAAAAAAAATTAAAGTTTTTGTATTGGACGAAGCAGATGTGATGATAGCAACTCAAGGTCATCATGATCAATGCATCAGAATCCATAAGTAAGAAAGTTACTTTAATAGAAAATTGATAAACATCCTGATTTTCTAGGCAATTATCAAAAACTTGTCAGATGATGTTTTTTTCTGCTACTTATGAAAAGGAAGTCATGGAGTTTGCACAATATATTGTCCCAAATCCAATTATAATAAGGTCGGTATTTTTTTATGTTTTAATAAAATCAAATTATCATTATTTTACTGTTAACTTTTATTTCTTTTAAGATTACTCCGAGAACAAGAATCGTTAGATAATATAAAGCAATACTATGTGCGGTGTGAAGATCAGGATGAAAAATATCAAGCTATACAGAACATTTATGGTGGTATAACAGTTGGTCAAGCTATTATTTTCTGTCATGTAAGTATTATTAAAGTTTATAGGAAGATTCTCTTATCCGCTTTGTCGAATATCCTATTACCCAAATCTTTTGAAAATATTAATACCCTATTCAATTTTTCGGAATCGATCCTAGATATGCGCAAAAACCAAATACGCAATTAATTGAATCTGCTAATTGAGCTGCCACATGAAAGTAAAACTTACATGTAATTTTATTAAAAATAAAATAAAAATAAAATTGCGGAAGAGCTCGGTGTAAAGGTTATTCTAGTATTTGAATTTAGATCATTAAAGTAAGGGTTTTACAATTGCTGATGGTCTCACAAAACACGCACCTGTCTGCAATCCAGGTCATTGTATCCAGCTTCTATTTACTTGGTCCACTGCAAATGTAATAAAATAACCTGAAAGATTTTCGCTTATATATATATAGTCTTTAATAACTAAGGGTGTATTAAATCATATCATTCGAAGTTTGTTATTATTATATCCGTCTATGCTGGAGATAGTTAATTCTATAATAATATAATATATATCTGCTTTAGTTATATACTCTGTTCGCTTTATATGAATTTACTGTGAGTAAACATAAGCGAGGGGACAGATTAATCACGAAATATATGACGCCTCTGACATATTTAAATGGACTAATTATAGCAGCACTGAAATTGTTTGCTAGCAGATGGGACCAATTTTATGTATCTATTTTCCTGTATGTACATTGCCATATATACAATCAACAAAACCAAGATTTGGGAAATTAAATGAAATAGAAATAGAATACAATTTATGAACTGTGTTCCTTCTTTTTCCCTAGCGCCTCAGTTAATGGTGAAGGGTGTGGGGTGAGTTCCACAAAAACTTGTTGCTGTCACCATATCCAAAAAGAAATTCGTGCCTGTCAACGATGCAGCACACTCATCCGGTCCTTAAGGGACCCTTACGACACTTACCTTGTAGTATTGTGGTATGCATGTCTCTACTGTCTAGAATGTAACTGAGGGTATGCCACTGACTTATAACAATGGACTGAGAGATTTGCTATTTCATGTGGCACAAAAAATATTGTGTTTCTGTATATCACCGTTAGCGCACCCTTTAAAACGATTACATAAAAAACATGTAAAACTCAATCAATCAGATGAAATTTTACACCCGTAAATCGAATTTAATTAAAAAAATATATTTTCTTGCGGCCAAGTGATATTTTAATCGCGTATAAAGAATTAAACTCATTCCGACTTTAATTTTCAAAAGTTATTGTTAACTGATTCCTGCTTATGGGCACGAGAGACGGAGGATGGTAAACACTATCTTTACCTTATTCCTTCTGAGGTGATTGCATCTGTAGCCAACATAAAAACATCAAATGGCATGAGCAAACGTTCCAGAATGCAATACTTTGTGTTGGTAGCTCCAACTCTGCCATAGGGCGAAAGAGAGAACTATAAAACTTGTGCCATGCTTTCCTATAGGAAAATGACAATACGCTCAGTCCACTGTTATAAGTCAGTGGGGGTATGCACACAGATATGCAATGTCCTACTGTGTAAGAGTCTAGATGTAACTGAGGGTTATCGAAAGCGTCATCTACTGCTGTTGCATAAAGCAATATTACTCTTACATTATTGGCCTCAATCTAAGTTTACTAGGTGGCAGAAAACTGAATCGCTGCAATAACTGGCCACATCGACCCTTACGCTAAAATTAACATGCCAACATCGCGGAGACAACCCTAAGGAATCACCACGCGAATATAGGGATACGCAGGCAGGTAATTTTTCACCGGGTATGGTACTGTTCCTAGAACGCCTTCCGGAGCTCTATACTTAACATACCGAGCAAAAGTATAACGGAAAAGAGGAACGAATAACAAGTCGTAACGCAATTCCTTGGGGTCAGAGTCTAGCATTAATCTTAGACTTCGAAAGATACACTTCGTAAAGGAAAAAACTTAATATCCAATTATATTGCTTAACTCAAAATACTTGTCCAGATACACTGAGTTTTTGTATGTATTATTATGCTATACCCCTCGTAAAGGAAATACTTTATATCCAATTACATATTGCTTATATGTACATAAAAATACTTGTCCAGAAACACTGAGTTGTTGTATGAAACTATTATGTCATATCCTTCGTAAAGGAAAAACTTTATATCCAATTATATTGCTTAAACTTACAATAATTGTCCAGGATCACTGCAATTGTCCGCGTCATTCGAATAGGTCTATTAGATTTATATATGTATATAAAAATTATATTGAAAGGCTCCAAACACTGAATAATTGTAGAAAACTATTATGCCGTATTATTTTGAAGAAGGAAAATTCATATTAAGGTATTTTCGCGTTAAAATAATTGTTCAAGACAACTGAAATTGTCGCGTAATCGTTTAAGACTATTATAATTATAACTATATATAAAAATTATATTGAAAGGATCCAAATACTGAATAATCGTAGAAAACCATTATGCCGTATTGTTTTGTAAAGGAAAGTTCATATTACAGCTATCTTTCGCGTTAAAATAATTGTCCAGGACCACTGATATTATCCGCTTAATTCGTATAGGAATAGGACTATGTATTATAATTATATCTATATATAAAAATTATTTGCACGGTTCCAAACACTGAATAATTGTAGAAAACCATTATGCCGTATTCTTTCTAAGAAGGAAAATTCATTTTAAAATATTTTCGCATTAAAACAATTGTCCAGGACCACTGAAATTGTCCGCGTAAATCGTATACTGCACAGACTGTGTATTTCTATTGGCGATATAACAACAAATAATAAAAATAAAATTAAAGGAGGCCCCCATACAAAAAACCTGATTTTTTCGGCATTTTTTTCCTCGTTTGATTCTCTTTCATTATTATTATCAAAAGTAGGCATGTTTTTTTCAATGACGCCTACTCATTTGAAAAATTAAATAAAAAGTACATAGTGTTAAATTTTGTACGATGGTACACAACCCTTCGTGCGTGAGTCCGACTCGCACTTGGCCGGTTATTTCCTTTTTCTTTGCTGCTTCTAACAATATTGATTAATGGCTGGGAGTTTGCCAGATTGTCTTCTCTTTTCTGAATCTCCTAATTTTTCTCCCCTTTTCTGCTTTACCTCTCAACCTGACCTGCACTCTACCAACGAGGTAATAACTAAATGAGATGCAATCATATGTACGATCCGTGTACATGAGCGTACCCAAAATTGCTTGCACTTGTGTATGTTTCATTTCGCCATTTTTGGACTTCGCTGTCACATCCATACTTAGGTTTGGTTTGATTTGGGCTTGGCGCATTGACGCAGGAAAACTCATGAAATAACCGTAGGGGCACGAAACAAATATTACTCAAAAACTTTTTATCACTGAAATTTTCTTCTTAATTATTAACTTTTTTATGTTCATGTTTGCAAATTCCGTAAATAGTTTTAAGTGTGTGAAAATAAAAGCGATTAAAATTGCGAACAGGTTGTACAATTGTGTACAGGTGTACAAATTTTACGGCGCTTATGTACAAACAATATCAGTGTCAATGTGTTAGAAATGGGTACGTGATATTTTCACATTTGCATCTCCTTTAGTTCTTACCTCGTTGCACTCTACACACGATGATGGCCTCCTCCATTACTGTGACATCTTGCCCTCTAGTCCATTTTCATCGTTTCGTCATCAAACGTTTTTCCCACTGACAGCTGTCTCATCTACTTGGGAAGGCAGATGTCAGTGGTGCAGCTTGCGATGTAGGGCTACGACCATAACATTGCTCTTTAATTTTATTAGTTCTTCGTTGAAGTGCCTTTGTTGTACTGCTTTGTCTGTTAATAGCAATGCATTTTCAATTTCTTCGACCTCGAGTGCTCTCCAGCAAAACTTAACGCTAACTCAATCCTAATTCAACTCTGGCTCATGGAAACATAGTATCGGTTATATCTAATCCAACTGAGAATTGGTAATTTTGTTAGATTGGGTAGCTCCATTTTTACTCTTTACATCTCTGTTTTATTTCCTCAGGCAGCTTAAAGTGCGAATTACAATTACGACTTCGACTTCAGCTTCGACTTTGCTCAAATGGTAAATACTTATGTACATGTCGCAAGATACAATTGCAGCTTCGACTTCGACTGCGACTTCGACTGAAATTAAACTTTGCTCAAAGTGCCAAGTTGGTGTTCGCTGCGGCCAACTTCAGTTCAATCGCAGAAGTCGGGACTTCTGGTTTGTTCAAGCAGTTGAAGCTTTAATTTAATTACAAATTTCACCTCAGCGTCGACTTCGACAGATCAGCCGTAATTGTATTTCACGCTTTATTTGGCGGTACATTTTCAATGGCTGCCGTGAAAGCTATTCTATGTTTTCGTCATCTCGTTAGTATTGATGTTGAGTTCTGTTGTGTCTGTGGTCCAACCATCATAACTTCCTTTAGACTCTTGGCATGGTGATGTTTTGCGGATGCATGGAATATAACTCTTAATTTGGACGTCGTGCTGTCATGATGCGGTAAGTAACGTTTTCTGCCGACAATGTTCGTGGCTGTTCTTTTATAAGACCCGTGTACATAATCTTAAATGTCTTGTTAATTTTGAATTTTTTCTCCATTTGGAATAACCCAGCTAAGGCTAGTTCTCTAGAGTTTTCTAGATCTGCTTGTTCTGGGATTTCATTGAACGCTATTCTTACAATACAGGGTGTTTCCCACTAGGATGTCAGTAGAGCGGAAAGTGATAGTACTCAATTAGACGAACCAAAAATTGTATGGCAGGGAGGGGGGGGGGCATATCAACCGTTTAGGAGTTACAGGGTGATTAAGAAAAAAAGCCAGTTTTTCACAAAACACCCTGTATCTTATAAACTACAGGGTGTACGGTCACACTTAAGAGCTCATTGTATGCAGAACTTCATGGCCTTTCCAACGACTGCTGAACCACCTCTACACCCCTCTCCAATCATGGTTGTCTAAACTAAAAATTTCGGATTTTCTTACCTTTTTTTTTAATTTAACCTTTATTATTTTTGAAAAAAGGTCGTTAACATAACTTTTTTTTATAAAAACTATAAACTGTCGACTCTCCTCTTTAAGTTGACCTATTATACCCTATATACCGTTATTATTTTATGTGCATCGTATGCAATCAAGTTAATCGCAGTTTTGTTTGAGAAGGCAATATAGCAACAGCTTTTAAAATAGTTTTGTCGAAATTTAATTTAAAAAAATAGTGAAAAATAACGGTTTTTTGAAAAAAATTATCTGTGGTTTCTTTTTATTTTAATTGAAAGAATATATTTGAATTGTGGAAACAGAAGTAACTGTTATATTTTAAAAATGGAAGGTCGTTTCAAAAGTTTGATATGTTGCAATCCCTTTTCAAAGCCTGGTCATTCTAATTACCGGAAAAATTTGAGGGACGTTCTTTCATGGATGATTAAAAGTCTTCCATCGTTGCAAATGGGATCTAAAATTTGCGTTCAGTGTAGGGTGCGCGTACACGGACTCGCTAGTGCATCCACTGCTGATGATTTCGAGGAAACACAAGAAATATATAATATGGAGCAGGTTGACAAGGACTTTTTCGACTTAACTCTTTACATGAATGTATCAGTTTCTTGGGGAACCAAAAATTGATTCAAAGCGGATGTCTGTCAGCCTATATTCAAAAAAGATTAAAGAAGATCATGGGATCAATATCTTAAAAAATCTTTGGTGTGCTGTGGCAACAGGAGCCTGAAGGAAGTGATGTTGACTCTATGCTAGTGCAAAAGCTGAAAGAAAAATATGCCGAAACGACGGACAAAAATACAAAATCTATGATTTTGACTATGCTTCCAGAAGAATGGAGCAGCGAGAATATAATAGAGGAATTTCCGGGTACTTCCCGATATATGGCGAAAAAAAGCAAGCACCTTGTAAAAGAACATGGAATATTGTCGTCCAGTCCCCGTTAGGGAAAAGATTTTGACGTGAAATTTATAAAACATGTTGATAGCTTTTATTCTTCCGACGATATCAGCAGAATTATGTCTGGAAAAAAAGATTTCGTAGCAGTAAAAGTCGACGGACAAAAGAAACATGTTCACAAAAGACTTATACTAGGTAATCTTAAGGAAATATTTACTAGTTTCAAGGAAACACATCCGAATGTAAAAATAGGGTTTTCAAAATTCGCATCTCTTCGCTCTAAGAACTGCGTACTAGCCGGAGCTTCTGGTACACATTCTGTATGTGTTTGCACCATCCACCAGAATGTCACATTGATGATAGAAGGAATGAAAAAATTCCATTTATTTGTCGAAGAAGAACGCAGCATCCTTGATTATAAAAGTTGTCTATCAAAAATAATGTGTAATCCCCCATTTGTCGATTGCTTCCTTGACATTTGCACGAATTGTCCGGCACATATTCCTCTAAAAATAATATTTCAAGAGATTTTTGATGAAAATTTTATGGAAACAGTAGCGTACCAGCAATGGACATCAACGGATCGTTCAACTTTAGAAGCAAGGATCGAGAACGCAGAAGATTTCATTGAGACATTTTTGAGAGACTTTCTGTACTAAAGACGCACTCCTTCATTTCAGAACGTCAAAGTACGTATCTTAAGGAGACTAAAAGTATGCTTAAAACAAACGAGTTCTTGGTGATTCTCGATTTTTCGGAAAATTATTCGTTCGTACTTCAAGATGCCGTGCAGAGTTTTCATTGGAACAACTCCCAAGCTACTATTCAGCCTTTCGGAATATATTATGAAAACATTAGTAGTCAAGTAGAACATACAAATTTAATTATAATTTCCGATTGTTTGAAACCTAATACTGTCTTAGTACATACTTTCCAGCGTTGTTTGATAAGGTTCCTTCAAAGTAAATGTGGAAGGGTGAAAAAGATAATTTATTTCTCAGATGGCTCGGCGGCGCAATATAAAAATAGAAAGAACTTCCTGAATATTACAATGCATCAATCTGACTTTGGATGTGATGCCAACTGGCATTTCTTTGCCACTTCGCATGGAAAAAATATATGTGATGGGCTCGATGGAACCCTTAAACGTTTGGCTGCAAAAGCAAGCCTGCATCGCCTCTACAACGATCAAATTATGACTCCACGCCAGCTTTACGAATGGGCTATTCAAAATATGAGCAACATGAATTTCGATTTTGTCTCAATACAAGAATATGCACAACAAGAAGCTGTATTAGAACAAAGATTTTCGATGGCTCAAAAAGTTCCAAAGACACAAAAGCTGCACTCGGTAATATCAGTCGCGGCTGGGGTGGCATATTTTAAACGTTTTTCATCTGCAGATGAAGGGACACATTATAATATTTTAAAAATGGGAAGGTGAAAGTTCATCGAGGACACCACGGGATTTATTGCATATCAAGAAAGTAACACGTGGTGGTTGTGTTGTGTAATTGCCAGCAACGAGGTAATTGGAGTAAAAGTTACACGACTTAATCCATCAGGACCAACCAAGACATTTACCTATCCTAATACTCCGATCGTCGACATCATTCCACACTCTTCAGTGCTTTGTATAGTTAATCTGCTAATAGAGAGTGGAAATAATTACTGTTTAGAAGAAAAATATCTTAATTTAATAAACGTACAACTTCAGAAACATGGCTCTTAAAAACACACATATAAATGCCTCATATAAGAGCATGTAAGAACAAATGATCCTTTTTAGGGCCGCCAAACTTTTAAACAAAAGTAAAATTAGCAGCAGCTATGAGTATGAGTATCCATTTTTTACATAAGCTAAATGTTCAGTTAGGGATTTAAATAAAAAATAAAAAACAAGACCCACATTTCGAGGAGTTCAAGGATTAAGGACATTGTCGTTATTTAAAAAAAAAATAAATAAAAAACAAGACCCACATTTCGAGGAGTTCAAGGATTAAGGACATTGTCGTTATTTAAAAAAAAAAATATCGGTCCTTACTTTCTTTCATTCTTGTATTCCTGCTTCCCTTTTTAACAAATCCTGAAATTTTATAAAACGCACGCCCAGGAAAAATCTTTCAGAATTAATTTATACTAAACATTTTCTGAGGTACAAATCTTTAAAAATTAATTCCATCTAAACTGTAAGGAATTCCAGTTTCTGCTTTTTACAGTTAATTCAATTTCTATAAAGGATTAAAATAAAAAAATATTAAAAAAATTGAAGAATCGCATTTTGAGATATTCAAGGATAAAGGATATATTTGTTATCCTTAAATAAGAAATTAGAGCAACGAACTTTGTTTTATTTTTCACAAATACCGTAAGGTTTTCTCAAAACAATAAAAATTATTTCATGGAGCTGTGATGAGTACAATCTGAGATATGAATTTTTGAAATTCCCTCCACCAAGTAAAATTTGCCATTTTCTTAAAAATTCAAATACCGTTATCTCCACCAAACATTTGTAGCCACAGGAAATATTTCACAAAAATGTTATTCTACTAATGGACAACCTTTGTGCGAAATTTTATCAAAATCTAAATTGGTCGACACAGAAATTTACATAAAATTGGTCGATTTTCCGTGGAATGACCCGGCTTCAGATAGGACATTGGGTGTAATAGGTCATATTAAAGAGGAGAGTCTGCAGCTTACAGTTTTTATAAAAAAAGTTATGCTATCGACCTTTTTGCAAAAATAATAGAGGTTAAATTAAAAAAAAAAGGTAAGAAAATCCGAAATTTTTAGTTTAGACAACCATAATTCATGATTGGAGAGGGGTGTGGAGGTGTTTGAGCAGTCGTTGGAAAGGCCATGAAGTTCTGCATACAATGAGCTCTTAAGTGTGACCGTACACCCTGTAGTTTATAAGATACAGGGTGTTTTGTGAAAAACTGGCTTTTTTCTAAATCACCCTGTAACTGCTAAACGGTTGTCCCGACTAGAAAGTGCGCAGGAGTTACTGCCTCGATGTCGGCGGCATCATTTGATCGTAAGGGCCTGGAATTCAAGCAGGTCTCGATTTTTCATAATATAGTTTGAAATCCTCCGTTGTCAGCATGGCATTTCCCACTACTCTTTTTAGATGCGCCTTTATCGATTTAATGCTGGTCTCCCACAGACCTCCGAAATTGGATGGGGAAGGGGGAATAAAGTGCCAAGTAATTCCATTCTCTACTGAGAAGTTCAATACGCCTTCCTGGTGATCTTTAGCGTTAAAGAACTGCTGCAGCTCGGTGAGCACTCGCCTCGCTCTCACAAAATTTGTGACGTTATCGGTATACATATTGGAGCACGTCCCTCTTCTCGAAGTAATTCTCTTCAAAGCGGCGATGAATGCTTCTGTGGGTAGCTCAGTCACGAACTCCAGGTGCACAGCCTTTGTCGCCAGACAGATAAACAACGCAATGTAGCTCTTCACCGTCCTTGCACCTCGACCCTTGTAAGGTCTTGTAAGAATAGGCCCGGCATAGTCGACCTCAGAGTTTAAAAAGGGCCGGCCAGGTTGCACACGATATGATGGTAGATTCCCCATTTGCTGTTTGACCGTAGTTGCTCGATGCCTAATACATATGATGCATTTTCGTATTGTCCGTTTAGCAAGGCCTCGTGAACCAATGATATCATATCGCTGTTGTATAACGCATTCCAAAGTGTAAATAAATTATATGACCTTCTAGCACTATCAGTTGTGCCAGCCAAGTGGCGCCTTCTATGATTATCGGGTGCTTGCTTGAATACTCGAGATTAGAAGCTTGTATTCACCCTCCTACCCTCAGCAGATCGTTTTCATCCACAAAGCAATATAATGGATAATAGTTTGGATTTACAGGTAAATTCTGCAGTCCCAACGTTCCTAATTCCTTGGAGAAACTGTTCCTCTGAGATTGCCCCATCAACCAATGTAGCGCGTGCTTTACTTCCTCAGCCGTGAGCGGTCGCCTTGACCTTTGATGTGTAGAGCTCTTTTCGTATGTATCAAAATATGTAGGCTGTTACTCGCTTTAACCTTCCCAGCGTAGAATAATTTCGTATAAAGCAGTTACCTTCATCGATAACTACCGCAATGAGAATTATATTACGTTGCTCAGGGATATCTCGCAGCAGTTGAAGAGTATGACGTTCAAATTTCCAATCAAGATCAAGCAGCTCATTGGGGCTGTGCCACTATAATTGTACGTGTCCCCATTCTACTCCTGGAAGAAGCAATGCCGAGGTGGCTGAGATAGCCAAGAAAGAACGATCGTTGAGTCAGTGAAACAGTAGCTATTACTAGCGTCTATCTGCAGAGTTTCTTTTATTTTGGCCATGAGTTTCGCCAATAGACGCGCCGCGCAGAGCTCTAGTTTAGGCAATGAGATGTTCGTGAGCTACCTTACGTTTAGATACAACGATGTTAAATTCCACACCGCCATTTTCCTGCTTAGCACGCAAATTCACCACCGCTGCATAGGTCTTCTCTGAAACATCCGCCTATCCTAGTAACTGCATCATATGAGTTGGTTTGCCAATATAACGAGGTACCTGTAGACCATCGAGTTGCGATAACTGCTTCCTAAATTGGCTTCAACTTTTCCTTATGACTTCATCGACAACAGTGTCCCATTCACTACCGCTTAACCATAAACGCTGCTAGTGAATTTTTGCAACAATTATGACAGGGCCCAATACCCGAGAATCGAAAATTCTTGTGATTTCTGATGCCATTTTCCTCTTAATAATATTAGGATCCGAGGTCAACGTTACCTTGAAGGTGAAGTAGTTTCTCACTGGACACCACATCAATCCGAGGGCCTTCACAGTGTAGGTTGATGTTTCAGTAAAGGGAATGGAAATCTCTCGTTGAGTAGCGGGCAGATCAGACGTTAATTCCTCTAATTTTGAGGAATTAGATAGATACCCATTTGCGAAGATCGAAGCCCCCACTCGTCAGTAGAGTTGTTAATTCCGCCATAATTATTCGAGCTTCACTAATGCCATCGGCACCCCCAATAAAGTCATCCATAAAACTGTTTACTAATAATTCTGCTACATGGGATATTTCCTTCCGTCGTCCAAAGCCAGCTGCTACAATGTCCTAGTTGCTTGAAAAGATGCTGACCCCATACCATAAGTTAAAGTCTTTAATCTATATACCTTTATAGCCTCTTCATCACAACATTTATTGATATTTAGTATTTCGTGCATCTACCCAGATCTGGCTATACCATACATGTCCGCACTAAAAGCTATACAGGAAAAGTCTGACTGGGCCTACCAATAATTTGTCATTCAAAAAATAGCCCGCAGAAGTCTTAGATAACGCGTCGAATACGACCCTTAGTTTGGTGGTAATGCTGTCAGGTTTACTTACGGCATGATGAGGTGAGAAAATCCTGTCTCTGGGCTGAAGATTCGCTACATCTAAATTTCCTTTCCATTGATTGAAGGCGATGCATCGCGATTTGCGCAGAGTCCCCAAAATCAATATCTTCTCGAAATGGAAGTCTTATAATATAACGACCATCTTCCTTTAGTCTGATAGTTTTTTGATGATGTTCTTCAGCTGGATCTTGAATAATGTTTGCAAATCATCTGGAAACTCCTTAAGCTCCCAAAACCTTTGCAATAGCCTATTAGTGTCTTCCGCGCGCGTATCGAAGCCAGTGTGTGTGTGCGCCTGCATGTGTGTGCCTGCATGCGTGTGTGTGTTTCTTTAATGAATGCTGTTCTATTCCATTCTACCTAAATGCTGCTACTACACATCAATTGAATATTTGTAATGTACAAAAAAACGCATTGCTGGTAACCCGAATGTTCGGAAGGTATGTATCGCCTTCTAGTTTCTACTTAAAAGAAGAAGAAGAGTATGTGTACACGCACTAATAAGTTGAATTGCCTTCTTGCTGCTACTTAAAAGAAGAAGAAGAGTAAATTAGTTGTGAATTGCAGTACAAAGTTCGGGAATTTTTAAAGTCGATTATCTCTGAAACTATACCTTTCCGCGCAATTTTGATTTCATATTTGTGATTTGTGAGTAAAAAGGGAGTAGTGTGCAAAGTTTGAAGAAATTCGGTGCCGTTTCAAAATCTGGTCTTAGGCCTTGATTTGTATTATTTTGAGCTGTACTAGAATTGTTTTCATTGTCTCCCGCCATATTTAGATTCTCGTTTAACTTTTAGCTTGTGTAGTGTAATTAAATTGGCTTATTTTGACTGTTAAAAGATTTTTAAACTATGTAATTTTTGAGCGATTGATTGAAGGAACTTTTCATGCGATAAATTGGCACACACACACACACACACACACACACACACACACACACACACACACACACACACACACACACACACACACACACACACACACACACACACACACACACAGTGGAATTTATTATAATTTGTTATGCAATAGAAATCATAAAATCTAATTAGGGGTTAAGTAGAAAATTTTAAATGAATTACACCAATACCTCGCTTTGCGTCGTTTCGTTTTGCGTTTTTTCGAAGTTGCGTCGCTGCTGAATTAGTACTAATTTTCATTGTGCGTCGTTAGATTTTCGAAGTTGCGTTGTTTTGGGTTCGAGTCTTTAATTTTTTTTTAATTTTCTTTTTTTTTCTAAAAGATGGCACGACTTTTGTTTCATTTTGCCATCAAAACTCGGGGACTCCCTTTCTAACTGAAAATCAACGCAATTTTAATACAGTTTTATTTTCACTTTGTTTTGCTAATTTTAGAGTTCAGTTTCAATTAGTGTGTTGTGCTTTTTTTTAAAAAGAGAATAATAAATTTTTTATAAATTTTTACGGGTTGTTTCTGGTTACAAAAAAGGTAAATATTTTTCCTATTTATTTATTGGCAGAGTTATATTATTTTTTTTTACATACACTTGTAATTTTTTTTAGCCAAATGAGTAGAAAGGGTGCTGCCGGTAGAATTACCAAAAAACTATCAGCTTGGAGACAAAATTAGATATTCTGCGACGATTTGATAAGGGAGAGAAGGCTGTGGAGATAGCAAAGGCTGTTGGTCTGGCTGCAACAACTGTCAGTACTATTAGAGATCGAGATGGGGATAAAATAAGAGAGGCTGCAAAATCTGCAACATCATTAGATGCTAAAACGATGACCCGTACAAGGAGTGCTTTGATGATCAAAATGGAGTCCTTGCTTTCTATTTGGATTGAAAATCAAGTTGCGCAGAGAATACCATTAAGTAAAATGGTAATTCAGACGAAAGCAAAAAGCTTATTTGATGACATAAAAAGTAAAGCAGTATCCAACGATAATGCTAGTGGTAGTAATACAGACAAGAATGAAACATTTGAAGCTAGTCAGGGCTGGTTTGAGAGATTCAAGGTTCGAGCAAATCTGCACAGCATTGCTCTTAAAGGCGAAGCAGCTAGCGCTGATATAACTGCTGCAGAACGCTACCCGACAGAGTTAAAAGCGTTAATTCATGAAGGTGGCTATGATCCGAAACAAGTCTTTAATGTTGACGAGACTGGGTTTCATATCGAAAACAGAAAAATCTGCGCCAGGATTTAAAGCTAGCAAGGATAGACTGACTCTTCTTCTTGGTGGTAATGCAAATGGTGATTTCAAATTTAAACCATTTCTCATTTATCAATCAGAAAATCCAAGAGCTATGAAAGGTTGTTCAAAGAATCTGCTTCCTGTCCACTGGCGAGCAAACAAAAACGCATGGATGACAGCATCATTATTTCATAACTGGGTTTCAACTTGTGCTATTCCAGAAATTAAAGCCTTGCAACAAGGAAATCTTAAACTTCAAGGCGTTGGTCCTAGTAGACAATGGTCCTGGCCACCCAGTTTATGTTGATGAGTTGTCAGAAAACGTGAAATTTGTATTTTTGCCGCCTAATACGACATCAGTTATTCAGCCGGTGGATCAGGGAGTAATATCGACTTTTAAAAGTTATTACCTTCGACGAACATTTAAACTTCTTTTAAGTGAGATTGATGGACAAGATAAGCCTACCATGCTAGAGTTTTGGAAAAAGTTCAACATTATGAAAGCCATAGAAATTATTTCCGATTGGTGGGAGGAGGTTAAACCATCTTGCATGAATGGTGTTTGGCGCAAAATATGGCCTGAATGTGTTCACAGAATATGCACTCCAGAAGTTGATGGTACACCAGCTGTTCGTCATGAAATTTCTAATTTAGCTAGAGAGTCTAATTTTGATTGTGGGATTTTGTATTGGTGGGAGGAGGTTAAACCATCTTGCATGAATGGTGTTAGGCGCAAAATATGGCCTGAATGTGTTCACAGAATATGCACTCCAGAAGTTGATGGTACACCAGCTGTTCGTCATGAAATTTCTAATTAAGCTAGAGAGTCTAATTTTGATTGTATGAAGGAGACTGACATAAATGAATTGCTAACCTCGCACAACCAAGAATTGTCTAATGAAGAACTATTGCAACTGGAATTGCAATTTGCTAATGAAGAAGATGACAGTGGCCGTTCAATAGAAATCTCCGAAGAACAAAATTTAACCTCCAAACAAATTTCCAAAGCGATGTGTTTCATTGACGAAGCTATGGAGATTATTTTCAAAAACAATCCTGACAGCGGAAGGCAGGGGCGGTTCCTCATTGGAAGAAAAGGAAGCACTGCTTCCCTTGGCAAAATAAAAAAATCCAAACATAAAATTTTGCTTTAAAATATTTTTAGAATATTTAAAAAAATGTATAAAGGTCAAAGAAGTTTACTCCTCTGGCATCACTAGATACAACCTGAAATATTTTATAAGTAACGCCCAATTTTCTCCTTCAAACTAAGAACATACCACCCAGCCCAATGTCATTATATCGCTACTAACATTCTGTATGGTACGCTGTCCAAAATGTAGCTTATGACCCACCCACCATCATTCTACCCAACACCAGATCCACCCCGATTTGTCTTGTCAAGCAAGCTACATAATATTCTCGTGGTATGGATGGAACGACATTAGAATCAAACACCGTTGCCACTGGCATCGCAGTGACGCTGAAATCCCTACAGCGTATTTACAACAACAAAGCCAATGTAAAAAGTTAAATACATTTAACTTTTTAGACTCATATTCACTCAAGAGTTTGCATGCGTACATTGCTATGGTACGCTGGCCGCAGCGTAGCGTTTGCCAATTGATTTACACCCCCTGATAGTAACTTTCGTTGATAAATTCTGAAGCATATGCTGGTGCGGGTGGGTGTCGGTCTTGCTCACGATTTATTTAAATGCTGCCAGATGTTAACAAATTCGTAGCTTTTTTTAAATAACTTTTATCCGACCTTCGTGACGAATATTGTGCAATTTTAGGAATTGTTTTAGAATAGTAAACGTGGATGGATTTACATGAGATTTTTTGTTTTAGAATTAGTCAGTGGACTTAATTTTTTACGTTTTTGGGGGTTTTGGGGAGGGTGGTAACTACACTCATGGCGTTTTCCAATTTTGGCCGTGTGTAATTCCAAATTGAAGCTTTTGCTGAGATTTATTAAATGGCATATTTTCTTTTGTTCTGTAAGAAACTTTATAACCGATTTTTTTCACCCGAATATCTTTAAAATGCGTGATTTTCGAATTTGTGTACAAACAGGGGTGTAAGTTCTGATTTTTCTTTTAAACGCTTCAGCATAATGTTTTACATATTTCATGTGAACATTTAAATTTTATATGTTTAACCGAAGGGTGAAATAAATTTTCCAGTTTTTTCGTGTAAAACGTTTTTACATGGAAGTACATACATTAAAGTGCGATAATCTTCTAAACTATACTTACCGCAGAGGTAAAAAATTACATCACAACATTCGCAAAAGAACGTAGATGCGAGTTAATATGCATATATTAGATAGATTATCAGTACGTTTACATGAATACTTGAAATATGCATGAAGTAATCAAAATTTCAGGAAAACGCTCATTCAATGCGTAAATTTCAACTTAAGTAATTGGAATATTAAATTCAAGAAAAATTCAACTCAAGTAATTGGAATTAATTCAATCAACCGCCCTATCTGAGCTTCAAGTGCATTTCAAGCCAAGTACTCAAGTATTCATATAAACGTACTGTATGTCCTGTTATATGAGTTTTTAGCAAAAATGTAATGATTAGAAAATAAAATATAATAAAAAAACTTTTTAAATAAATAACTTTCATAAATAAATTATAAGCTAAGTAAAAAATTATTTTTGCTTTCACCCAAGAAAAGTTTCATTGCAAAACTGAATCTACACAATAACAATATTTTAAAATTATATTATATCGTTTGACTTTAAATGTTTGAAAGTTTTTTATTATAAAACGTGTTTAAACATATTTTATTCATATTGTGCAAAAATAAAATACTGACTATCTATAATATTACGTACGTTTCTGTTTAATTGCGAGAAAATGTAGAATTCTTGCTTTTATTTGAGTATTCCGACGAACGAGTATACCTACCTAAGTACAATAATAATGGTAATTGAATTCAAAAGAATGAATTATATGATTAGATTTTTGCGTACGTTGTGAAAGGGGATATTGAGTGAAATTTTTGTATTTGCTTAATTATGGGGCAGGCAGTATTTGCTGTGAATGGATTAAATGAAAGATATGATTGCATCGCTGATTTATTTAACGATGATAATGGCTTCCTTCCCTTTCAAGAGCAAGAATATATGTAAATTTTTTTATTGTGTATTATTCACATCATTGACTTTGATACATATATAATTACTTATAGTAGCAATGAAATAGTCTGAAAAGCGGAGCTATAATTTACATAAAATGTATTGCTTCCCTTCTTCTGAATCCCACGAACCGCCACTGGCGGAAGGAGTTTTAAAGTGTCCCAGGCGGTAGCTACGAATATCAATTGCTACAAGGAAATTTATTTTACGTTGAAAAAAAAAAGCTGTTCAGCAAACATTGGACCAATTTTTTGTGAAAGAAAGCCGACTTACGACAACAGCCACTATGGACACATCAGACAGTGATTAATTTTTATTTTATTTTTTATAAATTAATTGAATATTTTATTTTGTTTTAATTGAATTTGTTTTTTTTTGTTTTTTGTATGTATGTAATAAAATTTTATATTATTTTTGTTTTTTAAATGTTTACTTTGTTCAATTTTCTTTTTAAAAAGTAGTATTTTCGTAACCCTGGAACCTATCTTCGATCTTTACATGGTTTGCTATAGAAAAGCATAATTCACTTTGCGTCGTTTCAATTTGCGTCGCGTTTTTTTGGAACGTAACCACGACGCAAAGTGAGGTATTGGGTATATGTTCATATTCTCAATGTACAGTACTTGTTCACTGTTACTCACTGTTTGTTCGCTGCTGCCAGTATGTACAGAGTATGAATTATGTATAACAATTGTATATGTACTTCAGTAGTTGACAAAAATGATTTTGGTGCAAAATTTTTAAATAATCTAAAAAAAAACAAAGAGAGGAAAAAATTGAAATTCATATAAATTCATCACTAGAACGTTGCCTCGTCGTTGTTTAAGTCCCACGCAGGTGCACGATGAACTAATTTCTCTTTTGTGATCAGTTGACTTATCCATGACAAGAATGTTTTTTTTTTGTGGGGTAATTTAATTTCGCAGTTGTTGAGGGACTGGATTGCGATTGATGCAAGTGAAGATAGATGATGATATCTATGATATTATTAACCTCCGTGAAGCGACGAGCTCTGTAATAGTGATGACACGTGCTCGTACATGCAGTTTGTATCCAAAACCAGAATATTTTCGGAAATTTTTTTTGCTTTATGGTTATTTTTTAATGTCACTGCCAGTTTTATTGCCTTGCTGTGATTTAATTTTCCTGATTGATAGATGATGCATGGGTTATAATTTGGATGATGCTGGGTGCACGTTTTAATATCTTTGCACCACCAGTTTGTTGGGTCTCAGCCCAAAAATCGAAATTAGAACGCAGCAGTTAAAATCAAACTCAATTTATTTATAATCAATTTTCAGTTAACAGGAATAAAAATATAAGACTCTTTAATAAAGAAAACTTTTCTAATAAAGAAACAAAGATTCTGACTTTAAACAAATAAATATTCCAATAGCAGCGCTCACTGTCGTGACTAAGTGAACAGCGATGAGAGACTGGTGATTGATAATCAAATCAAATCAGAGACTTTCTTGCGCATTTAAAATATATTGTCCTTAATGTGTTGTCCTAACTTCCTTGTTAGGATTTGTGGCAGGGTAGATTTTACACTCAGGCTTTTTATTTTGGCCTTGATTTCACAATTGTCTTTTTTTTGTCTTCTTTTGTTACATATATTGAATAAAATCTTTTATGTTTGCTTTGTTTTTTGCTGGTTATTACAGCTTCGCGCGCGACACTAAGCTGTTTCCGTGGCGGTTGTTTGTTAGATGTTGTTTAGGAGGGCAAGACGGGAAAATGGGATGGGTGCGGTTGAGGAGGATGAGGAGCTCTGGAGCTTGGACCAGGTATCCTTGTGGGGGGTCTTCCTTCTCTAGGCAGTTCCTATGTGGGGCATCCTGCTATGATAACGGTGGCTGATGTTCCGGAGATCTATCCTCGATGGTGGATTTGCTGCAAAAGAAAGTAAATCTTTCGCCAGTATAGTAAATGTCCCTACTCTCAGGGTCAACAAGTTGAAGAGGTGATATATACCTGAATTCTGCAGGTGGAGTGTGTGCAGGCAGGTTGAAGATGAGAGGGTTTGGATGATGAGGAAGTTTTTCCATTTGATGTTGGGCTTGCGAGACAAGGTAACTGTCGATAGGGAGGATTTTTGCTGCCTCGTACAGCTTTTTGTTGGGATAGTTCTTATTGTCTGCCCTTCGATGAAGGCCAGTGCAAGAACGGAGTGATTGATAAGAGTAATCCTACTGTATGTATGTGTGTTTCTGGGTCACATGACTCGGCCTTTTACCATCCGCTTTTGAGTGTTCAGTGGCTTTCTTTTGCACCGAATTTAGTACCTATCTTTAGTACATTTCGGCGGTAGACATTTGAATTCAAAAATTGAATTTAGGTTTCTTTACAATTCGAAACAGAAGTGATATTTAAGATCACTACAAGTCCCAATTTGCAATATCGATTGCTTCTAAGCATTCTGTAGTTGTGTCATTGAGTGTCTTGAGTCCCTCTGCAGATTCCTTTAAAAGTTTTGTGTAGTTGAGCTGACAACAATATCCGTTTATTGTCATATCTTTTATTTAGTATATCCCAAGCTGTTTCCTAGTTCTTTTTAGTTATGCATAAGTGTTGTATCAGTTCATTCGGTTCTTCAATCAAATTTGCTCTTAGATAGAATAACTTTTCAGCATTAGCCATCTTTTCATCTTTTTGAATTAAGTCAGAAATCAGATCTCTGGATGATTGTCACTTTAAAGTCCCCATTAAAATTAGGTATATTTATACGTTGTAAACTTAGTTTCGTATGACTGTCTGTATTCTGATGTTGCTATTTCTAGTTTTCCTATAATTTTATGAGGGTTGCTTGGTAATGGTCTTCGATTTTAGGAAATACGCTTTCATCAAAATAATCTTCTTTGAATTTGCTTAGTGACATTATGTTTCCGTGATTCAATATGATGTGTTCTCAATAGTCATTTAGGAGTTTAAGTTTAATTGTTGAATTTGTTTCAATTTCACCTTCAATAGTTAGTATATCGATTATAACTGCTTGTTTTTTTATCTATCGAGATTGCTCTGCGATAATCTCTATAGTTCTTTTTTCGTCAATGCCATCTCGAATTATATCTCATATAGTGGTTCTATCTTCGCGTAGTAGTTCTCTGCAAAGTATTTATATTGTTGATTTTGATTTTTCCATGTTTTGATTTCTGCATTTAGTTATTCGACCTCATTCCAGGCATTGTTGTTAATGATCAATAAGCAGGATTTGCAGCATTATTTAGTTTTTCTTGCGGTCTAGTTTTTCGTTATCTGATTGTTGACCTTTTGAATGATCTTGATTTAGGTGCTTTGTTGTTTAACAAATGCCTAAATTTACTACGTTAGTTTTCTGTTGTTGACTATACTGAGGCTCTGTTCATTGCCAATTTTTGAAAGATGTTGCGATGATCTGGAAAAAAGAGTATTGAGGACACCTGTTCCTCAATGCTTTTATAGTTTTTTGAGAGCCTCAAGACACTTTGCTCCCCCCAGAGGATAATTTCCAATATACTCGTATCACTTTGTACACCTGAGTTCCAATAACTAACTAAGAACAAATAATTGATCAATTCAAATTTATAATACTAAATTGCTAAATCGCTTCATTCACGTTATTTTCGGTACTTTTATTGATGAAATAGCCGCTCTGGCTTCAAAACATTCTAAAATTCAATCGGCACAATAGCACACTAACCGGGATTTATTACAGGCATAAATGAATATAGGCTTAGCGCGACTATTACCGAACAAAAATCAAATCAAGTACATACATATATTTACAACCGAATAAAAAGTGCTTTAATTATTTCAAGGTGCACCTGCCACTATAAAAAACAAGCCTATTTTAGTGTTATTTCTCATAGGAGAATTGCTTTCCGATAATAGCGCAGCTTAAACTAAACTTAATAGAATAGATCTTAACTACTGAATTTCAAAAATTATAGCGACTGATCACATATACTCGTAACAGCCATTTCCGAAGCTTCTAATAGAGGATATTTTGGCCTTCTGCCATGGTTGAGTTTACTGAATGAGAAAAATTTCAATAGTCACCTGATAAACCCTTAAATATCTATCGCGAGATAGCAATTATTATTTTAATGTCAAATCTGCGTATAGGGCACAGTAATTAATAGTAGTACAACTTAAGTTATAAATATAAAAAAGTTGTAATAATCCAATGTCGAGTCTGTGTATAGGGGCACAGCCTTACATCGAAGGTCTAGTACAACTTATATTACTAAATATAACAAAATTGTGAATAAAAGAATATATTCGATATAGAAAGGTGAATTTGTATGTACTCGAAGTTTTAAGATTAATATAAATTTGAATGCCCGAGGGCCTTGACTTACTTGTCTCTTTATCAGCATCCACCGCAGAGGCGCCTCCGAGATGTCCTACTGTAAAAAAATCATTATTGCATTTCGTAGACGAATTCACTAGATGGCCAATTTCTGTATTAGGAGCCGGGCTCTCCTTACATTGAGTGTATTGATGAAAACTGCTCTGAAAATATTTGGTGGTATGAAAAGCTTGGACAGCCGACGCTATCATAACTGGGGTACAAAAATGTATGCGTAAATATTTTGGAGTTTCGTCAGGTGTGACAATGTATAGCCTTGTTATACAAAAGTTAGTTTTCTTTGTTCCAACCGAATCCATTATTTAATAAATATTAATGATTACAGAGAAATAAGAGAATTTATGGTAAGACAAACGGTTACCTAACTGCTACAGATAACTTTTTAGGTAGGCGTATTTCCGACTATACAGGTTAAAAGTAAAAGAATCCCTGCCTTAAAACTCATCCTACATAATCTGGTGACACTGAGTTGGTTACTTTGCCTCCTTAGTTTCTCTTAACAAAATACTGGATTTAGTAGCAGGTGTTGATAGTGATCCTGATTTTATTAATATAAGAATTTTCAGGTTTTAACGACTCTAACCGGACGACTGGTGTTAATGGTGGTGCTGTAGTATGTGAGTAGTTGTGAGAAGGTTTTTGACCTTCCCTGGCTACCGCAAGTATTTGTATGCCGTCACAATCACTCATATATATTTGAGCGGGGGCTCCTCTTACGAGGAGCCCGAAACTAGTTGTCTAGAGCCTTGTTTGAGACTGATGTATATAGCTTTGAATTCGACTGGGGAATGTATGGCCTGGCTTCTACGGTATTGACGGTATTATTTTCGTTGAATTCTTTCTTCACGCTGGTTTTGAGCAGTTTATTTTATTTTATTTTCTTCTAGCCTTTAGTAGGTCTTATCTTTTTCTTTTCCACTCTTGGCATGCGCTCTTTGTCAGCGATGAACTAGTTTATGCCCGGATTTGAGAGATAACTCGCGTGCATTGACGTGCAGCAGGGTCAGGGACATTCTATTACCTGCCCTGTGTGAGAGTGTTGGGCTGGATAGCTCATTCTGTGATAAAATTGAATTCATCTCACCCGTCAAATCCAAGCCTAATCTGCCAGCACAAATCCTACCAAAAGTCTTCATACGATTTTATAAGGAGGAATATTGCTGCGCAGAGCAGCTCTCCAGAGCATACCTAAAGCGCTCAGGGGTGCAATCTGGTGGAAAGCGTATACACAAGAAATAGAACAGTGCTTATTCTACACAGATCGGCCAATTGTGCAACCAGCCTCGTTGCAGCTCGCTTCTCCCTGGAACAGGCACAGTGCCTTTCTCATACTCAATCTATACCTAGCACAACAGTTCTCTCTGATAGCGTTCAACAGCATGAACAGCCTACACCATAATCTCACAACTCGCGGATTTGTCTAATTTTCTCCCGTCTACTAATTTTAACGTGCTGTCTTTCAATGCTCGGTCCTCTCCTAAGAACATCACAGATATCAGACACCTGGCAACGCTGGGAAATGTTGGTGCTCTTCTAGTGTGTGAAACCGGGTCCAAAAATCATCACAGCACAAAAATGCTTGGGATTCGTGAAAAGGTGGAGGTGTCGCTGTCTATGTGGCCGATGCCCTGAAATCCAGAGTCCTGTTCCGCTTCACTGATCTGAACTGGGAGATTCTGGCTGTCGAGGTCATCGGGCGCAATTCCGGCATCGAGCCTGTCACTTTGGCTGTCGTGTATAGATGTGCACAGACGTTTACGGATAACGACTTGGTTGCCCTATCTGATGCTCTTGAGCGTTTAGCAAGTCGTTCTGTACGCTTGCTGATTGGCGGTGATCTTAACATCGATGTCAGTCAACCAGCCAACTTATCCACCTCACGCTTGGACCTCCTGAGCGAGAAAGGACTTGGTATCCTTAACACTATGCCCACACGTCATGGTCCCACACCTGCCACTACTTTGGACCTGTTGATCTCTTTTCCGAGCTTCCGACCTGTCTCCACTGGGCAATGTCCGGGCATCTCAGATCACGAACTATTGTTCGCTTCTTTCGATACTCGCTGTCAGTCCCCCAACTTGTGGAGGACATATAGAAACTTTTCAGCGCTGCAGACTGACGTCCTTCAGGCAGATCTTGCAGGTACTGATTGGTCCCGTCTTTAATCACCCTATCCCTGATAGTGCAGCTCAATATTTCTCTCAGTCATTATGCTCAATATTTGTGAGACAGGTCCCGCTTAAGACCATTAAGATTCGTACGGTTAAAGATGTTATCTTCAAGTTTCCAGATATCCTCCTGAAATGCCAATATCGTGACCTTGCTTACAGAAGATGGAAGAGAGACAAATCTGCGTGATTTCCGTCGGCTGTGGAGACTTGCGGCCTACGCGGTCAGGGCGAAATTAAGAGAGAGCACATTGGCCGGCATGAGGGAAGGCAATGTCATAAATTGGTCAAAGATTAATGATCTGGGCATTGATTCTTGATTTTAGTAAGGCCTTCGCCTCTGTTCCCCATGCACTATTAATCACCAAGCTTTGTACGCGTTTTGGGTTCTCTGATTCTGCCTGCAGACTGTTGGAGGACTACTTAAGTCATAGACATTTCATGGTGAGATGCAATGACTCCTACTCCTCTCTGAGACCTGTAATTAATGGTGTGCCGCAGGGAGCTGTGCTGGCACCTTTGCTGTTTACACTATTCATAGATGATGTTACCTCAGTATTGAGTAATGTGCGATTCCACATTTATGCTGATGATTTCCAGATTTACTCTGCTGCTCCTAGGGATAATCTAACGAGGCTGTTGCAACAATTAATGGGACTCTGGCTGAGATTGCTGATTGGTCTGCAAACAATGGTCTGTCCGTAAATCCCTCGAAAACTCAAGCAACCATCTACTCCATTCGTCTCAGAAACATAACCAACATGTCTGCACTTCCTAACTTGCTTTTACAGGGCCATAACATCGTGACCTCAACTAATCCAGTCTTGAATCTTCTTCTAATGGATCCTGGTCTCACGTGGGAGCCACAGATAAATAGGATTTGCTCAAAGATCCACTATGGCCTGCGTTCGCTCACCACATTGATGTGTGCACCCATATGAGACTTTTTTCTGCTCTGCTCCGTCCACATTTTTTCTATGCTGATGTAGTACTGTTCCCCATGTCTCGTGGTAACCTCTCTAAACTGTCTCGTGCATATATGGCATGCGGCAGATATGTCTTCGGTTTTAAACGAGGTTCGCATGTGCTCCTCCATCTCCTTGAACTACTTCTCCCATGTCCACTGGCCAACATGTATGAGCTTAGCTCGCTGCAGCTGATATACAAGGCTAGACATAGCTTAATGCAAGGTTATATCATCAACCGCTTCAATTGGAGCAGCCTGAATAGATCCACGCTTGTCCTCCCTAGAGTCCACTCACAATATGGCGGGAGGAACATTTTCCACCGCGGGGTAACCATCTGGAATCAAATGTCAGAGGACGATCGATGTAACGCTTCGTTGAACGCGTTTAAGACAGTGGCTCGGGATTTCCTGAACATGATCTTCTAACCTGATTTACCCTTCATTATTAAAAAAAAAAATGAATTTTTATTTGCGGCGCATATTGTGTTGTATATCGCATGATTTTATTTATTTTATTTTGTTTTATTCTATTCCATTTATTTACTACTTGCTATCTCGTTATGCTGTAGTGCATTCTATTAGCCTATAATTATATGTTTTTTATATGTTTTTGTTTATTGTTACAATTTAATACTCTGTTATTTTTTCTGTTACATATCACTAAAACTTTAATATGTTCTAAGTACCCATGTTTGTTTTTCTATTGCTTCACTCGCTACAATGCTAAACTACTATGTATTTATTTAATTTTATTTCGCTATATTTTACTAGGGGTGCTTTGTCCTAAGTGCTGATACTTGTAAATTTATGTTATTTTGCTACAATGTTCATCTACTATGTATCTATGATGTGCCCAGCGCTATGCGTGCCTTTGGCACGGGTACTCAAATAAATTGATGTTTATGTTTATGATTATATTTTTGCCGACTTACTTGACGTCTTATCAACTACGTGTCATTCAGGCTTCTTTCCGTCCTCTCCGATGCTTCTTCTTTTTCCTCAATCTTTATTCGCCCGTTAGAGCTTACTCATGCAGTCGTGTAAAAAGTGACAGCACTTTTCCCGTGTGAGCTCGACCTAGTCGTTGGTAGAGCAGAGCTATACGATGCAGCATACTGCATCGTGTGGTCCTGCGACCATAACAAGGTTCTTACTCCTGGTTGGCTGAGTCTGCCGCCAAAAGAAAACGCCGATATCACACACTTTCTTGAGGTAAGGTGAAAAAAAATCTCCAGTAGTTGTCACACAACTTTTTCCAATACTATTTTTGAAAAATGAAACCGTGTTTTATTTTTTTTTTATATTCGTCTATTCACTTCCTCGCATAAAATCAAAACTAAAATCTCATCCACCAAACAAAAAACATGGCTGACCTTTTTCTTTTTTTATACCACTTTCGTCATTCCATCCGCGCGATAATAATCCACTGACAGCTGTCTCATATATTTTGGATGACAGATGTCAGTGGCGCAGCTAAAGAAGTTACCGCCGCGTTCGTGCGACCATAACATATGTATGTTGCAAAAACTGTAAGCAAGTGCCACATAAATAAGGTACGGGTAACAGAAATTCTGCTGTGGACTGAGCGGTCATCGCTGATTCCAAAGCCCAACCCACTGACTCATTGAAAACTAGTGTTTAAGATTTCTCTATATCATTTCTCGAGAAAAGAAAAGATAACCTCATATTTCTCAGAAATCTCGAGAATTCTCATATAATATATAAAATAACATTTACTCGCTTATATTCAATTTAAAAGGTTATATCATAATAAAATATGTACCACTTTTTAATACCGAATTCATATATTTTATTTATTATTTCAATATGTAGGTGTAGATATAAAATGATTGCAAAAAAAATTTAATTCCTTTATTGTTCAGCTTTGATATAATTTTTCAAAAAACATAGCACATCAAAAGTAGTATTGAACAATGGATTTCTCTTCTTCTTAACAAAATCCTTCGCAATAGTAAAATTACGTTCATTACTAATTAATTATTGGACAAATCACCTCTAAGTATGTAGTTTCAAATTTGTTTTTCTTGTACCCGTTGTTTGAAATATATTGAATTTAATAAATGAATTTAATAATTTTCACCAGAGCTCACTTCTCTGGCACTCTGTTATAGACAAATTTAAGTTATTCTTGAAGAAACAGTTCTTCATTTCCATGGATTGGAACTTCGTTAACTTCTGGTTCGTCAATGTAAAACTGTTCAAAACTAACAAATTATCTATTTAACATTTCTTTTGCAATTTTATTCATATAATTTTTCGAGAATAGTCTAAAAAATGTGTAGATATATGTTTTTCTTCTCAAGTGGGAACTATTTGGCTCGATAATTGATTCCTTCCGTTTATAATCGTATATAGGTATATAAGCTGCATGAGAAAATAAAGTGTTGCTAAATGTTTACAATCTTATTGCAAGGATTAAAAGTTGCCAAATCCTTATTTATACCACAGGCAACATATGTACAACTAGATATGTAAATCTCCATAAGCCCGGATGACTTTTTCAAAGCTCTTTAACTTAATATTCAATCAAAGAAAGCTTTCAGTAAAAAATGTTGCGAAAAATTTATATGGCATAATACAGCAGAAAGAGTCAGCTTTTGTACCGCTTCATTTTGGGATATTCATATCCAGATGTACGTTGTCTCAGTTTATACTATTCACCTTAAAATGTGACCTTATAAACATCTGAGAATTGTGTGAGAACTGTCGGTAGGAAAAGTTAGTATTGTATACTACATTATATCTCCGTTAATTGCTACTACATGCCTGTACTAAGCTCTCAACACAGCGGCAACAGCTTCTAAAAGAACCAGAATTTATATTCGATGGGAAAGAAGTCGAGAACTCAACGCACATTTCTTCCTGTTTTTGCTACTGTCGAGTTTCGATTAAATTTGTTACGTATTCCTATGATTTCTATACAGTCTTGTCAGTCACTAATCGGCGCGCTAGAGGGCGTCTCATCTATTGGGCAACATCTCAAGGAATCCATTGGCATTCTCCATTCTACTTATTTACCGAATACGCTGTATATACCATATATAAAGGGCAAACTCAAATTAAAAACTAGTATAATTTTATGTAATTTTGATTAGAATTTATAAAAGATCTTATATATAAATACATACATCATACATACATAAGTGTTTTGTTTTTCATTAGACGAGAAAAACGGCGGGTTGGTTAGCTGGTAAAATGTCGTCTGATGGCCATTCGGTTGCCGTCCTCTCAGGAGATTTAACAGTGGAACAAAGACTTGCTGTTTTAGATCGCTTTAGAGCTGGATTAGAGAAAGTTTTGATTACGACAAATGTCTTGTCAAGAGGTATTTATATAAAAAAAAAAAAATTAAAATAATTTTTTTTTCAAATTCAAAGGAATTGATGTCGAACAAGTGACTATTGTTGTTAATTTTGACTTGCCAATGGATATGCATGGGAAAGCTGATTGCGAAACATACCTTCATCGAATTGGACGAACCGGCAGATTTGGTAAGTATCTTTTACTTCCCCCCATACGGGAATACAATTTTAAATTATTGAACATTTCGATTTTAAATTATTAAATATTTTAACTATATAATTATTCTTTTGAAATCTCTCATTGTTTCGAATTGAAAACCTACACAAAACTTGACTTCAACGAACAATTCACTGCTTAGAATTTATTTCAAACTGTGTACTTCGCTATATAAGATGATGCGAAATTTGGACTAGATGTCCTTACAAAATTCAAGGCTACTATCGGCTACGAACATGAAGTTTTATATGGCAACACCAAAAGAAGTTACTCGATTTAGTCTACCTTTGAAACTTTTATGATTACGCGGCGTACGAAATTTCAGCCCTGTAAATCGACGCGTTCTTAGGTAGTATCCAAATATATAGAGAAATGCCACAAATTTGTATAGCAACACCAAGAAGGGGTTGCCCGATTTAGCTCATTTTTATACCATAGATGAAATGAAATCTATAGGGTATATTAAGCTTGTAACGCATAGAAATAATGCTAGTAGAGCAAAATGGTTTGGAATCCATGCATAAAATTAAAAGTCATTTTGATTTGTGTATGTCCTTCCGTCTGTCCGTTCTCTCGATAATTCGAGATCGCGTTTACTTAGAGAGCTGATATTTTGCACATGACCTCTAAAAAAAAAGGTAAATTTGAGTTCGAAAATGGGACAAATCGGGTAACTGCTTCGTAGGATTGCCATACAAAAATTTTGTTTTTCATTATATATTTGAACAGCATTTTCGATGTAAAGAGCTCAATTCCCGTTGCGATGATCACTAGCTCGAGTTCCCGGTTCGCCAGAGGCAAAGGGATATACGAACATGTAAAAATCAAAATAAGTTTTAGTTATTCTCTGCTAAAATTATTTCTATGCCGTTACAAGCGATGTTGACGAATGCACATTAGAACTTAGTAGCGTCGCTCTTGGCTTAACGAAATGTGCAACCAAATAAAAGGGAAAGTGTCTGCTTTTCGTACCTATCAATTGCATCCATGGCCAGAACTGAAACAAGTCTACAAAACTGCACGAAACAGCTGCAAGTCCAGAGAGAAAAGTGTTTTTTTTTACCGGGTTATGAGACAAAGAATCTTAGCAAGCCGCAAAACCATCAGGAGCAACTTCACCAGTTCCTCTATACCTTCACTACTTAACAATGGTGAAGGAAAATTCTCGTCTTCCACCTACTTCACAGATACCTGTTGTGCATCTCCCATGTGGATGTGTACAAGAGCCAATACACATCCGTACGAGAGATGTGTTCGACCGCTCCAAAACCGCAGGACCTGATGGTTTCTCGCCCTTGTTAATTAAAAGCTGTGCCTTATCCTTGGCTAAACCTCTGTGCAAACTAATCTACTTGTCTTATTCGACAGGAATCTTTCCAACTGCTTGGAAACGAGCCCATATTAAGCCTATTCCCAAAAAAGAAGAGGGTGGCGATCTCTCAATTATAGACCAATTGCAATCACCTTGAATCTTTCCAAGGTTTTTGAATTGAGTTAATGATACCAAATTAATAAAGTATCTAGAAACCAATCAACTCATGAACGATCGACAATATGGCTTCCGGACTGGACGCTCATCTTACGGAACATAGGAACCGTAGTCTCCACAATTTGAGTTCAATATCGTTGCTCTGGATTTTTCAGAGGTTTTTGATAGTCTGGCATCCTGCCCTCTTAGCCAAACTTAAAGTACTATGGATTGAAAGTTTTCTATCTGGTCGCCTAATTCGTGTTGTATTAGATGACGTCACATCTGAATCTCACTCTATAAATGCCGGTGTGACCAAGGGCTGATTCCTCTCCGTCTCTATTCCTAATTTTCATTAATGATCTGCTTTCCCTTACTTTTAATCCTATACATAGCTTCATCGATGACAGTACCCTTGATTTCGCTTACTCCTTTGATACTTTTGTGGAGTCCAGAGAGTGCCGCACGTGTCAAACGAGATTGCATGGCTAGATCATTGAATAAGGATCTTGAGTCAAAGCGAACCGCGTTGAATTCAATGCATCTAACACCCAAAACTGTTTCATCTCTTTAAAAGAAGATCACCACTTTAAAACTTTCAATTCATTTGACGGAGCCTTTTGGCGTCAATATTTCCACTAAAATAAGCTTCTTCGTTGCCAACGAAGCATCGAAGCATCCCGTACAAGTACTATATCAGATCTAGAATGGAATACAATTCTCACATCTGGGCCGGGGCTAGTTGTACAGACTTAGCTTCATTGCATATTGTCCAAAAGAAAGCCTTCAAGCTCATTGGCGATTTGGCAATATCTCGTCATATAGACTCACTCGAGCACCGCCGCAATGTTGGATGTCTTTCGCTCCTTTATAGCTACATGCATGGTCAGTGTTCCGATGAAATATCTAGTATTATCCCTTGTAGATCAATTCCTGTACGCAATACTCGCGCTGCAAACGGCGCACATACTTTCACCCTTCAAAATACTCCGTTGTAATATTTCTGCCACAGATACTAAAATTTTCTGATAGTCTTTTTACTACAGATGTTGTTATAAGAACAACGTATTAGTTTTTCCCGATAGTATCCACTCGTGGGCTGCCCATGCTGACAATATAGATTTCGCAGAAATGGCAATTAGAGATTAATAAGTATGTGGGTCTGTTGTAACGGATTTATTTACTGATAAAGGTGGATTCCTCCCACAGCAGATCTGAAACGTCGACTTTGAATCGAACTGCCCAAATTTCAGTGAAGTCTGCATTTATTTACAACTACAACTACATAGAAGAGCTTACTGTAGTGGAATCAGTTCTATCTTGGATATCGTCACCATTGTATACCTGGAGTACGTATCTGGCAAGTCGAGGAGCAAAAATCTGACGCAAATTGAACAGTAGAGACACAATGAGGGTTCCAACAATCTAGCAGATATAATATGACGGGGCATGCTTCCAGACACCATAGCCCTTATGGTTTAGGGGACCGACCTTTCTTACCAACCGGGAAGAGGATTGGCCGAAATCAACATTTGAGCCATCATCGGAAGTTCCTGAACTTAGTTAGAACAAGTAAATTAGTACTATCAGCTGAGACAGTCATCAAAAATTACACTGACCTCCTTACCTCGATCAATCACAGAAACTCATTTACGAAAATTCAAGGAATCATTGCATACTGCATTAGATTAAAACTAAATTGTGACGTGGCTCACGGAATCAGAATGAACAGAAGTCCAACTCCGTTAGAGACGTGGCCTTAAATGCTATCTTAAGACAAGTGCAACAATCTGCGGTCTCGCCGGAAAGTCTACAGTCGAACAAGGAATTGGATAACAAAAGTACTCTACAGGCCTTGAGCGTTTACACAGATGAAGTAACCAATTTAATTAAGGCCGGAGGTCGATTACGTCACGCCGACTAAGAAGAAGAAACAAAAATCAAATATTATTGCCCAAGAATCAATTCGTTGAAATGTTGTTCACTCATCTACACCAAAAACAGATGCACTCCTATCCATATCAGGACGAAGGCTTGGGTCATAGATGGAAGACGAATTGCACGGAAAATTGATCATGACTGTATACGGTGTTTCCATTTGAAGCCAATAACCACCAACCAAATCATGGGAAATCTGCAGGGAGGACGAATTAGACCTTCTCGCATATTTCATACGACAGAAATTTGACTTTTTTGGATCGATCTACACATTTTACAAATTAAGAGGAAGTAGATCAACTAAGGCATACATATATCGCCGTCTCCGTATGCTACCAATTTTGTAAGTGTAAGGAACCAAAAGAGTTGTTCAACTCACAGCAGGTACAATCGATCATCATCCAATTACGTGCCGAGAACCACATTAAATGGAGACCAGTCTCGTCAAGATCCCCTCATTTTAGAGGGCTATGGGAGGCAGCGGTAAAGGAAACTAAAATTCATCATCTACGTCAAGTTGAAAGAACTACATACGATTATCGCCTAAATCAAAGACATGGACTCAAGGCCCTAACACCCTTGTCGTCAGATCCTAATGATGCACTAACACCCAGACACTTCCCCGTCGTGATGAAAATATTTGCAGACTATGTCGATTCCAGAGGTTGCACCATATTCAACAAACCTTCTGGAAACGGTGGTCGCTAGAATATATTCAAGAACTGTAGACAAAGAAAAGACGGAAGAACGTCGTACCGGATATTCAAAAGGGAATGCCTTTGCTTATAAAGGCGCAAAACATGCCTCCATTGAAATGGCTAATGGAGAGGGTGCTAGAAACCCATGAGTGGTCAGACAAACGCACGAGATTGGCAACCATAAAAACACTTACTGGTGAGTTGAAACGATCTGTACACAATTTATGTCTATTGCCAATATAAGAATCAGCTTCTTCACAAGATTACCCAAAATCAAACAGAATTAATTGAAGCTTCAAGACCCAAACGACAGAGGGGATCAGAGAGCTCAGGACTCAACGCAACGCATTACTTTTGACAACGTCATTAACCTTTTGAGTACTGTGGGCGCATATATACGCTCACAGAAATAAGCTCATCATGACCTATTGACATGTGTATACGCAATTAGAGTTGAACATTCGTTGATATAAGAAAGTGTATTTTGGTTTATAATTTACACTCGTAGTATTGCGGCATATCTTAGCTATATTGTGAAAAAGAATTATTGAAATCCATGCAATATTTGCAGAGAAATATCAGAAGAGAGAGATGCTATAAAAATTTTAAATATAAATGTTAAGGCATGTTTATAGAATGAATCTACATTTTGTCCTCTAATCACATATCTAATTAGTTTTTCAATCCGATAATTAGCTTCGGAGCTAACTCGAAAAGATGTAAACCATTCCTTTTTAAACTGGAAAATGACGGTTTTTTTTAGTGAAAAAATGGCTTTATTGTAATCTGGTTTGCGAAGAACCTTTACGTCCGGGAAATTTGCCACCGTAACAAAAAACGTTCACAACAGACCACTAATCCATACGAAACAAAGAACGGGTAGAAAATATGCAAAATTAAGGAACAGTGTGTACATGGCTCAAGTGCCAAAGAAGCATTACTTAACGGTAAAAACGTCGGTATGAAGTTTACAAAATCAAAAAAATAACCACACGGTTACACTTTCCTCCCCCTTTAATTTATACCCCACACGCCATTTCGTACAAACTATATGCCGGGAGGGGGGGGGGGGGTCATCATGTTTCTTCTCCCCATCATAATAAATACAACGAAGGAACCCGCATTCTTGTACGACCCTCAAAGCAAAGTTATGCAGCCGCGAAAAGCGGGGAAAAAAATTTACTGTTATACTTTAAAATTATGATTTTCTTGTTTGACAAAATTGAAAAAAAAAAGATTTTTTTTCCTGTTTTTCCGTTCCCATTTTCACCCCTCACGCCCCGACGGCTAAATTTCCTACCCTATCGCATCCGCCTTGAGTTCCAATTTTATACCACCTCCGACCCCCCTACTCCTCTCCGTTCTCACGTTATTCCCGAAAAACGTGAACAAAAAAGAACCGCCCCCTACATCACTAAATAAGTGTCGTTAAAAAAAATTAATTTATCTCGACGCTCGGACATAATATATCATATATCTTTAATATAAAAGAAAACTCAACTCTCTAAACCAAAATTTACTGGCTTTTATCACCCCCTGAGATTAACACTTTTTAACTCCATCACCTTTTCATTATATTAGAAGAAGACTCTTATATTCCACAAGAATTACACTAAAAATTTGCCTTCTATAGCGACATGTTACTTTTACTTTTGTTCCGGTCATACAAAGTGTTTCTGCATTGGTCTATTCCGTACCGAAAGAGTTAATTATTCCACTACGGGCACACTCTCAAGAAATTTTTGAAGCGACAGAATATACCAATCCGGGTGTGTTCTTCAAAGCATTAGGCAAGGTTAATTTAATAACCGATGAATGTTTTATGACCTAAAAATTACTGGAAAGAATTGAACAGTTTACAGCAAACAATGCACAAACTGGCAGAATTGTGTCACAAAAAACTAATCCATGGCTTATGCGAACAAATCATTGAGAAATTGCGGCACTTTCTATGCATCCTACAGCATAATAATGAATTTCTTGTATCATGAACTAAATAAAGGCCGAACCAAAGAATAAAGAGATCACCTTTAAACATTGTAGGCACTATCCTCAACAAAGGTTTTTGGAGTGCTTGACCAGGAAACTTGAGGCTATTATCAATAATCTGAGAGACAATGAAGAGTGCCAATAATTGACTCGCAAGGAATCAAACATCATTTATATGTATATTAGACTCTGGATATCATGAAATGAGACGAAGACCAAATTAACAAACAACTAAGAAAGGTGCATAAATAAATTACTGGAAAAAAAATACCAGCAAAAAACGAAATCGTAAGCGAGCGAGGAATGGATCTTACAAGCCGACAACGCCTTAGCAATGCATTCTCATTTGATAGTGACCAATTATCATGAAAGCCAAACAGCCCTTATTGACGTACTAACGAATACACATAACGGGAAGCTCAACCCATTCATTTTAACACAATTTAACAAAGAATTCTTCATTGAGAAGGGATCTTAAAGCTCAAGTCAGCGTGTGCCATACGTCAAAAGCCAATTACAATCAACGCCCACAAGGCATACTCGTCAGAGCATAAGAACATAACTCCTCTATGCCTTCTGTCAATCTAAATGAAACTTTCCTGAATATATCACGACATGAAGATCAGATCAATTACATCAATAACAAGACTGCTGGATGACACTAACTACATCAAGGGTCGAGAATCAGCTCCCAGGACAATCAGCGCTCATGATATTCATTACATCGTTGGACACCTGGCATTAATAATTCCAATCGTTGTTGTTATTATCTGGTCCATCTTGAAATTCAAGACAAGATCTTCGTGTTGGAAACAAGCCTACCCATGAGACCAACCCAGCCTTAGACTATATTGAAACTACAAGTCCTCAACAGGGGCAGGATTGTGAGTTCGAGTCCGGTGTGGGAAAAATAAATAAAATTGCGTAACAAATAAAACTTTAACCACTGAAATTTACAGTGGGATTTCTAGCATATAGATACATTTAAAAAAATAAGGTTGAAACAGTCTTATAAAAATATCTATTTACAGGTAAAAGTGGAATTGCTATTAATTTGGTTGACTCAGAGAAGGCTATGAATATATGCAACACCATTGAGAATCACTTTCGGAAAAAAATTGTTCTATTGGATGCAGATAATTCTGATGAAATTGAGAAAATAGGAACTTAAGTGTATGTCAATCTTCTGCTAAATAAAATAAAATTTTTTCTCTGAACACAGTAGTTATAATTTTAAAATCGGGTAAAAAAAAACTTCAGGCATTACATATATGTACATTGCATTCAACGTGTTACGTTTACCAGCGAATTTTGCCTTGTCTTGGGAGGAATAAACTTGCATGGAATGATAAAATTATTTCTTTCTTTATAAAAAACATAGTATGTATGTATGTATGAATTATAAATATAAGAATCGAGTGATATGCTATTAAAATCAAATCAAAAACTAGTGCCACTATACACGGACAATTTATTAAGCTGAAAAAATTAGGTAAGTAAAATTAAAAGATACAAACTTTTATCAAATGATGTTCCGACATAAAGTTTCAGTAGAAGAGCAGTTTTACTTTATATGATGCGCAAATATGAAAGAGTTTGTAACGACCTTTTCTAGTTGTGACCCTGATGGTAGGATGTGCTTGGAGCTTTGGACTAATGCAAGGTTTGAATGATATGAAAGGTTTAGTTGCAAAAAATAAAATGTTTCTTTTGTTCTGCAAATTTTATCCTATACAGTCCAATCTTATTTAATCATAAGCACATGTATTTACTTATAAGATCGTTAGTGTTTTTATATATACAGAGTGTCTCAAAAGTGGTCAAACGAAGTGAAGTGATGGGAGTGGTCATTTACAATCAAAATAATGTATTTGTTGTTATCCAATTAATGAAGTTTCAAAAGTTATAGCAATTGGGGGGTCGCTGGCAAAATTTGTTATGGGACCGTGAAATGTTAAAGAAGATGACCGGGCACTGTAAAAGCGGTCTTCACTTGAGACCCTTGATCTAGTAGAATCTGCCAAAATGCATTTGTATTTAGCCGAAGAAAGTCGACCCAGAATTGGCTCCCCTCTATCATACCTAGAAATAGGATAAAACCGTTGTTTTATCGGAGTAGCATCACCAGTGTCGATCTTGTGGGTTGTTAAAGGCGTTTCGCCCAAGCCTAGTGAGGCAAAAAAATGGAAATAACTGCTTGTTGGCTACAAGGCGCTTCGATTCTTGCTCAGAAGAAAGTAGCGGTCAGTGTCTGGGGCAGGTAACAGACTTGGTTTCACCTCCACAAACTGCACCTAGGCCATCTGGAGCCAACCTAAATAGCCGCCAGAAGTCGACTCCTAAGTACAGTGCCTGAGTGAGTCCTAGAACTACGTAAAAACGCACGTTCTCGGTCTCATTACGGAAGGTGACATCCAAGTCCATATGACCATGAACAGCCGTCATGGCACCACTCGCTATCTCTACATAGGTCCTGTACCTCCTCCATTGAACCTCCACTTCCGACAACTTCTCAAGAACTCCCTTGTCTAGAATACTGACAGAGGCACCACTGTCTAATAATCCTGACATGGTTCGCCCTAGTGGCTGCGCTGCACTATTGCGTACGGCCTAATGTCGTCCGGTACCGACACTGTAATGTGGGCCAACTTCTTTCTCTCGGGTTTTACACGCTTGTTATGTTCGCGCCACCGAACCGTAGATTTTGTTCTGGCTTTGAAAAAATAGACATTTGATGAGAAAATCCGGTCACTCACGGTGCGATAATTTTTTTGGCGCTGGTGGTATGGCGTCCGTGGATATTGAGCCGGCTCAATTCGGCTTTCTGCCCACACCCGTAGCAGAAGTAACCTATTAGTGTTTCAGGACAGTTAGTATACCAATGGCCCTGTTGATCACAATTCCAGCAGACAGTGCCGCTCGAACAGGCGCTCGAGGGTTTCGCTCAGCTACTTCCATCTCTTGAGTGCTGGGAAAAATATTATTTTCAGGCTCGATGTCGACAGCGTTCAATTCGTGAACACGATAACGCGGGTTTGGTCATTGGCGAACTCATAAAATTTGACAATGGCACAGTCTCGACGATTTGTGGCTTGAGCTGGAAGGATTTGACGATCCTGCCGTGTGTTGGTTGAATCTGCATTACTAACGCTCGCAATTGCGTTACCGAGTCGTTGGAGGCAGACAAATTTGACATTGAGTCGCATGCAGAAGATTAGGCTTGAGCAAGTCCTAGAAATTCTCGTTCGGACATCGAATTTTGCAACTGATTTCGCAGCTCGACCATAGCCTTGTGATACGAATTAAAAGTTTCTCCGACTTCCTGTCGTCTATTCATCAATTGACGGCGCACTCCCATATCGTCTTTAGGGTCGCCCGATTCCAATAGCAATGCAGTACGGATCTGTTCCCAGGTGGGAGTTGGATTCAGTCGCAGCAGTGCCCAGTATCAGTTAGTAGCTCGGTCAGTGAACAAGGTATGCATGTGCCTGACCAAGAGATCGAAGTCTCCGTAAAACGTAGTGTTAGTAAACGCCTCTACGCGAAAGATAAAATCTTCCACGGAGAGCCATGAATTGTCACTGTTATATGTCAACTTCCATCCCCGGACTCGACGAGCGTCCCTGCCACGGACTGAATGAATCTCAGCGGTACAGAGGCTTCGGGCTGTAGCTCCTTCCTGGTAGTTAACTGGTACGACGTTTGGCGGAATAAGGCCAAAGGGTCACCTCGACGAAGACGGTAATGTTGGCGGTGGACGAGAGACATCTATAAAAGGACTTGTCCCCATTGGTAGTTGAGGCTGTGTCGGAAATTCCGCACGAATTAAATTAGGGCAACGTGATACCTCCTCGCATATCAGGTTTGCTATATGTAATCTCAAGTCCGCTAACAGGATCTCTCCGGCCCTTGAGCTCTGTCCTCCAGCGGTTTTGTCTGATTAGTACGTGGGCTCGACTGCAGCGACCCAAGATGGTCGGGGAACGAGGTTCTGCGTGGGTGTAGGCAATACCAATGTCGGACCTAATCTTGTAGATCTAGTCACCGGCCGCTTTGGCACAGCTTCTGTATAAGAAAAGAAATCATCCGGGCCAACTTGTAACCGACAATTTGGGCAGCTAGCATCTTTTTCTATCCATTGTTGTAGACACTTTTTGTGGAATATGTGCGCAAACGTAGTGGATACTGCTTGACCTTTTATTGACCAGTCTTCATTTTGGTAAATAGAACAAATTTCGGGTCTTGTTAACTCCGGTGGAGTTCTAGCCGTAGCCATTTTAAGATAAAGGTATTGGTTAAGGACAAAGGTAGCGTCGTTAGGACAATTAATTAGGGATAGTTCTGCAACTCTAAGAAAGCTATCGTTGCTAAGATCAGCGACTATCTGTCTTCAACAGTGCTAAATTCCCGAAAGAAGAAGATATAAAAACCGATATTTAATTATTTAGAGACGGGAATCAAGGTATATACAACCATCAGCCATCGACAATATAAAGGTTTCTCTGTAGGCAGCCAAAAGCTCTGCTATGAATATTGAAGGCAACCGTGAATGTGCGGTACAATTTTATTAACAAGGAAAATCGTTGCTGAAATAGACGAACTGTAAGTGGGCTACAACGTTTTAATTCGTCTCCTACAGCTTAAATTGCCCAGCACTACAGTTTTATACTTTGCCAAAAAGCATTAACAGTGACAGGTGAGGACGAAGAAGATAAGAGGCTTAGCTTGTTAAAAGATTTAATAGCCACTAGAGAATGGTTTATCGAAAGGTTAAGATATTTTCGTCAATAAAAGTGACATTCTAAAAATTTTTCCAAGTGTTGGAGAAAGTTAATGAATTTCTTGGATGCAGTCCAGCAGCTTTCCAGTGGACTGGACCAGCACTGAGTTTCTTGCAATATGAAAATAATATTTTCGAAGGTAGACGGCTTCTCGAGGCAGGGTCAATACTCAAATTTCACAAAAAGTCCAGTTATAGGAAGGCGATACTAATAAATTATACAACTCGTTCTATAAGCTGCGTCAGGTTAGGTCGGGACCGTTTTTAAAAAGAATCGAAGGGAAATAATTGTATAGAAAATTAGCGCCCATCAGGTTAACGCGGTTACGAAAGTATTAACAAAGTCCAGTTAAAAGGACTCTGTGACCACTAAGTACGCGAAAAATGCAAATTTTCAAAAAATATATAAATCTTCGTAAGTAATCGCCAAGGAAGTCGATGACTATTACAAAGTCATCGCCAAGGTCATATTCCCAAAAAAATATATAACTCTTTAAAAACAGTCTGTTATATATATCACTCGTTGGGTTAATTACCTGGATAAATGACAAGCGATTTTGTTTCTTTACGTTCTCTATCTCTTTATTTTTAATTTCGTATCTGGTGTACAATTTCACACTTACAAATACATATATGGTTTACAACCTCACACTATTCGTATACAATCCCACTAATTATTTGGTAGAAACTTTTTCCTACTTATTTCCACTGACAACATATCTTCGGATCAATGTTCACACTTTTTACTAAAATCCGGGGTATAAACCACTTAGTACCGAACCGTATCCAAACCTTCCTTTCCTTTTTTTCTTTTAATTTGACTTTTCCTTAAGGCTGAATAAATTTGTAAGTATTTTGTTCCCCCTTTTTATTTTCCACAGTTTTTATTATATTGATTTGAAACCTCCGGCAAAATATTAGAAATTCTTCAGTTCAAATGCTACCGGGCTGAGATGTTGCGTTTTTAAAAAAAATCAAAAACCTCAAAATACCGTGTTATTTTCCTCTCCCCCCGAATAACTTTTTCATGTACAGACCAATTTTTATTATTTTTCGTACATAGGTTTTCCAAACAGCCGAGCTGTTTTTCAAATTTGTTAATATTGTTGCGTACGTGGCCTTTGGTTCGTTATTTAAAACACAATATTAAATAATTAATATATAAGTTCTTTATTACACTTAAAGAACTATAAAGTTCACAAACATTTATTTAATCAACTCAACTCTAATTATCGCTAACACTGTACTTTCAATTATCGCAATCTAATCACACACTATCGCTTCTTTATTGCTTTCGCTTCTTAACACTGCAATGTCTAAGACAAGACTCTTTTCTGGCGATGACAACTGTTATATTTATACCCTAGAAACTCTCCGGATTATTCTGGACTCTTCTATTCCAAAAGCTTCTTGACTATTCTATTTGTTCTATTCCTGAACTTTCCTTTAGATTTCATAACCGATTCTCCGAACCTGAAGTCATTTACTCTCCGAACCTGAAGTCATTTACTCTCCGAACCTGAAGTTGTTTATTGCCAGTAGATGTCACCAGTTGTCTCTTTCTATTGCACGTAACAATATTTTTCATGTTATAATTACTTTCATAACATTAAGATTGAGACTCTTGTAACTTGAATAAAATTTGTTGCTAAACGATTATTTTAACACGATAATAAAGATTGAGGTGATTCTATTCAGTGGCCCAAAAATTGGATTAATCCCGAAAGTAGTTTATTTTATAAAAATCATTTTGTAAACCTCTATCGTGATAAAAAGTGAATGATAAAATTTGTTTTTATTCATTTTAATTCTCAAAAGCTTTCCGAGATGGCGATAGGCTCCAGTAAAAAAGGCCAAAAAATTTATCTTATGTGTCTCTAAAAATGAGTATCTACCCTGCACGTATGTACATAATGTATATTAACGGCGTCATAGAACAAGCACATCCCGTCTGCTGCTCGCTGTGTGTGCAACTTTGTTGTTGGAGTGGATTAAGAATGCACTGAGAGAAAAGGGAGAATATTTGTTAACATTTTTCGTCTATGGTTTAGTTAAAAAGAGACGAAAGATATTTATTTAGAATATAAGCCGAGGGAAAATTATTTGGAATTTTGTTTCTCTTTTCACTTTTTTATTGCATATTTGTTTGAGATTGGGAAATTGTTTTGTATCCATGCAAATACTCGGTTTTTTTTCGCTCTAGGTGTATTCGGCAAATAATTAAAGTTATCAATTGGTTCCATTCTATATGGATATATGTATGTGCATCATTTTGAATAGTGATTAACTGATTACGAAGGAGTTGCCCGATTCGGCCCATTTGCGAACTCCAATGCCTCCGATGCCTCCAATTTAATCCAACTTGTTTGAACCATTGTCCATATACATTACATACATAGAAGACAAGGGATGTTATAGAAAGATCCCAAAAGCTATATGGAAAGCAATAATAAAATTACAAAAACAGTTCAATTAAATTCAGAACAACAACAAAACAATACGCTTCGGTATGAATATGCCAGACATGTTTCCTAGAGAAAATAAAGAAGAAAAATGTTTGGCATGTCAATACAGCATTGATTATGTAATACTGCTAGGTCAAGATACTTATATACAGCGAGTACTGCTTCTGCGTGTGGCACTAAATCGAAAGCTTCGTACGAAAGCTCACGTTACTACTACATAGTTAAATGGAAGCTCGGAATCGAGAGCTTTATTTTCTGCCATTCAGCCTTAAGACTGAATAAATTTGTAAGCATTTTGTTCCGCCGTTTTATTTTCTACAGTTTTTATGATATTAATTTGAAACCTTCGGCAAAATATTAGAATCTCTTCAGTTCAAATGCTACCGGGCTTAGATTTTTGAAAAAGATGTTGTTTTTAAAAAAAAAAGAAAAAACCTCAAAACACCGTGTTATTTTCCTCTCCCCCCGAATAACTTTTTCATGTACACTCCAATTCTTATTATTTTTCGTACATAGGTTTTCCAAACATATTTGTAAATGTTAGCGGAGCTGTTTTTTCAAATTGTTAATATTTTTCATGTTATAATTACTTTCATAACATTAAGATTGAGACTCTTGTAACTTGAATAAAATTTATTGCTACACGATTATTTGAACACGATAATGAAGATTGAGGTGATTCTATTCAGTGGGCCAAGAACTGTGTTAATCCCGAAAGTAGTTTATTTTATAAAAATCATTTTGTAAACATCTATCGTGATAAAATTGGACTTTATTCATTTTAATTCTCAAAAGCTTTCCGAGATGGCGATAGGCTCCAGTAAAAAAGGCCAAAAAATTTATCTCATGTGTCTAAAAATGAGTATCAATCCTGCACGTATGTACATAATGTATTGTTACGTGCAATAGAAAGGGACAACTGGTGACATCTACTGGCAATGGAAAGTAAACGACTTCAGGTTCGGAGAATCGATTATGTAATCGACAGGAAGGTTCAGGAATAAGATTGAATAGAACAGTCAAGAAGCTTTTGGAATAGAACACTCCAGAATAATCCGGAGAGTTTCTAGGGTATAAATATAACAGTTGTCATCGCCAGAAAAAGAGTCTTGTCTTAGACGTTGCAGTGTTAACAAGCGAAAGTGTATGTAATTAGATTGCGATAATTGAAAGTATAGTATTAGCGATAATTAAAGTTGAGTTGATTAATTGAGGAATTGTGAATTTTATATGATTAGAGCGAAATAAAAAACTTGTATATTAATTGTTTAATATTGTGTTTTAAATAACGAAGCAAAGGCCACGCTCGCAACAACTGGTGTCAGAAGTGAAATAAATTTGAGAAATAAAGTGGTGGCAATTGACTTAAAAATTCAAAGTGTGATTAATTTTGAGAAATTGTGTTAAATTTTGAAAGTTCTGGAAAATAATTAATATTCAACTGTGAGTGAATTATTAAAGTAATGGGGCGCAAAGTGGACGAGCATCGAATGCAGGATTTGAAAGTGGAGCTAGGGAACCGCTCATTACAAACGACAGGTACAAAGAAAGTTCTAGTCGAGCGACTTAGACAAGCTTTGATAGCGGAAGGAAAGAATCCTGAAACATTTGTTTTCGAAGAGAACTTGGAAGAAACCGAATTTGAAGAAGAGCCTGAAATGAAAATGGAACAGCTTTTGAGTACTTTAATGAGCAAAATGGAAGCCCGTTTTGATGAACAAAAGAATTCTCTGGAATTCCGTTTAGATGAACAGAAGAAATCTATGGACAAACAAAAGAAATCTATGGACGAACAAAAGAATGCTTTTGTTGAACAAAAGAATTCTCTGGAATCCCGTTTAGATGAGCAAAAGAATGCTTTTGAGGAACAAAAGAATTCTCTGGAATCCCGGTTAGATGAGCAGAAGAAATCTATGGAAACGCGCTTGGACGAACAAAAAAGTTCTCTGTCAAATTGTCTAGAAACTCGTTTGGAGGATCAGAAAAATTTTCTAAAAAGTTCTTTAGAAGAACAAAATTTGAAAATTGAAGGAATTTCAACAAAAGGTTTCGGAAGTTCAACAAAAAGTCACCGAGCAACTTGAAAACGTTAAAGCAGATCTGGAAAGAATAAAGCATCGTCAGCCTCTAAACGTAGCAGCTGAAATATCCGGAGCAGGTAGAATGAAAGCTCCAATGTTTGATGGACAAAATTCGTGGCATATCTTCAAGAGACAATTCGAGGCAGTTTCAGAGGTAAATGGATGGAATGATGAAGACAAAGCTATAGCTCTGGTGTTAGCACTTCGAGGTCCTGCGTCAGAACTCTTACAAACTGTACCGATTGAAAATCAACGTAATTACTCTTCGTTAGTACAGGCGATAGAATTACGTTACGGAGGTGAACACATGCAGCAAGTATATCGCCTACAATTGCGCAACAGGATTCAAAAACATGGAGAATCACTACAGCAACTGCAGGCAGATGTAGAAAGATTAGCGCATGTTTCATACTCCAGTGTGAATGCGGATTTTCTCAACGAAGTGGCGACGGAGGCATTTGTGAACGCTATTGCAGATCAAAGTTTACAACAAGCGTTAAGGCTGGCAGGAAGGAAATCAACAGCAGAAGCGCTAGCCTATGCATTAGTGTATGAATCCGCCAGACAAGCTTCGCGGAGTGCAGTACGAATGAGAGACATTTCGGTGGACAAATGTACTTGTAATAGAATGCAGTCATCCCAGAGCTCACCTTTGCGTGGTATCCTTCGATGCTGGAATTGTAATAGACCAGGACACCTACAAAGAGACTGCAGAAAACGCCGACGAGTGGAATCTCTAGATGAAGAGAGGAAAGTGGAATTGCAAAGATATCGAGCTGAGCAGCAGACGCAATTATCACTGAGCACCCCTTCACGTAGTGTTCTTCGATGTTGGGATTGTAATAAATTGGGACACCTTCAAAGCGACTGCAGGAAACGCCGTCGAAAGGAACCAACAGAAAAGAAAGGGACAGAAGAATGCACAAGTTGGCGAGCTAGAGAGCAAACTATTCTTAGGGAGACTAGAATCCAACCTTATGACTTTCAGAGCCAACACAGAAAAGGACGTATCTATGGAAATGCAGAAGCCTTGGTACAACGTCAATGGAAACCTGAATGTAAGCATTATGGCTGGGAGAAAGGAAATGAGAAAACAGCTACTATACAGTTGGTATCCGTGGAACCATCTACAGGTTGGGACAACGAGGACCTGCGAACAGCACAACGAGAAGATCCGGACATTTCACCTATTCTTGCTTGGAAAGCAGACATAGAAAAACCAGAATGGAAGGATATTTTGAGGATGAGTGAAAAGCTGAAAAGCTACTGGGCTCAATGGAATTCTCTTCATGTTGAATGCGGCATATTAAAACGCAAGTGGGAAGCACCTAACGGTAAATCGTTCCGAATGCAAATAAGCGTGCCGGCATCAAAGGTCAACGATGTTCTAGGTAAAATGCATCGTGGAGCATCTGGAGAACATTTGGGAGTGAATAAAACAATTTCTAAAATACGAGAAAAGTTTTATTGACTACATATGCGGGAGGATGTAGAGAAGTGGTGTCGCAGATGCACTGTGTATGCTTCTTACAAAGGGCCGCCACGTAGCAGCAGAAAGGAAACGTATAAGTGTAATGTCAGAGCCTCATTGAAACGGACAGCTGATGTATAAGGGGCCACGGGGGTGAAATTAGCAGTAAGTACCCATCGGATGAGAACCCCCTATGACTTACGTGCGAATTCAGCAGGATTCAATGAAGGTGATCTTGTTTGGCTATACAACCCGAACCGACGTAAGGGATGCTCTCCAAAATCACAACAACAGTGGGAGGGACCGTATTCAGTAGTAACTAGAATAAATGACGTAGAATACAGGATTCAACGTGGCACAGCAGGCAAACGAAAAATCGTCCATCTGGTGTGTCAATACTACAAGCATCAAGACCGTGGACCACCTGTTGTTCGGGACGAACAAATTTAAGAAGGGGGCAGTGTTACGTGCAATAGAAAGAGACAACTGGTGACATCTACTGGCAATGGAAAGTAAACGACTTCAGGTTCGGAGAATCGATTATGGAATCGACAGGATGGTTCAAGAATAAGAATGAATAGAACAGTCAAGAAGCTTTTGGAATAGAACACTCCAGAATAATCCGGAGAGTTTCTAGGGTATAAATATAACAGTTGTCATCGCCAGAAAAAGAGTCTTGCCTTAGACGTTGCAGTGTTAACAATCGAAAGTGCGTGTAATTAGATTGCGATAATTGAAAGTATAGTATTAGCGATAATTAAAGTTGAGTTGATTAATTGAGGAATTGTGAATTTTATATGATTAGAGCGAAATAAAGAACTTGTATATTAATTGTTTAATATTGTGTTTTAAATAACGAAGCAAAGGCCACGCACGCAACAGTATATTAACGGCGCGTCATAGCACAAGCACAGCCAGTCTGCTGCTCGCTGTGTGTGCAACTTTGTTGTTGGAGTGGATTAGGAATGCACTGCGAGAAAAGGGAGAATATTTGTTAACATTTTTCGTCTATGGTTTAGTTAAAAAGAGACGAAAGATATTTATTTAGAATATAAGCCGAGGGAAAATTATTTGGAATTTTTTTTCTCTTTTCACTTTTTTATTGCATATTTGTTTGAGATTGGGAAATTCTTTTGTAATCCATGCAAATACTCGGTTTTTTTTCGCTCTAGGTGTATTCGGCAAATAATTAAAGTTATCAATTGGTTCCATTCTATATGGATATATGTATGTGCATCATTTTGAATAGTGATTAACTGATTACGAAGGAGTTGCCCGATTCGGCCCATTTGCGAACTCCAATGCCTCCGATGCCTCCAATTTAATCCAACTTGTTTGAACCATTGTCCATATACATTACATACATAGAAGACAAGGGATGTTATAGAAAGATCCCAAAAGCTGTATGCAAAGCAATAATAAAATTACAAAAACAGTTCAATTAAATTCAGAACAACAACAAAACAATACGCTTCGGTTTGAATATGCCAGACATGTTTCCTAGAGAAAATAAAGAAGAAAAATGTTTGCCATGTCAATACAGCATTGATTATGTAATACTGCTAGGTCAAGATACTTATATACAGCGAGTACTGCTTCTGCGTGTCGCACTAAATCGAAAGCTTCGTACGAAAGCTCACGTTACTACTACATAGTTAAATGGAAGCTCGGAATCGAGAGCTTTATTTTCTGCCATTCAGCCTTAAGACTGAATAAATTTGTAAGCATTTTGTTCCACCGTTTTATTTTCTACAGTTTTTATGATATTAATTTGAAACCTTCGGCAAAATATTAGAATCTCTTCAGTTCAAATGCTACCGGGCTTAGATTTTTGAAAAAGATGTTGTTTTAAAAAAAAAAAGAAAAACCTCAAAACACTGTGTTATTTTCCTCTCCCCCCGAATAACTTTTTCATGTACACTCCAATTCTTATTATTTTTCGTACATAGGTTTTCCAAACATATTTGTAAATGTTAGCGGAGCTGTTTTTTCAAATTGTTAATATTTTTCATGTTATAATTACTTTCATAACATTAAGATTGAGACTCTTGTAACTTGAATAAAATTTATTGCTACACGATTATTTGAACACGATAATGAAGATTGAGGTGATTCTATTCAGTGGGCCAAGAACTGTGTTAATCCCGAAAGTAGTTTATTTTATAAAAATCATTTTGTAAACATCTATCGTGATAAAATTGGATTTTATTCATTTTAATTCTCAAAAGCTTTCCGAGATGGCGATAGGCTCCAGTAAAAAAGGCCAAAAAATTTATCTCATGTGTCTCTAAAAATGAGTATCAATCCTGCACGTATGTACATAATGTATTGTTACGTGCAATAGAAAGAGACAACTGGTGACATCTACTGGCAATGGAAAGTAAACGACTTCAGGTTCGGAGAATCGATTATGTAATCGACAGGAAGGTTCAGGAATAAGATTGAATAGAACAGTCAAGAAGCTTTTGGAATAGAACACTCCAGAATAATCCGGAGAGTTTCTAGGGTATAAATATAACAGTTGTCATCGCCAGAAAAAGAGTCTTGTCTTAGACGTTGCAGTGTTAACAAGCGAAAGTGTATGTAATTAGATTGCGATAATTGAAAGTATAGTATTAGCGATAATTAAAGTTGAGTTGATTAATTGAGGAATTGTGAATTTTATATGATTAGAGCGAAATAAAGAACTTGTATATTAATTGTTTAATATTGTGTTTTAAATAACGAAGCAAAGGCCACGCTCGCAACAACTGGTGTCAGAAGTGAAATAAATTTGAGAAATAAAGTGGTGGCAATTGACTTAAAAATTCAAAGTGTGATTAATTTTGAGAAATTGTGTTAAATTTTGAAAGTTCTGGAAAATAATTAATATTCAACTGTGAGTGAATTATTAAAGTAATGGGGCGCAAAGTGGACGAGCATCGAATGCAGGATTTGAAAGTGGAGCTAGGGAACCGCTCATTACAAACGACAGGTACAAAGAAAGTTCTAGTCGAGCGACTTAGACAAGCTTTGATAGCGGAAGGAAAGAATCCTGAGACATTTGTTTTCGAAGAGAACTTGGAAGAAACCGAATTTGAAGAAGAGCCTGAAATGAAAATGGAACAGCTTTTGAGTACTTTAATGAGCAAAATGGAAGCCCGTTTTGATGAACAAAAGAATTCTCTGGAATCCCGTTTAGATGAACAGAAGAAATCTATGGACAAACAAAAGAAATCTATGGACGAACAAAAGAATGCTTTTGTTGAACAAAAGAATTCTCTGGAATCCCGTTTAGATGAGCAAAAGAATGCTTTTGAGGAACAAAAGAATTCTCTGGAATCCCGGTTAGATGAGCAGAAGAAATCTATGGAAACGCGCTTGGACGAACAAAAAAGTTCTCTGGAAAATTGTCTAGAAACTCGTTTGGAGGATCAGAAAAATTTTCTAAAAAGTTCTTTAGAAGAACAAAATTTGAAAATTGAAGGAATTGAGCAGGAATTTCAACAAAAGGTTTCGGAAGTTCAACAAAAAGTCACCGAGCAACTTGAAAACGTTAAAGCAGATCTGGAAAGAATAAAGCATCGTCAGCCTCTAAACGTAGCAGCTGAAATATCCGGAGCAGGTAGAATGAAAGCTCCAATGTTTGATGGACAAAATTCGTGGCATATCTTCAAGAGACAATTCGAGGCAGTTTCAGAGGTAAATGGATGGAATGATGAAGACAAAGCTATAGCTCTGGTGTTAGCACTTCGAGGTCCTGCGTCAGAACTCTTACAAACTGTACCAATTGAAAATCAACGTAATTACTCTTCGTTAGTACAGGCGATAGAATTACGTTACGGAGGTGAACACATGCAGCAAGTATATCGCCTACAATTGCGCAACAGGATTCAAAAACATGGAGAATCACTACAGCAACTGCAGGCAGATGTAGAAAGATTAGCGCATGTTTCATACTCCAGTGTGAATGCGGATTTTCTCAACGAAGTGGCGACGGAGGCATTTGTGAACGCTATTGCAGATCAAAGTTTACAACAAGCGTTAAGGCTGGCAGGAAGGAAATCAACAGCAGAAGCACTAGCCTATGCATTAGTGTATGAATCCGCCAGACAAGCTTCGCGGAGTGCAGTACGAATGAGAGACATTTCGGTGGACAAATGTACTTGTAATAGAATGCAGTCATCCCAGAGCTCACCTTTGCGTGGTATCCTTCGATGCTGGAATTGTAATAGACCAGGACACCTACAAAGAGACTGCAGAAAACGCCGACGAGTGGAATCTCTAGATGAAGAGAGGAAAGTGGAATTGCAAAGATATCGAGCTGAGCAGCAGACGCAATTATCACTGAGCACCCCTTCACGTAGTGTTCTTCGATGTTGGGATTGTAATAAATTGGGACACCTTCAAAGCGACTGCAGGAAACGCCGTCGAAAGGAACCAACAGAAAAGAAAGGGACAGAAGAATGCACAAGTTGGCGAGCTAGAGAGCAAACTATTCTTAGGGAGACTAGAATCCAACCTTATGACTTTGAGAGCCAACACAGAAAAGGACGTATCTATGGAAATGCAGAAGCCTTGGTACAACGTCAATGGATACCTGAATGTAAGCATTATGGCTGGGAGAAAGGAAATGAGAAAACAGCTACTATACAGTTGGTATCCGTGGAACCATCTACAGGTTGGGACAACGAGGACCTGCGAACAGCACAACGAGAAGATCCGGACATTTCACCTATTCTTGCTTGGAAAGCAGACATAGAAAAACCAGAATGGAAGGATATTTTGAGGATGAGTGAAAAGCTGAAAAGCTACTGGGCTCAATGGAATTCTCTTCATGTTGAATGCGGCATATTAAAACGCAAGTGGGAAGCACCTAACGGTAAATCGTTCCGAATGCAAATAAGCGTGCCGGCATCAAAGGTCAACGATGTTCTAGGTAAAATGCATCGTGGAGCATCTGGAGAACATTTGGGAGTGAATAAAACAATTTCTAAAATACGAGAAAAGTTTTATTGACTACATATGCGGGAGGATGTAGAGAAGTGGTGTCGCAGATGCACTGTGTGTGCTTCTTACAAAGGGCCGCCACGTAGCAGCAGAAAGGAAACGTATAAGTGTAATGTCAGAGCCTCATTGAAACGGACAGCTGATGTACAAGGGGCCACGGGGGTGAAATTAGCAGTAAGTACCCATCGGATGAGAACCCCCTATGACTTACGTGCGAATTCAGCAGGATTCAATGAAGGTGATCTTGTTTGGCTATACAACCCGAACCGACGTAAGGGATGCTCTCCAAAATCACAACAACAGTGGGAGGGACCGTATTCAGTAGTAACTAGAATAAATGACGTAGAATACAGGATTCAACGTGGCACAGCAGGCAAACGAAAAATCGTCCATCTGGTGTGTCAATACTACAAGCATCAAGACCGTGGACCACCTGTTCGGGACGAACAAATTTAAGAAGGGGGCAGTGTTACGTGCAATAGAAAGAGACAACTGGTGACATCTACTGGCAATGGAAAGTAAACGACTTCAGGTTCGGAGAATCGATTATGGAATCGACAGGATGGTTCAAGAATAAGAATGAATGGAACAGTCAAGAAGCTTTTGGAATAGAACACTCCAGAATAATCCGGAGAGTTTCTAGGGTATAAATATAACAGTTGTCATCGCCAGAAAAAGAGTCTTGCCTTAGACGTTGCAGTGTTAACAATCGAAAGTGTGTGTAATTAGATTGCGATAATTGAAAGTATAGTATTAGCGATAATTAAAGTTGAGTTGATTAATTGAGGAATTGTGAATTTTATATGATTAGAGCGAAATAAAGAACTTGTATATTAATTGTTTAATATTGTGTTTTAAATAACGAAGCAAAGGCCACGCACGCAACAGTATATTAACGGCGCGTCATAGCACAAGCACAGCCAGTCTGCTGCTCGCTGTGTGTGCAACTTTGTTGTTGGAGTGGATTAGGAATGCACTGCGAGAAAAGGGAGAATATTTGTTAACATTTTTCGTCTATGGTTTAGTTAAAAAGAGACGAAAGATATTTATTTAGAATATAAGCCGAGGGAAAATTATTTGGAATTTTTTTTCTCTTTTCACTTTTTTATTGCATATTTGTTTGAGATTGGGAAATTGTTTTGTAATCCATGCAAATACTCGGTTTTTTTTCGCTCTAGGTGTATTCGGCAAATAATTAAAGTTATCAATTGGTTCCATTCTATATGGATATATGTATGTGCATCATTTTGAATAGTGATTAACTGATTACGAAGGAGTTGCCCGATTCGGCCCATTTGCGAACTCCAATGCCTCCGATGCCTCCAATTTAATCCAACTTGTTTGAACCATTGTGCATATACATTACATACATAGAAGACAAGGGATGTTATAGAAAGATCCCAAAAGCTGTATGCAAAGCAATAATAAAATTACAAAAACAGTTCAATTAAATTCAGAACAACAACAAAACAATACGCTTCGGTTTGAATATGCCAGACATGTTTCCTAGAGAAAATAAAGAAGAAAAATGTTTGCCATGTCAATACAGCATTGATTATGTAATACTGCTAGGTCAAGATACTTATATACAGCGAGTACTGCTTCTGCGTGTGGCACTAAATCGAAAGCTTCGTACGAAAGCTCACGTTACTACTACATAGTTAAATGGAAGCTCGGAATCGAGAGCTTTATTTTCTGCCATTCAGCCTTAAGACTGAATAAATTTGTAAGCATTTTGTTCCGCCGTTTTATTTTCTACAGTTTTTGTGATATTAATTTGAAACCTTCGGCAAAATATTAGAATCTCTTCAGTTCAAATGCTACCGGGCTTAGATTTTTGAAAAAGATGTTGTTTTTTAACAAAAAAGAAAAACCTCAAAAAACCGTGTAATTTTTCTCTCCCCCCGAATAACTTTTTCATGTACACACCAATTCTTGTTATTTTTCGTACATAGGTTTTCCAAACATATTTGTAAATGTTAGCGGAGCTGTTTTTTCAAATTGTTAATATTTTTCATGTTATAATTACTTTCATAACATTAAGATTGAGACTCTTGTAACTTGAATAAAATTTATTGCTACACGATTATTTGAACACGATAATGAAGATTGAGGTGATTCTATTCAGTGGGCCAAGAACTGTGTTAATCCCGAAAGTAGTTTATTTTATAAAAATCATTTTGTAAACATCTATCGTGATAAAATTGGATTTTATTCATTTTAATTCTCAAAAGCTTTCCGAGATGGCGATAGGCTCCAGTAAAAAAGGCCAAAAAATTTATCTCATGTGTCTCTAAAAATGAGTATCAATCCTGCACGTATGTACATAATGTATTGTTACGTGCAATAGAAAGAGACAACTGGTGACATCTACTGGCAATGGAAAGTAAACGACTTCAGGTTCGGAGAATCGATTATGTAATCGACAGGAAGGTTCAGGAATAAGATTGAATAGAACAGTCAAGAAGCTTTTGGAATAGAACACTCCAGAATAATCCGGAGAGTTTCTAGGGTATAAATATAACAGTTGTCATCGCCAGAAAAAGAGTCTTGTCTTAGACGTTGCAGTGTTAACAAGCGAAAGTGTATGTAATTAGATTGCGATAATTGAAAGTATAGTATTAGCGATAATTAAAGTTGAGTTGATTAATTGAGGAATTGTGAATTTTATATGATTAGAGCGAAATAAAGAACTTGTATATTAATTGTTTAATATTGTGTTTTAAATAACGAAGCAAAGGCCACGCTCGCAACAACTGGTGTCAGAAGTGAAATAAATTTGAGAAATAAAGTGGTGGCAATTGACTTAAAAATTCAAAGTGTGATTAATTTTGAGAAATTGTGTTAAATTTTGAAAGTTCTGGAAAATAATTAATATTCAACTGTGAGTGAATTATTAAAGTAATGGGGCGCAAAGTGGACGAGCATCGAATGCAGGATTTGAAAGTGGAGCTAGGGAACCGCTCATTACAAACGACAGGTACAAAGAAAGTTCTAGTCGAGCGACTTAGACAAGCTTTGATAGCGGAAGGAAAGAATCCTGAGACATTTGTTTTCGAAGAGAACTTGGAAGAAACCGAATTTGAAGAAGAGCCTGAAATGAAAATGGAACAGCTTTTGAGTACTTTAATGAGCAAAATGGAAGCCCGTTTTGATGAACAAAAGAATTCTCTGGAATCCCGTTTAGATGAACAGAAGAAATCTATGGACAAACAAAAGAAATCTATGGACGAACAAAAGAATGCTTTTGTTGAACAAAAGAATTCTCTGGAATCCCGTTTAGATGAGCAAAAGAATGCTTTTGAGGAACAAAAGAATTCTCTGGAATCCCGGTTAGATGAGCAGAAGAAATCTATGGAAACGCGCTTGGACGAACAAAAAAGTTCTCTGGAAAATTGTCTAGAAACTCGTTTGGAGGATCAGAAAAATTTTCTAAAAAGTTCTTTAGAAGAACAAAATTTGAAAATTGAAGGAATTGAGCAGGAATTTCAACAAAAGGTTTCGGAAGTTCAACAAAAAGTCACCGAGCAACTTGAAAACGTTAAAGCAGATCTGGAAAGAATAAAGCATCGTCAGCCTCTAAACGTAGCAGCTGAAATATCCGGAGCAGGTAGAATGAAAGCTCCAATGTTTGATGGACAAAATTCGTGGCATATCTTCAAGAGACAATTCGAGGCAGTTTCAGAGGTAAATGGATGGAATGATGAAGACAAAGCTATAGCTCTGGTGTTAGCACTTCGAGGTCCTGCGTCAGAACTCTTACAAACTGTACCGATTGAAAATCAACGTAATTACTCTTCGTTAGTACAGGCGATAGAATTACGTTACGGAGGTGAACACATGCAGCAAGTATATCGCCTACAATTGCGCAACAGGATTCAAAAACATGGAGAATCACTACAGCAACTGCAGGCAGATGTAGAAAGATTAGCGCATGTTTCATACTCCAGTGTGAATGCGGATTTTCTCAACGAAGTGGCGACGGAGGCATTTTTGAACGCTATTGCAGATCAAAGTTTACAACAAGCGTTAAGGCTGGCAGGAAGGAAATCAACAGCAGAAGCGCTAGCCTATGCATTAGTGTATGAATCCGCCAGACAAGCTTCGCGGAGTGCAGTACGAATGAGAGACATTTCGGTGGACAAATGTACTTGTAATAGAATGCAGTCATCCCAGAGCTCACCTTTGCGTGGTATCCTTCGATGCTGGAATTGTAATAGACCAGGACACCTACAAAGAGACTGCAGAAAACGCCGACGAGTGGAATCTCTAGATGAAGAGAGGAAAGTGGAATTGCAAAGATATCGAGCTGAGCAGCAGACGCAATTATCACTGAGCACCCCTTCACGTAGTGTTCTTCGATGTTGGGATTGTAATAAATTGGGACACCTTCAAAGCGACTGCAGGAAACGCCGTCGAAAGGAACCAACAGAAAAGAAAGGGACAGAAGAATGCACAAGTTGGCGAGCTAGAGAGCAAACTATTCTTAGGGAGACTAGAATCCAACCTTATGACTTTGAGAGCCAACACAGAAAAGGACGTATCTATGGAAATGCAGAAGCCTTGGTACAACGTCAATGGAAACCTGAATGTAAGCATTATGGCTGGGAGAAAGGAAATGAGAAAACAGCTACTATACAGTTGGTATCCGTGGAACCATCTACAGGTTGGGACAACGAGGACCTGCGAACAGCACAACGAGAAGATCCGGACATTTCACCTATTCTTGCTTGGAAAGCAGACATAGAAAAACCAGAATGGAAGGATATTTCGAGGATGAGTGAAAAGCTGAAAAGCTACTGGGCTCAATGGAATTCTCTTCATGTTGAATGCGGCATATTAAAACGCAAGTGGGAAGCACCTAACGGTAAATCGTTCCGAATGCAAATAAGCGTGCCGGCATCAAAGGTCAACGATGTTCTAGGTAAAATGCATCGTGGAGCATCTGGAGAACATTTGGGAGTGAATAAAACAATTTCTAAAATACGAGAAAAGTTTTATTGACTACATATGCGGGAGGATGTAGAGAAGTGGTGTCGCAGATGCACTGTGTGTGCTTCTTACAAAGGGCCGCCACGTAGCAGCAGAAAGGAAACGTATAAGTGTAATGTCAGAGCCTCATTGAAACGGACAGCTGATGTACAAGGGGCCACGGGGGCGAAATTAGCAGTAAGTACCCATCGGATGAGAACCCCCTATGACTTACGTGCGAATTCAGCAGGATTCAATGAAGGTGATCTTGTTTGGGATGCTCTCCAAAATCACAACAACAGTGGGAGGGACCGTATTCAGTAGTAACTAGAATAAATGACGTATAATACAGGATTCAACGTGGCACAGCAGGCAAACGAAAAATCGTCCATCTGTTGTGTCAATACTACAAGCATCAAGACCGTGGACCACCTGTTGTTCGGGACGAACAAATTTAAGAAGGGGGCAGTGTTACGTGCAATAGAAAGAGACAACTGGTGACATCTACTGGCAATGGAAAGTAAACGACTTCAGGTTCGGAGAATCGATTATGGAATCGACAGGACGGTTCAAGAATAAGAATGAATAGAACAGTCAAGAAGCTTTTGGAATAGAACACTCCAGAATAATCCGGAGAGTTTCTAAGGTATAAATATAACAGTTGTCATCGCCAGAAAAAGAGTCTTGCCTTAGACGTTGCAGTGTTAACAATCGAAAGTGTATGTAATTAGATTGCGATAATTGAAAGTATAGTATTAGCGATAATTAAAGTTGAGTTGATTAATTGAGGAATTGTGAATTTTATATGATTAGAGCGAAATAAAGAACTTGTATATTAATTGTTTAATATTGTGTTTTAAATAACGAAGCAAAGGCCACGCTCGCAACAGTATATTAACGGCGCGTCATAGCACAAGCACAGCCAGTCTGCTGCTCGCTGTGTGTGCAACTTTGTTGTTGGAGTGGATTAGGAATGCACTGCGAGAAAAGGGAGAATATTTGTTAATATTTTTCGTTTATGGTTTAGTTAAAAAGAGACGAAAGATATTTATTTAGAATATAAGCCGAGGGAAAATTATTTGGAATTTTTTTTCTCTTTTCACTTTTTTATTGCATATTTGTTTGAGATTGGGAATTTGTTTTGTAATCCATGCAAATACTCGGTTTTTTTCGCTCTAGGTGTTATCGGCAAATAATTAAAGTTATCAATTGGCTACATTCTATATGGATATATGTATATGCATCATTTTGAATAGTGATTAAGTTATTACGAAGGAGTTGCCCGATTCGGCCCATTTGCGAACTCCAATGCCTCCGATGCCTCCAATTTAATCCAACTTGTTTGAACCATTGTGCATATACATTACATACATAGAAGACAAGGGATGTTATATAAAGATCCCAAAAGCTGTATGGAAAGCAATAATAAAATTACAAAAACAGTTCAATTAAATTCAGAACAACAACAAAAAAATACGCTTCGGTTTGAATATGGCAGACATGTTTCCTAGAGAAAATAAAGAAGAAAAATGTTTGGCATGACAATACAGCATTGATTATGTAATGCTGCTAGGTCAAGATACTTATATACAGCGAGTACTGCTTCTGCGTGTGGCACTAAATCGAAAGCTTCGTACGAAAGCTCACGTTACTACTACATAGTTAAATGGAAGCTCGGAATCGAGAGCTTTATTTTCTGCCATTCAGCCTTAAGACTGAATAAATTTGTAAGCATTTTGTTCCGCCGTTTTATTTTCTACAGTTTTTGTGATATTAATTTGAAACCTTCGGCAAAATATTAGAATCTCTTCAGTTCAAATGCTACCGGGCTTAGATTTTTGAAAAAGATGTTGTTTTTTAACAAAAAAGAAAAACCTCAAAAAACCGTGTAATTTTTCTCTCCCCCCGAATAACTTTTTCATGTACACACCAATTCTTGTTATTTTTCGTACATAGGTTTTCCAAACATATTTGTAAATGTTAGCGGAGCTGTTTTTTCAAATTGTTAATATTTTTCATGTTATAATTACTTTCATAACATTAAGATTGAGACTCTTGTAACTTGAATAAAATTTATTGCTACACGATTATTTGAACACGATAATGAAGATTGAGGTGATTCTATTCAGTGGGCCAAGAACTGTGTTAATCCCGAAAGTAGTTTATTTTATAAAAATCATTTTGTAAACATCTATCGTGATAAAATTGGATTTTATTCATTTTAATTCTCAAAAGCTTTCCGAGATGGCGATAGGCTCCAGTAAAAAAGGCCAAAAAATTTATCTCATGTGTCTCTAAAAATGAGTATCAATCCTGCACGTATGTACATAATGTATTGTTACGTGCAATAGAAAGAGACAACTGGTGACATCTACTGGCAATGGAAAGTAAACGACTTCAGGTTCGGAGAATCGATTATGTAATCGACAGGAAGGTTCAGGAATAAGATTGAATAGAACAGTCAAGAAGCTTTTGGAATAGAACACTCCAGAATAATCCGGAGAGTTTCTAGGGTATAAATATAACAGTTGTCATCGCCAGAAAAAGAGTCTTGTCTTAGACGTTGCAGTGTTAACAAGCGAAAGTGTATGTAATTAGATTGCGATAATTGAAAGTATAGTATTAGCGATAATTAAAGTTGAGTTGATTAATTGAGGAATTGTGAATTTTATATGATTAGAGCGAAATAAAGAACTTGTATATTAATTGTTTAATATTGTGTTTTAAATAACGAAGCAAAGGCCACGCTCGCAACAACTGGTGTCAGAAGTGAAATAAATTTGAGAAATAAAGTGGTGGCAATTGACTTAAAAATTCAAAGTGTGATTAATTTTGAGAAATTGTGTTAAATTTTGAAAGTTCTGGAAAATAATTAATATTCAACTGTGAGTGAATTATTAAAGTAATGGGGCGCAAAGTGGACGAGCATCGAATGCAGGATTTGAAAGTGGAGCTAGGGAACCGCTCATTACAAACGACAGGTACAAAGAAAGTTCTAGTCGAGCGACTTAGACAAGCTTTGATAGCGGAAGGAAAGAATCCTGAGACATTTGTTTTCGAAGAGAACTTGGAAGAAACCGAATTTGAAGAAGAGCCTGAAATGAAAATGGAACAGCTTTTGAGTACTTTAATGAGCAAAATGGAAGCCCGTTTTGATGAACAAAAGAATTCTCTGGAATCCCGTTTAGATGAACAGAAGAAATCTATGGACAAACAAAAGAAATCTATGGACGAACAAAAGAATGCTTTTGTTGAACAAAAGAATTCTCTGGAATCCCGTTTAGATGAGCAAAAGAATGCTTTTGAGGAACAAAAGAATTCTCTGGAATCCCGGTTAGATGAGCAGAAGAAATCTATGGAAACGCGCTTGGACGAACAAAAAAGTTCTCTGGAAAATTGTCTAGAAACTCGTTTGGAGGATCAGAAAAATTTTCTAAAAAGTTCTTTAGAAGAACAAAATTTGAAAATTGAAGGAATTGAGCAGGAATTTCAACAAAAGGTTTCGGAAGTTCAACAAAAAGTCACCGAGCAACTTGAAAACGTTAAAGCAGATCTGGAAAGAATAAAGCATCGTCAGCCTCTAAACGTAGCAGCTGAAATATCCGGAGCAGGTAGAATGAAAGCTCCAATGTTTGATGGACAAAATTCGTGGCATATCTTCAAGAGACAATTCGAGGCAGTTTCAGAGGTAAATGGATGGAATGATGAAGACAAAGCTATAGCTCTGGTGTTAGCACTTCGAGGTCCTGCGTCAGAACTCTTACAAACTGTACCGATTGAAAATCAACGTAATTACTCTTCGTTAGTACAGGCGATAGAATTACGTTACGGAGGTGAACACATGCAGCAAGTATATCGCCTACAATTGCGCAACAGGATTCAAAAACATGGAGAATCACTACAGCAACTGCAGGCAGATGTAGAAAGATTAGCGCATGTTTCATACTCCAGTGTGAATGCGGATTTTCTCAACGAAGTGGCGACGGAGGCATTTTTGAACGCTATTGCAGATCAAAGTTTACAACAAGCGTTAAGGCTGGCAGGAAGGAAATCAACAGCAGAAGCGCTAGCCTATGCATTAGTGTATGAATCCGCCAGACAAGCTTCGCGGAGTGCAGTACGAATGAGAGACATTTCGGTGGACAAATGTACTTGTAATAGAATGCAGTCATCCCAGAGCTCACCTTTGCGTGGTATCCTTCGATGCTGGAATTGTAATAGACCAGGACACCTACAAAGAGACTGCAGAAAACGCCGACGAGTGGAATCTCTAGATGAAGAGAGGAAAGTGGAATTGCAAAGATATCGAGCTGAGCAGCAGTCGCAATTATCACTGAGCACCCCTTCACGTAGTGTTCTTCGATGTTGGGATTGTAATAAATTGGGACACCTTCAAAGCGACTGCAGGAAACGCCGTCGAAAGGAACCAACAGAAAAGAAAGGGATAGAAGAATGCACAAGTTGGCGAGCTAGAGAGCAAACTATTCTTAGGGAGACTAGAATCCAACCTTATGACTTTGAGAGCCAACACAGAAAAGGACGTATCTATGGAAATGCAGAAGCCTTGGTACAACGTCAATGGAAACCTGAATGTAAGCATTATGGCTGGGAGAAAGGAAATGAGAAAACAGCTACTATACAGTTGGTATCCGTGGAACCATCTACAGGTTGGGACAACGAGGACCTGCGAACAGCACAACGAGAAGATCCGGACATTTCACCTATTCTTGCTTGGAAAGCAGACATAGAAAAACCAGAATGGAAGGATATTTCGAGGATGAGTGAAAAGCTGAAAAGCTACTGGGCTCAATGGAATTCTCTTCATGTTGAATGCGGCATATTAAAACGCAAGTGGGAAGCACCTAACGGTAAATCGTTCCGAATGCAAATAAGCGTGCCGGCATCAAAGGTCAACGATGTTCTAGGTAAAATGCATCGTGGAGCATCTGGAGAACATTTGGGAGTGAATAAAACAATTTCTAAAATACGAGAAAAGTTTTATTGACTACATATGCGGGAGGATGTAGAGAAGTGGTGTCGCAGATGCACTGTGTGTGCTTCTTACAAAGGGCCGCCACGTAGCAGCAGAAAGGAAACGTATAAGTGTAATGTCAGAGCCTCATTGAAACGGACAGCTGATGTACAAGGGGCCACGGGGGCGAAATTAGCAGTAAGTACCCATCGGATGAGAACCCCCTATGACTTACGTGCGAATTCAGCAGGATTCAATGAAGGTGATCTTGTTTGGGATGCTCTCCAAAATCACAACAACAGTGGGAGGGACCGTATTCAGTAGTAACTAGAATAAATGACGTATAATACAGGATTCAACGTGGCACAGCAGGCAAACGAAAAATCGTCCATCTGTTGTGTCAATACTACAAGCATCAAGACCGTGGACCACCTGTTGTTCGGGACGAACAAATTTAAGAAGGGGGCAGTGTTACGTGCAATAGAAAGAGACAACTGGTGACATCTACTGGCAATGGAAAGTAAACGACTTCAGGTTCGGAGAATCGATTATGGAATCGACAGGACGGTTCAAGAATAAGAATGAATAGAACAGTCAAGAAGCTTTTGGAATAGAACACTCCAGAATAATCCGGAGAGTTTCTAAGGTATAAATATAACAGTTGTCATCGCCAGAAAAAGAGTCTTGCCTTAGACGTTGCAGTGTTAACAATCGAAAGTGTATGTAATTAGATTGCGATAATTGAAAGTATAGTATTAGCGATAATTAAAGTTGAGTTGATTAATTGAGGAATTGTGAATTTTATATGATTAGAGCGAAATAAAGAACTTGTATATTAATTGTTTAATATTGTGTTTTAAATAACGAAGCAAAGGCCACGCTCGCAACAGTATATTAACGGCGCGTCATAGCACAAGCACAGCCAGTCTGCTGCTCGCTGTGTGTGCAACTTTGTTGTTGGAGTGGATTAGGAATGCACTGCGAGAAAAGGGAGAATATTTGTTAATATTTTTCGTTTATGGTTTAGTTAAAAAGAGACGAAAGATATTTATTTAGAATATAAGCCGAGGGAAAATTATTTGGAATTTTTTTTCTCTTTTCACTTTTTTATTGCATATTTGTTTGAGATTGGGAATTTGTTTTGTAATCCATGCAAATACTCGGTTTTTTTCGCTCTAGGTGTTATCGGCAAATAATTAAAGTTATCAATTGGCTACATTCTATATGGATATATGTATATGCATCATTTTGAATAGTGATTAAGTTATTACGAAGGAGTTGCCCGATTCGGCCCATTTGCGAACTCCAATGCCTCCGATGCCTCCAATTTAATCCAACTTGTTTGAACCATTGTGCATATACATTACATACATAGAAGACAAGGGATGTTATATAAAGATCCCAAAAGCTGTATGGAAAGCAATAATAAAATTACAAAAACAGTTCAATTAAATTCAGAACAACAACAAAAAAATACGCTTCGGTTTGAATATGGCAGACATGTTTCCTAGAGAAAATAAAGAAGAAAAATGTTTGGCATGACAATACAGCATTGATTATGTAATGCTGCTAGGTCAAGATACTTATATACAGCGAGTACTGCTTCTGCGTGTGGCACTAAATCGAAAGCTTCGTACGAAAGCTCACGTTACTACTACATAGTTAAATGGAAGCTCGGAATCGAGAGCTTTATTTTCTGTCATTCAGCCTTAAGACTGAATAAATTTGTAAGCATTTTGTTCCGCCGTTTTATTTTCTACAGTTTTTATGATATTAATTTGAAACCTTCGGCAAAATATTAGAATCTCTTCAGTTCAAATGCTACCGGGCTTAGATTTTTGAAAAAGATGTTGTTTTTTAACAAAAAAGAAAAACCTCAAAAAACCGTGTAATTTTTCTCTCCCCCCGAATAACTTTTTCATGTACACACCAATTCTTGTTATTTTTCGTACATAGGTTTTCCAAACACGATTCCGAGCTTCCATTTAACTATGTAGTAGTAGCGTGAGCTATCGTACAAAGCTTTCGATTTAGTGCCACACGCAGAAGCAAGGCTGAAGGCAGAAAATAAAGCTCTCGATTCCGAACTTCCATTTAACTATGTAGTAGTAGCGTGAGCTTTCGTACAAAAGCTTTCGATTTAGTGCCACACGCAGAAGCAGTACTCGCTGTGTATAAGTATCTTGACCTAGCAGTATTACATAATCAATGCTGTATTGACATGGCAAACAGTTTTTCTTGTTTATTTTCTCTAGGAAACATGTCTGGCATATTCAAACCGAAGCGTATTGTTTTGTTGTTGTTCTGAATTTAATTGAACTGTTTTTGTAATTTTATTATTACTTTCCATACAGCCTTTGGGATCTTTATATAACATCCCTTGTCTTCTATATATGTAATGTATATGCACAATGGTTCAAACAAGTTGTATTAAATGGAGGAATCGGAGGCATTGGATTTTGCAAATGGGCCGAATCGGGCAACTCCTTCGTAATCACTTAATCACTATTCAAAATGGTGCACATACATATATCCATATAGAATGTACCCAATTGATAACTTTAATTATTTCCAAATACATCTAGAGCGAAAAAACCGAGTATTTGCATGAATTACAAAACGAATTACAAAACGAATTCCCAATCTCAAACAAATATGCAATAAAAAAGTGAAAAGAGAAAAAAAATTCCAAATAATTTTCCTTCGGCTTATATTCTAAATAAATATCTTTCGTCTCTTTGTAGCTAAACCATAAACGAAAAATATTAACAAAAATTCTCCCTTTTCTCTCAGTGCATTCCTAATGCACTCCAACAACAAAGTTGCACACACAGCTAGCAGCAGACTGGCTGTGCTTGTGCTATGACGCGTCGTTTATATGTATACATTATGTACATATGTGCAGGATAGATACTCATTAGAGACACAAGATTAATTTTTTGGCCTTTTTATACTGGAGCCTATCGCCATCTCGGAAAGCTTTTGAGAATTAAAATGAATAAAATCCAAGTTTATCATTCACTTTCTATTACGATAGAGGTTTACAAAATGAGTTTTATAAAATAAACTACTTCCGGGATTAATCCAGTTTTTAGGCACTGAATAGAATCACCTCAATCTTCATTATCGTGTTAAAATAATCGTGTAGCAATAAATTTTATTCAAGTTACAAGAGTCTAAATCTTAATGTTATGAAAGTAATTATAACATGAAAAATATTAACAAATTTAAAAAAAAACAGCTCCGCTAACATTTACAAATATGTTTGGAAAACCTATGTACGAAAAATAATAAAAATTAGTGTGTACACGAAAAAGTTATTCGGGGGGAGAGGAAAATAACACGGTTTTTTGAGGTTTTTGATTTTTTTTTTAAAAACGCAACATCTTTTTCAAAAATTTAAGCCCGGTAGCATTTGAACTGAAGAGTTTCTAATATTTTACCGAAGGTTTCAGATCAAATCATAATAACTGTGGAAAATAAAACGGGGAAACAAAATGCTTACAAATTTATTCAGCCTTAAGCACTTCTTCGATACTTAGGAAACACACGACTTCTCTTTTATTTTTAATTGAGATTTTTCTTTCTTTTTTGAGAACTTAGGAAAAGCGAACTTTAATATTTACTCGTGACTGTCCCGATGACGTTCAAAAAACCAACTCTAAAAAACTGACTTTGTCGAGATTTGATCTTCCAATTGTCAAATCTCTTCGTTCAGGATAGGAAAATGCTTAATTAGCATTCCTATCCTGAGAAAATTGTTTGTCGCTTGACATATTTAAACAAGCCCAGAATTATCGCGACGGATGATGGTTGAAATGAAATTTGATATTTTCATAAATATCAAACCATCGTCTTTCTATCGTGCATACATTGTTGCGCCCACAATGTATGCAGCTCGCGACAATTTGCTGATAAGAGCTTTTTCGATGAAGACTTGATCGTTTCAGTCTTCACCGCGTAAAATTTTATGCGCCCGATATGTATGTACACCATAGAAATAAATATACTTGCACCAACAAGAAACGTGTTAACTAACTAATACAAAACTGCATACAGGCGCATTTGGTCGTATAGCATTTGTTTCGTCAATCCAAATACCGTTACGCACTATCGTGCCATATGAATATTTTCTTCGTGGAATTTTGCCCAGTTAAAGTTTGAAATGGAAGGAAATAAGTATACTTGCATTCAATCTCAAGGGCGAGTTCTGTTAAGTTTATTTGTGAGTGGATTTCAAAGAAATTTACAGTGAGCATTATTTGTGTTTTGTATTGCAATTAAATTTACTTATTTCAAGTTTAAAACGTTTTCAACAGAAATGCCACGTGGTACAACATTTTCTAAGGAAGAGATAGGAAGAGTGATGGCATACAAGAAGTGTGGACTTTCTAATAGGGATATCGCCAGGCGATTAAACAGATCGGACATCGGGGTAGCAAATGTGCTAAAATTAGGACCCCTGTATGCAATAACAAAACGTCCGGGACGACCTTCAGTTATATCCTCACGCCAAAAACGGGAAATCATCAGAGCTGCGAGCTCAAAGAAACTTAGTTCTTCGGATATTCGACGTGAGTTAGATTTACCTGTTTCTACCAGACGTATTGCACAAATTTTACATAATTCCGGTACCCTTACTTGGATTAAAAATAAAGGTAAACCTCAATTGCAACAACGTCATAAAAAGGCACGACTTCACTTTGCGACATAACATATGTCGTGGACCGATCAGTGGAAACAAGTAATTTTCAGTGATGAAAAAAAGTTCACTCTGGATGGTCCTGACGGTTATCAACGATATTGGCACGACAATCGCAAAAAAAAAGAAGTTGGCTTGCACAGAAACTTTCGAGGAGGCAATATTATGGTATGGGCAGCTTTTTCCCATACAGGAAGAACTCTTATATGCTTCATTAGTAATAAAAAGGAATCTTCTGCATACATCAATATCTTAGATGAAGTGCTTATCAATTTTTTAGATGATTTGTTTGATCCACCTATGATTTTCCAACAAGATAATGCACCAATTCATCGAGCACGCGTTGTACACGAATGGTTTCGACAGAAAAATATTAAAACTATGGACTGGCCAGCACTTAGTCTGAATCCGATCGAGAACGTATGGGGAATAATGTCCAACCTGATTTATGCCAATGGAAGACAATATCATAGCCTGAGAGAGCTTCGATCGGAAATAACAAAAATATGGGATGAAATACCCATTTCTGAACTTAGAAATCTTATTAGTTCAATGCCTCAACGCATGGAAGAAGTTATTCAAGCCTCAGGTGGTCACACCCACTACTAAAGTCGTACCGACGTACGTATTCCTTATTTACAAAAGTAGGCATCCTTTGTTCACTTTAAATATATTTTGCAAAGTGCAAGTATAATTATTTCCTATGAACATGCGAAGTGCAAGTATAATTATTTCCTATGAACATGTGAAGTGCAAGTATAATTATTTCCTATGAACATGTGAAGTGCAAGTATAATTATTTCCTATGAACATTTATTAAAATTATTTTTGTGTGGATTAAAATTTATTTAATTTCTTTGTTTATTCTCTTAGTCTTTTATATATAAATCATGTCTTAAGAAAAAAAATAAATGAATTCAAAAAATATACATAACATTGAAATATACACACGTTTGTTGTTGCAAGTATATTTATTTCTATGGGTGTATAATGTACATACATATCGTATTTACGACAAATCTTACTGAAGGTAAGATTTGTCGTGGGGCTTTTTCTATTGAAAGGACTTGGGAAGAAACTTAAAACTTTTGTTTTTCCCAAGTCGTTTTGTGGGAAAATATTTTGATTATTTTTTGCTAAGGAATTTTAAGAAATTGCTGATGCAACTTTTCTTCATATGCGCGAGAGATAAGCCAACCGCGGTTTTAAGCCTTGTTAGCTTATGAAGATTTAAATTTTATTTCTTTTCAGAATATTTTAGGATTTTTTAAATAACGCCTTTTCAGGTAATTTTAGCTATACAACAAGTCGTTGAGGAAGTCGATGAATATTACTAAGTCAGCGACCAATTCAAATTTTCAAAAAATATAAATCTTCGCAAATAATCCGTAAGGAAGTCGAGTCAGTGGACTGCAACAATATCTCAACGATTTGTTAACTAATACGTCAGTGACTATTCACATCCGGGACCAGAACAAAAATCTTCAATCAAAAAGATCAGTGACTAGTAAAAAGCAATGTTCACAGAAATTCCAAAAAATCAGTGACTATTCAGTATGGCCGTATTTAGCCAAGTGGGGGCCCTGGGCATTGTAGGATATGGGGGCCCCTTACCAGAAATTATTTCCTAAAATACTGTGAGTGGGAACAGGAATAATAACGTAAAGTATGTTAAGACCAATCGCGCACTGGAGACTTTTTGTCACGTAGCTGTATTGTCACCACCGTCAATTCCATTAGGCTCTAATGTTAATGCGCGGATGAAGTGAGAGATTGGATCGCGACAGTGACCAAAAAGTTTTGTGACAAAAAGTCTCTAGTGCGCTTTAGGCCCAGCATGAACCAAAAGTATAAAACTTTTCGCTGATATCAAATTGAATTTGGCTATTGAAAGTATATCATAAAAAAATGACAGAAATTAAAAAAAATACTGGGGCTGCAAAAGCAGTCACCATACGTTACTTTGTATGAAAATTTGTTGCCATTTATAGAAGTTCGAATAAATCCCATAGTCTATTTTCAGTAGCTAAATTCTAACAGCTAAACTAACTTGTAATACATAGGTTGCCTTACTGGTTGATCTACTAGCACAGGAGCAAGGGGCCCCATGGATCGCGTGGCCCGGGCCCAGCGGGCCATTGCGTAAAGATGGCACTGCTATTCAGGTCAGAGACAGATGGAACAATTTATAAAGAGATAAAAAAAATCGCATCAGTGACTACTAAAGTCGCAAAGTTTAAAGTATTAAAGCGCAAAGGTTTTAAAAAAATATTTGGGTCTAGTTTCCATTTAGTTTTCTCTCTCTCTCCCATCCCGAAACTCTCTCCCCAGTTCAGGTTGTTCTTCTTTAAATATATGTATTTCTCGATAACTTGTTTTAATCCTACCGGCTGCGCCAATGTAACGATCTCACGATTGGTCCATCTGTACCTTACCAATGTGGATAACACCATCAATCACACACAAACAATAAGAATTTTAACAACAAACACTTTACTCATTTATTCTTCTTTAAATTTATGTATATATAATTCTCCTTTAAATATATGTGTATATAATTCTCGATCGCATTTTTCTTTTGTTCTTCTTTAAATATATGTATTTCTCGATAACTTGTTTTACTTCAACCTTTTTTTTCACTAGTTCCAACTCAGCCGACTCACTCACTAACTGCTAACTGACTTCACTCAGCTCCAAGTTAATTACATACATATCTTATTCTACAGAAATAAACAAATTGCTGCACATCGTCATCACCTCATTAATTCACTTTGCAATTAAACAAAAAATGAATTAATCATCATTTTCCATATTTCACTTTGAACCACTTCTGGTATCGATGTTGAATTTCTAAAGTACTTCTAGTACTCTCATCTGAGCACCTTTTGATCTGGAACACTGCACGGTTACTGAGATTACGTGCCTTCAAGATGATTGGGCGTTTACTTAATTGTCCCGAGATAGGTCGAACAGCGATGCGTATGGAGCAGCTTACTAGCTTTACTCCTAGTGCGGTTCAATGGAGCAGCTTATTAGCTTTACTCCTAGTATAGATGAACGGAGCAGCTTACTAGCTTCACTCCTAGTATAGATGAACGGAGCAGCTTACTAGCTTTACTCCTAGTATAGATGAACGGAGCAGCTTACTAGCTTTACTCCTAGTATAGATGAATGGAGCAGCTTACTAGCTTTACTCCAGGTAAATGAAACAACTTGTGTTCTGTTGCTACTCACTAACTAACTCACTTATTGACTTCTTTATTCAAAATCACAGTTTATTTATACAATTTTCCACTTAAAACTATTGTTATTTTTTTATTACGCTAAGCTAATTTCATCACAGCATTTATTCGTATATAATTATTATTTCCGTAAAGTGTTTCTTTGTGGCATTCATAAATTAATTTCCGCAAAGCTTTTGCCGGTTTGTTGTTGTTACATCACGGCATTCATCGCTTTCATATGTACATACATAAATACTTCCGCAGGCCGTTCGCCGCTTTGCTGCTATTATGACAATATCGTGAACCATTGTTTCGTTCACCTGAGTTCTACCGCTGGCGCAAGGTTATCAAATTGCATCGTGTGAATTCTTGCGCGCAGGGGATTGTGTCACTGCCTTCACTTGTTTCTTTATGTGATTAAGAAATTGGTGTAGGTCAGTAGCGAGTGACTTTACTGAACTTGCAAATATGTTTGTAGATATATGTTTATACTTGCAGCTGGGAATTATAATTCTGAATGCAATGAGAATGCTGTAGGTATGTACATATCTACATGTTTGCATTTCTTTATTGATGCATGAATTTTAGAATTCTGCGTAAAGCGAAATCGATTCAGAGATGCATGTATGTATGTATATACATGTTTAATTGATGCCAATGGATGCTTTGTATGTAACAAATCTCCCCCTTTTTAGAAAAAATGTGTTATTCTTGGGAGAGGAATAACGCATTAAAAAAAAATTAACTTATTTGTTTGATAGCTTGGGAAAAAGAAAAATATTTACTTGAAACTTTTGTATGTATAGTATATACGTAATGCTGAGATGAGTACATGTGGTGTTTAGCTGTATTAAAAAGAACAAAGCTTATCTAAGCGAGGGTTAATTTGGATTAGCTTAACTGTATTTTGTACTTATTTTTTTTTTATTGTTTTGTTATAACTATTTTTATGTCTACTATTTATGAGTACAACAATTTATATACATTTTTGGTACAAATTTTTTTTTTTTATTATACTTATTCGTACTTTATGTGTGAATACATATTTTATGGTACTATTACTCTTATGTTCTATATGTGTAATTACATATTTATTTTTATTAGCACTATATGTGTGAATACATATTTTTTGTTATTAGTACTATATGTGTGGATACATATTTTTTGGTACTATTATTTTTATGTTCTATATGTGTAATTACATATTTATTTTTATTTGCACTATATGTGTGAATACATATTTTTTGTTATTAGTAGGTACTATATGTGTGGATACATATTTTTTGGTACTATTATTTTTATGTTCTATATGTGTAATTACATATTTATTTTTATTAGCACTATATGTGTGAATACATATTTTTTGTTATTAGTACTATATGTGTGGATACATATTTTTTGGTACTATTATTTTTATGTTCTATATGTGAAATTACATATTTATTTTTATTAGCACTATAATGTGTGAATACATATTTTTTGTTATTAGTACTATATGTGTGGATACATATTTTTTGGTACTATTAAAATTTAACTTAAACCTATTTATACATTTATAAATTATTTATATTGATTTATTAATGATATATGTACATGTAAAAAGTGTGTAGCAATTGAATTCACCATTGAGATGTTTGTTTTATCTTTGGCTATGCAGAATTTATTTAGAGATGGAATTAAACTACCTGTAAATGGCGGGTGCGTGGAATTGATTCAGATTCGACACGGCTTAGTGTTTGTGGAAGTGGTGGTGGTGGAGGATAGTTAAATTTTGTCTGCTACCTGCTTGTTGCTGATGGGTGGCACGTTGTTTAATGGCATCCTTTAATTCTGAATGAGAGGTTTGTGAGACAGCTTGTTCTTTGTTTCTCGCTGTCGTTACTTCTACAGAGGTTAGAGTTTTAAATTTTGATTTGTTTGTGTTAGTGATCTCCAACTGGAAATTTTGCGAGATCTGCTTAACTTTACTTGTGGGAAAAATCTCTTGTTGTGGAGATGGTTTATCTTGAAACTTGGTATCTATTCTGGACTCATGGTTCAAGGTATCCGTAGCTTCTTTAGAAAATTTAGGGTATGTCTCAGTGTCTAACTGTACCTTTTGGTTACTGACAGTTAATACTGTGGGTGTTTTTACTGAATAGGTATGTTGGGTTGTCTTTTGTTGTTTCGTAAGCTTGTCTATTGTTTTACTGCCCCCATTTTTTTTTATATATTTTTTTTTATTTTGACAACCATTATTCGTGAAATGGCTTCAATCTGTTGTTATGTACTGTTACTCTTCATTTACCGATTTGAATAACAGTATTAACAGTGATAAAGACTTGTACCACTAGATATGGTCCTAGCCATATCTGGGAAAGTTTGTGTTTCTTAGCGGGGTTTTTCAGTAAAACTTTTTCTCCTGTTTTGAAGGTTACTGTACGTGAACGCCTATCGTAGTAGACTTTTGAATTTTCCTTAGTTTTCAGCAAATTTTTCCGAGCGGTAGCGTACGCTTTTTGTATTTTGTACCTCAGAAGGTGGTAGTAACTTTCGTGGTTGTAAATGGGCTCCGGCTCTCTTTTCTCTTTTCAGATTATAGGGAACATCCGCTGTGAACCCAAACAGACAGTCCATTGGTGTGACCTTGGTGCCATCATGTGGACTATTATTGTATACAAAAGCCGCGGTTCTCAGGAATCGATCCCAAGCCTTTGGATTTTCAGACACAATAGCTCTCAAATACTCCACTAGGGGTCTGTGGGTTCGCTCTAGTGCACCGTAGGATTGCGGATGGTAAGCGGAAGTCTGCATTTTTTTATTTTCAGAAGTTTACATACTCGTTTGAAAAGATCGCTTAAGAAGTTAGAGCCCTGGTCAGTTACTACCTTTTTAGGAGTGCGATAACGAGTGGTTATCTTGTTCTGGGTTTTTATGAAATACCCAAGGACTGGGGAGTGCTTTCCACAGAGAAGATCACCAGTCCCAATTTTATTTGTTTAAACACTTTTGTAACTTTTGTACACTATGTATGAACTTTATTAATCAACTTTGTACACTTAATACAACAAATTTTTATTTAACTTTTAGACTTTCTTTTTCTAGAGATCTGAAGGCCTTACCTCTGGTAGGGGGACTCTTCAGATCACTTCAAAAGTTAGGAAAACTCTGCTTGTTCCTAGCAACATCAACTGAATTTATTTAAGTTCTCCCTCCATCGATTTATTGAAAAAATTCAAAGTAAAAATCTATCGGCCAATCAATTTCTTCGATAAGTGAAAAAGATGCTATTCTCAGCAAGAATCGATTTAAGGGGAAAAGTGATTAAATCGTATGAGTTCAAGTACTTTGAACTCATCACAAAAAACGTAAATCGCTTGCGTCGGCATTATTGGTTTTCGTGACAAAAATATTTTAAAATCGCATCATATGCGTTCAAGTACTTTAAACTCATCGCGAGGAAATTGTTTACGTTGGCGTAAATAATTTAGAAGGTGAAATCCGAGATACTAACATTTGCTTTGGAGAAATTTTGTGAGAAAAAGTAACCAAGATAATTTAGGAAAGAAATTTATTGGTTTCATGCTAGTGCGATGCATGTTTTAGGATTTTAATGCTAGTGAGATGAAAATGTTTTGAATTTCAGGGTAATTAACAGATAACGCCAACGAGGGATGTTAATGATGTCACGTGAAGTAACTAGGGTGTAAGGTGACGCGTATAGCGAGCACTTACAACACCATCCCCCTTAGAAAAGAAAGTTGCATTCTGTGAATGAACTTTCGTTGCCAAGAATAAAAAGGAATAAAATTAAATGAATGTACTTGTGTTACGGATTAGAGGAAGAATCCGCAAAATTCAGCTGATGTTTTCTAATATATTGTACATTTTTTTTTTTTAGAGTAAGTATTGAAATGACTAATAATATATTTATATTTTAAACTAACTATAGTAAATTAAATCAACAAACAATAATAAGGTTTACGTAAAAAATTTTCTGTTGTTTTTTTTTTCTTCTAATACCATTTAATTAAATCGAAAATTATCGCTATGATATATAAATGTATGTAAGTATGATAATATGAATATATATGTATGAAAAATCGGGCTTTCTTCTACCTCTTTTTTTTTTTTTTTTTTTTATTTCAAATAGCTAGATATATAGATATGTACGTAAATTTAATAATATGAATATATATATGTGTAACGTTGTTTACATTACGGCTTATCTGTCCCAGTGCTCTTACTCGTTTTTCTTTCCAATGTTAATTTAAGTGGTTGGCTAGAGCCGGGAAAAGGTTCAGGTTTCATATCTAGTGAGTTTTTTGTTTTCTTTAGACAATTACACGTCAGTTTCTTCCATAATATCATAATTGTAAGGGCAATAATTGCTGCCACGGTAATGTAGCTTATCGTGTATTGATGTACGTCATGTTTTGTGGGCATGGGGAATCCCTGGTTCTCATATTGCTTTTGTTTTGCGAGAGCTTCGCTTATTGCTTTGAGGTCGTTGTCATTATGGTATTTCAGCACTTGTGTTGGGTATTCATTTGATATGAGATGTTGATTTAGGTCAGGGATGACCGATATATTTTGCGAAATATTTATAGAGGGTAGGTAGAAGCTATTTGTACGAGATGTCTGGGTATTGTGTGATTCAAGAGTTAATTCTTTAGACCTAATATAACAACCTGGCGTTATTTTTAATATACCGCTTCCGCTGATATGTATTGGAGTGACTGTATTTCCGCATATGGCATCGAGGGTGTTTTGCGCGTTGAGAACAAAAAGCCAATGGTTCGGTTGTGATAACTGTATCCAATAGTTTGTCGCGGGCAAACTGCGAATATCGCAATCTTGAGGTATTTTAGTTACATGTTGAAGAAGTTTTACTTCGCACAGACTTTGGGTTGAGCGTGAGTTAAATATAGGGTGTATTATACGGCAAAGATAGTAAGCAAGATTATTGGTCACACAATTACTCAAATCGAGTTTGTTGAGAGGGTAATAGTGTTCACGGCTAAGATCAATGAGCAGATATTCTACTGATGGTTGGATATAATTAAATATATGTTGTTTTGTATTGGGAATTGGCAATGGTATGACTTTAAATAGTTGGTAGCTAGTAGTAGATGGGAGTGGTATTTTAATTTCAAAAATAATTATATTATTTATAGTTGCTGTACTGACATGGCTAATTTGGTAAAGTTGTACAATTTGATTTTCAGTTTGGGAAATCGGCAAAATAGTGTTTGGAGGTAAATTGTCTTGTATATCAAGGAGCAACTGTTTGATTTGGATAGGTGTAATTATGGAAGGATGCAGTTTGCCGTGTCTAACGTCTATTAATAGGTCCACGAGGTGGTTAAGTGTGTATTGGTGACGCATTAGAACGAGAGTGACATGAGAGACTAAAGTCTCCCATTCGATTACTACCCTATGTGTGTCAACCTCTTTATTGAATGTAACTAGGGTGTCCCTAAACCTTTTTAGTTTTTCCTCGATGTGATCGACCTGGTTTTTGATGTTAAATCTAGTTTTATTAAAGACGTTTGTTGTGCTTTCCAAAATAAGGGTTTGGTTTTTGATAAGGTCTAATAGGTAATTATTGTTATAAGTTAAATTATTTATCTTTTCCTCATAATTCTTTGCATCGTTCTCATCTAACGTTCCAAATAAGGTTTTGCTTACACTCCCTATAGTCTTGGAAGGTGAGCAAATATTTGTTTCCATTATGACTAATAGGAAGAGGACCAACTATATCCAGAAAATTTTTTTCGAATGGCCTTGAACTGGTTGTCGTTATTTTCATAGGGATCTTTGTATTCCGTGTTAACTTATTGGTCTGGCATGAGGGGCATTTTTTTATGAATTCTTCAACGTCCCTCCGTAAGCTTGCCCAGTTATAGGATTTCCGAATCCGTTTTATGGTCCTTTCTATTCCCTGGTGTCCACCAAAAGGGGACTCATGATAAGTTTTTAGGACATCCGTAATATCTTTGGGGTTTGTCAGAGTTAATACCTCGGATAGATATATTGTTATGTTGACTGTTTGAAATGTATGCCTGAGTACAGTTTTTATCTCAGAAAAGGTGTTTGAGTCTGTGTGTGAAATATATATGTGCATTTCCTTAAGTTTTTTGTTGGGTATGAAAATCCTGTATTTTTCTGCAGGCTTTTAGAAGTGTCGTTGAATCAGATTTCGTCTTGAGAGGTAGTTTAATTAGCGCTAATACATATGTGCACTTCTTCGTTGGTTCTATTATAAAAGTTTTCTCTTTCAATTTTTTTTCCAACTGGGGAATTTCCTTCTTAAGAGACAATATCTCTTTCTGATCGTTGTCTGATAGAAGATAAAATTTGTATTTGACATTTTTAACATCCGTTAAATGGCTTGTGTTCACTATTATGGGGGCATCTTCCTCAGAGTGAATTGACGTTAAGTAATTATTGAACCATTCATCGATATCGGTGTCACTTTCGTCATTCTTCGCACACTTTGCTTGTTGTCTGGTCAACATATTTACTACTTTATTTTGAATTTCTCTCTCGTTTTCCGGTATAATTCGGCTCAGTGCATCGGCATTTCTGTTGAGCTTTCCTGCCTTATAAGAAATTTCGTAATCGTACTCCTCTAGCCGTATCCTCCAGCGCATAAGTCGGGAGGAGCAGTCCTTTAGGTTCATTAGCCAGACTAAGGGCTTGTGATCGGTTAGAATGGTAAACGTTCTGCCATATACATAAGGTCTGAACTGCTCTACAGCGTACACGATGGCGAGCAGTTCCTTTTCTATGGTAGAGTACCGAGTTTCAGCGGGGTTTAGGGTCCTACTTGCATAACATATAGGATGTTCTCCATCTATTCCCTGCTGCGACAGGACGGCTCCTAAAGCTATATCGCTTGCATCGGTAGTGATAAAAATTTTTTTATCGAACTGCGGATATGCGAGGATTGGAGCGGTTATGAGATTTTTCTTTAATATTTTGAAGGATTCCTCGCAGAAGGAGTCCCATTTGAAGGGAGTATCCTTTTTTAGTAGCTTAGTGAGAGGCTGTGCAATTTTTGCAAAGTTAGAGATAAATCGCCTATAGTAGCCTACGAAACCCAGAAATGCTTTGATATCTTTTGCTTTCTTTGGGGTAGGATATGTTTTTACGGCTTCGATCTTTGATGGATCAGGATGTATGCCATCTGAGCAAACGACATGTCCCAAGTAAGCGATTTCTCTTTGGAGAAAATGACATTTCTCGGGCTGCAGCTTGAGGTTACTTTCTCGAAGTCTTTCGAAAACTTCAGTTAGTTTTTTATTATGATCCCTCAAGTTGTATCCGTAAATGACTATGTCGTCAAGATACACGAAGCAGTGTAAGCCCTGCAGTCCCGTAAGTACAGAGTTCATAAGCCTTTGGAAGGTGGCTGGAGCTCCTTTCAATCCAAAAGGCATTCTGTTATATTGATAGTGCCCGTATGGGGTGCTGAATGCCGTTTTTTCCTTACTTTCTTCGTCCATGGGTATTTGATGGAACCCATTGGCTAAATCTAACGTACTGAAATATTTGGATCTTCCGAGTTGGTCCAATATATCAGTTATGTTGGGCAGAGGGTAAGCATCTCCCATTGTTATATCATTAAGCCTTCGGAAATCCACTACGACTCTCCATTTCTTGTTCCCTTCACTATCTGATTTTTTGGGAACTAGAAGGAGCGGGGAATTCCATGGGCTTTTACTGGGGCTTATTATTTCTTCTTCCAGCATCTGGTCTATTTGGCGGTTTATTTCTTGCCTCTGTGACTCCGGAAGTCTATATGGCTTTATGTATATAATGGGTTTATCAGATAACGTTGGTATCTTATGTGAAGTAACCTCAGTACAAGAGAGTTTGTCTCCTGGTAGGAAGAATATTTCATTGTAACGACGGCATATATCTAGAACGGATAGCCTTTCTTCCTTATTACAGTGATTTAAATGAATAATTTCCTCTAGTTTCTTGAGGCGGTCATGGCCGATAGTATTATCAGGGCCTATTGGGAGTAAATCATAATCCTGTGGATCTTCCCACTCAGGATTTACTTCGCTCGAAGGGAGAGTGATTTCATTTTCATTTAAATTTAATAATAGAATTCGTACTTTCCCATTTCTTGGCTTGGTTAGAACATTACCCAAATATACTCCGGGTTTAATTTCTTTGTGCACACAAAATAAATTTGTTTGTTTTTCTAAAGGGATTTCTACAACCTTTTGGGATCTTGGTGGAAGAGATATGTTTAAACCACTTGTAGTATCCTCGGTTTCTATTCCTTGGGTCTTGGACATAGGTTGTAAATTACAGTTCACATAGGCAATGGAATCCACCATTTGGTTTGAGATGTCTGTTCTCTTTGGATTCCTATTTACCGAACGTAATTTCCTCGAGTCCGATTCGGGCTTAAAAGGGTCTGTATTAACCAAAATATCAGCATTTACATGCGTAGTGAAATTTTCGTTTGAATTTTTACATTCCGAATTTCGAATTTCCGCGAATTTTAAATTTGTTTTGCCTTCTGAGGCTATTTTTGCTGGTTGTAATTTGCCAGTCTGAGTACACCCGTTGTGTGTTTCGTTGATTATACTGAGCTCCAAGTAGCTTTCTTCGTAGCTTATTACACATCTGTGTCGCGTTAGAAAATCGTTTCCTAGTAATCCATCGTAGGGGATTAAAATGTCTTCCTTAATGAGATGAAATGGGTGCTGTATAGAATTATTTTGCATTTTTAAATTGCAGTATGAAATTCCTACTGAATTAAGGCTATTCCCGGAAAGAGTAGTAATTTCGCACTTGAGGTCTTGATATATTGGGGTAGAGTCTGTCACCAATTTGAGTTTATAAAGACTGACCTCAGCTCCAGTGTCTATTAGAAGTGTGGAGTATTTTTTTTTTAGTTTGATAATGGCAATGTAATGAGAATTGCATTTCTCGAAATTATTATTGGAACTCGAATCAGTGTTCTGAGTTTTGGTGTATCACGGCTTTTGTTACACGGGTGGAGTCGCCGGTGCCCTCCATCCGCGGTTGATCGTTTTCCGATCCATAATCCATTAACATATTCCATCTGACCTGCCTAGCTGGAGTCGGATGTATATTCCGAGAAGCGGGAAATATTCGTGTTTGATTATTATTATTAGATCTATATATCTCTTGGTTTCTGTTTCTTTCGTCTTGAATCCGAGTTCTACATTCACTCATATGGTGATTAGGTTTTTTGCAATAACTGCAGTTCAATCGATGAACTTCCCTCTTTATGTGAGGACCAGTAGGGTGAAATGATGGGATGACCTTGTTACGGAAACAGGTGTTCTTCGTGTGGCCTCTTTTACCACAAATATCGCAAGTTGGAATTGACTTGTTTGTTTCACTGGGCTTTGCAAAATTTTCGAGACGTATTGCATGCTCTGAAGCATAAAGGACGAGTTTACGTAAAGTTGTCTCGCCTTTGGACTTAACAATTACACGTAACTGTTCACTTCGCAGGCCGTCTTCGAAGGGGTTGATTGCATTTAACTCATTCTCTTCTAATAAAAACTTTTTTGCTACCGCGTCGGTTACGTTCTGGGATGTGACGTTATTTAGTTCACACAAAAGTTTACTTAACCTTTGTGCGAATTCATCGATGCTTTCCCTGGAGTTTTGTTTGAGACGCAGGAGCTCGGCCTGAACCGTTACTCTTGGGCGTCTATCTAAGAATTGGTCCTCAAGGAATTCCCTTAGAGTTACCCAATCTTTAAAATCTCGATGCTTCAATCCTTCGTATGCAGGACTGATTATTCTGGTTTTCACGACACTAAGAAAAAGCTTTTTATCAGCTTCCCCCTCTGTGGTGTCAAAGAGAATCTTGCAGCAATTAATGAATCGATCTAATTCATTGGGGCTGCCATCGAAATCCGGTATCATATTCCGAGCATCGGAAAGAGAAATTTTTATTTCAGCCATTTTTAATTGGGGGGCCTGAGTAGCCGGAGGACAACTAAAGCTTCGCCTTTTGCGTTTCGCGTTAGCAAAAGCAGGCTGCCGGTTAGTGTAACTATTCCGTCGGGTTCGTATGGTGCCGTTCTTTATTCTTTTTGAGATAATTGGATAGACAACAATGGAATTTTACTTTAAGACCGAATCACTTGATGAATTGTAAAAAGAGAAAAAAAAACCCACTCACTTATTTAGACAAAAACAACTCGAGTAAGTACACTCTTGGGACTCACAAAAGATAGTACGCAATCATTACACTTTTTCTTAAACAAATTCACTTAAAATTTCCGCAACCTTTCTTAAATTTTCTGAATTCTGCACTCTTAATTATATATATATATGTATATTTTTTTGCATCTAGGCAAGTTTAAGCAAATTTAATGAGAGATATACTAAATATATTTGAAAAATATGCAATACAAACAAACACCTTACATTTTAAGTTCTTCCAGTCGTTTTTTTAATGTGATGAACTCCGTGAAATCTTTTGTTTCGTCGTCCTCTCCAGCTGGTTTGTAAAATTCTTTTAGCTGCTCCTCAATTTGGCGAGCTTCCTCCTGGGGGTCCATTGATAATTGTTTCCTTCTAGGTTGTTTACTGAGTTCTTTTTACTCAAAAATTTTTGCACAATCTCTAGAGCCTGTCTTGAGATTGGGTTGTCTTAGACAACGTTGGATAACCTCTGAGCGCCTGGCTTAGGTTACCTTAATTTGAGTAGCTGGGATCGTATTTTAATAAAGATCCTCAACCGCTGCCACCAAAATGTTCTGGGTTTTTATGAAATACCCAAGGACTGGGGAGTGCTTTCCACAGAGAAGATCACCAGTCCCAATTTTATTTGTTTAAACACTTTTGTAACTTTTGTACACTATGTATGAACTTTATTAATCAACTTTGTACACTTAATACAACAAATTTTTATTTAACTTTTAGACTTTCTTTTTCTAGAGATCTGAAGGCCTTACCTCTGGTAGGGGGACTCTTCAGATCACTTCAAAAGTTAGGAAAACTCTGCTTGTTCCTAGCAACATCAACTGAATTTATTTAAGTTCTCCCTCCATCGATTTATTGAAAAAATGCAAAGTAAAAATCTATCGGCCAATCAATTTCTTCGATAAGTGAAAAAGATGTTATTCTCAGCAAGAATCGATTTAAGGGGAAAAGTGATTAAATCGTATGAGTTCAAGTACTTTGAACTCATCACAAAAAACGTAAATCGCTTGCGTCGGCATTATTGGTTTTCGTGACAAAAATATTTTAAAATCGCATCATATGCGTTCAAGTACTTTAAACTCATCGCGAGGAAATTGTTTACGTTGGCGTAAATAATTTAGAAGGTGAAATCCGAGATACTAACATTTGCTTTGGAGAAATTTTGTGAGAAAAAGTAACCAAGATAATTTAGGAAAGAAATTTATTGGTTTCATGCTAGTGCGATGCATGTTTTAGGATTTTAATGCTAGTGAGATGAAAATGTTTTGAATTTCAGGGTAATTAACAGATAACGCCAACGAGGGATGTTAATGATGTCACGTGAAGTAACTAGGGTGTAAGGTGACGCGTATAGCGAGCACTTACAACAATCTCATCGAAAAATATTCCTGATGCTACCGTTTCTGCTTCGCCATTTGGCATGGCATAACAATCTACGAATTTCGTTAGATTGTCTTGGAAAGTCAGAATATATTTTTTTCCTGAATGAGTTTCCTCAAGAGGACCTACTATGTCTAAATAAACTTTGTCGAAGGGCATATGTGCAGTATCTGTTATGACCATTGGCATACGATACTCCGGGCTAGCCTTCATTTTTTGGCATTTAGAGCATTTCCGAATATATTTCCTGATAGAACTAAGCATGTTTTTCCACTTATCTTTCTTCTTTATTCTTCTATAAGTTTTGATTACTCCTTGGTGACCACCAAATGCGGAGTCATGATAGTGCTTCAGAATTGTTTCGGTTTCCTCAGGGTCTGAGATATTTTCTGGTAATGTATGTTGGGAATTTATTAGATTTTGGTTCCAGGGTGATTCGCCGTGTTCAGATGCACTGCTTTCGGATTTGCTGCTATCAGTTGAGTCAATTTCGACTAATTCATTTTGGAGGTTCCGTGGATATTTTTGAACTTTATTATTATTATTTTTTATTTATTTTTGTTTAGGCTTTGAGGGTGTTGGAGAACTAGAGTCATTTTCGTCCATGTCGGAGTCGGCTCGGTGATGTACCTGAGCTTCCACAATGAACGAATTGGGGTTTTCCTGGTTTAGCTGGGCAGGTATTCGACTAAGCGCGTCTGCATTAGTGTTATATTTTCCAGGCTTAATTTTATAGTCGAACTCTGAGAGTTTATGGTGAAACCTGACTAATCTCGATGTCGGATCTTTCACATTGAATACGCCTTTCAGGGGCTTGTGGTCGGTGTAGACCGTGAACATTCTGCCCTGTAAATAACACCTGAAGTTCCTGGCGGCCCACACAATAGCGAGCAACTCTTTTTCTATTGTGGAGTATCTTTGTTCCGCCTTATTTAAACTTCTACTTGCATACGCTATAGGCCTGTCTTTACCTATTGTCCCTTGTGATAAAACAGCTCCCAATGCCTCATTGCTAGCATCTGTTGTTAGATTAAAAGGTTGGGTAAAATCTGGATACTTGAGTAGAGGCGGATTTATAAGGGAATTTTTAATCTCATTGAAAGAGTCTTGGCACTTTTGCGTCCAATTAAATTTGACGTCTTTCCGTAATAGATTTGTTATTGGCCTGACTATCTTTGAGAAATTAGGGATGAACTTGTGATAGTAGTTTGCCAATTCAAGAAACGATTGTGTTTGTCTGATAGTTCGTGGTGGAGGAAAATTTTGGACACAGCTTGTCTTACTGGGATCTGGAAGTGCCCCTTCGTTTGAGCATTTGTGTCCGAGGTATATTATTTCTCTGCGAAGGAACTGACATTTATCGGGTTGTAATTTAAGATTATGGGCTCGAAGTCTGTCGAATACTTTAGCCAGTTTCTCGTTATGATCTTTTAAATTTTTTCCATATATTACAATATCATCGAGATAGACAAAGCATTCTAATCCTTGGAGACCCGTTAGAATATAATTCATCAGGCGCTGAAAAGTCGCAGGTGCGCCTTTCAGGCCAAATGGCATTCTCTTAAATTCATAATGCCCGTTAGCGGTACTAAACGCAGTTTTTGGTCTATCCCTTGGGTCTACCAGTACTTGGTGATATCCGCTTGCAAGGTCAAGTGTAGTAAAATACCGCGAATGCCCAAGCTGATTCAGTATATCCTCTATCCTGGGTAATGGAAAGGCATCCCCTATAGATTTCTCGTTAACTTTACGGAAATCTACTACTACTCGCCAACGTTTATTGCCGTCGGGCCCAGCTTTCTTGGGGACTACTAGCAATGGAGAATTCCACGGGCTTTTACTTAATTGGATTATGTTGTTGTCCAACATTTCCTTAATTTGCTCATTTATGACTGCCCGGTGTGTTTCTGGAAGTCTGGGTGGCTGATTGTGTAGTATGGGGATGGTATGCTTTATGGTATTAGTGCATGGGAGCTTATCTCCCTTTAAATAAAAAAGATCGTTATACTTATAGCATAACTCAAGAATTGATTTTTCTTCTTCGCGATTTAAATTTTCATCCAACAGTAATTCTTTACGTAAAGCCACAAGTCTGTCTGGGTTATAGCTTTTAATATGGTTTACGTTTCTTGAATATGGATTGGAATTAAATTTTAATTTGTCGTTTTTAACATTGTGTGTGCTTTTGTTTTGTGCACGTAGGAAATATGGGTTGGAATTAAATTTTAAAGTGTCGTTTTTGACGTTGTGTGTGCTTTTGTTTTGTGCACGAAGAAAATATGGGTTGGAATTAAATTTTAATTTGTCTTTTGTGCACGTAGGACAGGTGGATCACCCCTTTTATGAGTACTTTGGGTATTTACGTCGTCCAAAGGTACATGGAGATACTGTATGTTATAGCAATTACTTGGAACTAGAGTAAGCGTTAAGTTCCTTAGGAATACTGGTTCCGTGTTTACATTTAGAACGGATAACGGTATGAAGCTTTTATGAGGACTAACTAGGCAATTTGCGACAAATACTCCTTCTTGGATCTCCTGAGACAAACAGATCATTTCTTGGTCTATTTGTAACGGTATGCTCAGTACCATTTGAGATCGAGGGGGTATTCTATTGGATCGCTGAAGTACTACTTCATATTGCCTACTTTCATCTTCTTTTGAGGTGTTCAGGGTTATCTAGTGCTTCCTTTTTTATGATGCTTACTTCAGCTCCAGTGTCTACTATCAGCCGAACGGCTGTGTTTTTGCCTATGTCCAGTGGTAAGTCTACCACTGGTACATTTTCTCTATTTAATTGTTGTTTTGTTTGAGAGGACCCTGAAGTAATTTGAGCAGTTTTATTTAATGTCGAGCCGGGGATTTTTCGGTCGATAGTATGCCGTTTCCCGAATGTGTGGCCTCCCATCGTTGTTTCTGCTGACATGTGGACACCGTATGACTTCTTCTCCCACAGAAATCGCACATGTTATGTATGGGGTTAAACCTTTGTTCTCTATCTGCAGAGCCCCACCGAGCATTGTTTTTAGAGTTTGCATATTCGGATGGCGCTTCAATATTCTGTTTACAATATTGGGCATCATGGCCCTTCACTCTGCAGTTAGTACAATAAGGAGTATTCTTACGCTTTAGGCACTCGTCATACGTGTGCCCTTTATAATTGCAGTAGCTGCAGGTGATCTTGTTTAACAGCAATTTGTGTTTATCGTACTTTTTTTCTGCCTGCTCGTAAAACGATTTCCTGTTTGGAGGTGGACTTCCTACCGATTCCTTGTTATGTTTGTTTGAGGAGAGCGCCAAAAATTTTTTGAGTTTCTGTCGGTACTAAAGGATACTGAAGTTTCTCTTGGTGGTTCCGCTATTGAAGGTATACCAATTTCAGTTTTTATGTTATGTCTTCCGAATTCCTTTGTGTAAGGGTAGGAAGACAAGTTTACACTCTCAGGTATGGGATAACCATAGGTATTAGATAAATTTGGGATATTATGTCTTAGAAAAGGGTCCACTTGGAAAGAGTTTGTTGGGTTAGGGATATAGTTTGTTGGTTGTGGAATGAAAAAGAGTCCTTGCTGCAACCTTTCCATATGTAGTGCCTTTTGGATGAGAGTTTCCAAAGAATTTTCATTCAATGTGAGTAAATAGGCGCTTAGATGGGGATTAGTTGCACCACTCTTTATGGAAGCCATAGCAAAATCTTCTATTTGCTGCTTTACTACTTTAAAATTTTCAGATCCGTATTTACTTTGTGCTGCCTCGTTGCATTGAATTAAAAGACTTTTTAATCTATTTGTAAATGAACTAAATGATTCTGGCGGATATTGCCGGCAAGTAATTAACTTGTTTATTAGTTCATGGTACGTTTCACGCGGTAAATACGTTCGGTAAAGCAGTTGTTCGACTTCTTCAAATTTTGTGAGAGAGCTGGACGCTATTAATTGATACGCGTTTCCTCTCAATCTGGTGGGGAAAATCTGCATGAAGGCTTTCCTTTCCTCTTCCCCTAGACACTGTTGCACTTGCTTACAACAGCCTATAAAAGTCTGTAATTCTGTAAGAATTTGCGCGCTAATTTCCCCAGAGAACAAAGGCACCATTTGTGCCTTCAGTTTTACTACTTTTTCATAGTTTACCGACATTTTATCCGTTTTATTGTGTTGCTCTGTGCTGGAAGTAATTTGAGTGTTTATACTCGAAGTTGGTGTGTCTAACGCCTGTTGGGATACTAGGGCGCCTGAACTATGATTTCTTGCTAGGAAGTTAATTAGATTGTGCCCTCTGAAGCGTTTACCTGAGCGATGCTCGCGATACCAGTTTATGGATGGTCTGCTTTGGGGTGAATTTCGCTCTACTGTTGGGCTGTCTGGAGGACTTGTTTTGTCAAACGACAATGAGCTTATTGCTGCCTCAAAATCTGAGCCAGGAGAACTTTGATCAGGTCTTGGCATGAAAGCCAAAACTTCGAGTTTTACGTGATTATTGAGAGAGAAGGACAAAGAGATTATGTAGTTTATTTAATCTCGTATAATAACCGAAGAAATTAGAATGGACATGCACATATATCGCTGTGACTACGGTATTTATTTCTTTATTTATTTATTAATTTTTTTTTGTTATTAGTTTAAAATAATTTTGCTACTAAAGTAATTTTACTACAAAATTGATGTCTTTTTAATTTTTTTTTTTTAACTTACTTTTACTTCACTTTAGTTGAAGAGAAGAGAAAGGATGTTAACATTTTTTCCGCTATGCCGATATGATGCTGTATTATATTGGGGCTTCTTTCCTTTTATTGTTGTTTGATGTTGGTATCTTTCAAGACAAAAAGTGGATACCTTTTATTGTTGTTACTGATGTCAATGGATGTTGTTAGAAATGCCCAACGTCTCGGTTTTGTGTGCCAGATTCAAAAATAATGCGCTCTTATGCCCTCGTTTATGTAAATTCGAGGATCAAGGTTTTTCAAGTGTTTTGAATTTATATTACTTGCTTGATCCTACCGGCTGCGCCAAAATTGTTGAGTTTCTAAAGTACTTCTAGTACTCTCATCTGAGCACCTTTTGATCTGGAACACTGCACGGTTACTGAGATTACGTGCCTTCAAGATGATTGGGCGTTTACTTAATTGTCCCGAGATAGGTAGAACAGCGATGCGTATGGAGCAGCTTACTAGCTTTACTCCCAGTGCGGTTCAATGGAGCAGCTTATTAGCTTTACTCCTAGTATAGATGAACGGAGCAGCTTACTAGCTTCACTCCTAGTATAGATGAACGGAGCAGCTTACTAGCTTTACTCCTAGAATAGATGAACGGAGCAGCTTACTACCTTTACTCCTAGTATAGATGAATGGAGCAGCTTACTAGCTTTACTCCAGGTAAATGAAACAACTTGTGTTCTGTTGCTACTCACTAACTAACTTCTTTATTCAAAATCACAGTTTATTTATACAATTTTCCACTTAATACTATTGTTATTTTCTTATTACGCTAAGCTAATTTCATCACAGCATTTATTCGTATATAATTATTATTTCCATAAAGTGTTTCTTTGTGGCATTCATAAATTAATTTCCGCAAAGCTTTTGCCGGTTTGTTGTTGTTACATCACGGCATTCATCGCTTTCATATGTACATACATAAATACTTCCGCAGACCGTTCGCCGCTTTGCTGCTATTATGACATCATCGTGAACCATTGTTTCGTTCACCTGAGTTCTACCGCTGGCGCAAGGTTATCAAATTGCATCGTGTGAATTCTTGCGCGCAGGGGATTGTGTCACTGCCTTCACTTGTTTCTTTATGTGATTAAGAAATTGGTGTAGGTCAGTAGCGAGTGACTTTACTGAACTTGCAAATATGTTTGTAGATATATGTTTATACTTGCAGCTGGGAATTATAATTCTGCATGCAATGAGAATGCTGTAGGTATGTACATATCTACATGTTTGCATTTCTTTATTGATGCATGAATTTTAGAATTCTGCGTAAAGCGAAATCGATTCAGAGATGCATGTATGTATGTATATACATGTTTAATTGATGCCAATGGATGCTTTGTATGTAACATCGATATGTTGTGACATTTGATCCGACTTACATTTTGCAAAGTTATTAATGCAGGTCAGATTTTTTATGTCACAACAAGTGAAATGGTGTTACATGGTTTTATGATGTTGTGATGATGACTATGTGAAGCAATATCGTAACAATATTTCCCTCTTAAAAAAATGTGTGTTATTCTTTGAAGAGGAATAACATACTTCACAATCTAATCATAAGGAGGTAAGGAGAGGTTAGTTTTATTTACTTATCTACAGTAGTTTAATTATGGGTTAAACCTCTTTTTTTAAAAGTATTTTTAAAGTATGTATATTCTAAAAAGATTTTTATCAAGATATATGGAAGTGCTCAATGTTTTTAATAATATTTCTAAATTCGTTAGTTAATACATAGTGAAGAGTACCGATACATATATATTCTTAATTCCAATGCAATATACAATATAATGCTCATATTTACTTATTTTCGATAAAAGTAGTAATACTAATTAAATTTTTTCCACTCTCATTACGTTTAATTTTTTTTTTTTTTTTTAAATAACTTATGTCGCGTGGATCAAAGAACCTGAACGTTACGGTTACGGGGTGGAGTAGTTGTTTTTCTTAGGTGGATGTTTTCATTTTTTGTGTTTTCAGTGGGAACATTTAAAGAGGAAGGTGATCTTAACCGTTTGAGTTATAGGTTAATAATAGCATTGTCGGAGGGTAATGCTGGGGGAGGAGGTTTGACTTGTTGCAATTGAGTCGCTTGTACTTCAGTTTCCGCAATTGGGGTTGGTGACTCAACGTCCTGTAGTTTTATTTTTGTCATTATGGATGGTTTGGATTGTTTATCCAATGCCTTTTTCTCAACTTGTTGTACTAGCTCTACGGTTTTACCAGGTGTACGATCTCTCTTCCTTTTTACTAGCTTGGTTACCTTAATCATCCATATTATAGTAAATAATAAGATAGCCAAGGAGCTCAAGCTTAGCGAACTTAGTTGAATGGCTTGTGTTTTATTTCTTTCACGACGTTGGGTCTCTAAATTGTGCATTTCTTGCTCTAATTGGTGTAGGGAGTAGGTGTTCTCGTTTAGAATTTGGTTAGAGCTTTTCCCCCATAGTAAGATAATTCGGTTGGAACTACTCGAGTTACTCAATGTTTTCAGTAAGCTCTGAACGGTTTCGTTTAACTATTTCACAGAGTTTCTGGAAAACACTTTTAAAGAACAAAAACGAGAACACGTTTTTTCTAATAAAAACCACCTTTTATTGCACGTTTGAAAAACACTAAAAGAATTTCGCTAAATGCATTTCGGACTCATTTGTCCATCTTCAGTAGCTTCCTACTTGACTTTAAATGAAACTAGTATTATGGTATATGACTATATTTATAAGTACACTATCATTAGAAATGCAATCGTCAAAGTTGTCAGCAAAAAATACAAATGTAAAAAGATGATTTTAAATGAGATTAAGCTGTGGTATGTGATTGTCGGTGCAAATACATTAGCATTGAAAAGAACACAATTACTGTCGTCAAAAAGACTAAAATATACATATATAAACAAATATTCAACATGTAACCATACTGGAAGGAGTTCGAAATATTCACTAATTATAGTAACAAACTGGAATATATCTGTAGCTTAATCGAAGAAAAAAATGCGTGCTCACAAATTCACAACCAATTTAAACATCTGAATTGTGAACTAGCAGCTAACAACATCCTACTAGTAAAACAAAACACACATAGAGCAAGAAGAGGCTCAAAAGATTTCGTTGGAAATATGCCAAGAGAATGTCAGTCACTATAGAAAAGGTCGAGCGGAATGAAGTCCACCTTTTAGACTTAATAAAAAACCACACCTCTGTACTCGACGCAACAATCAACATAATGCGGAAGGATCAACAAGCTGCAAGCCTTCAGTTCCAAACCTTGGAAAGGCACATAAATAAGGTGACGGAAATGATAAACGGTATCGAGCAAGAAATATATCAAGAGCGACTAACACAGTCATTTATATCTATAGCCATTCAAGCAATGTTAATCGCTTCAAATTTCCATCGGATCCAAAATGCGATATTGGATGTAATGGTAGACGCTCACAGTGGAAGAATCAGCCTCCAGCTTATATCACCGGCCCAATTACAGCGAGAAATTACAACGATTAAGATCCAGCTTGCACCGGCTTTAATGCTTCCAGCATTTGAACACGATATTCTGAGCTTCTACAACCTATTAGCTATTGAAGGCAGAGTCGAAGCAAAGCATATAATATTCAAGATCAAGTTACTCTATTAGCGGCAGAGAACTTTGAGCTGTTCCACATCATACCGGTACCAGTGAAATACAACGAAACATTCATCGCCATACGCCCATCTTTTTCGTTCTTGATGCTGAACTTACATTGTGACCAGTATTACCCTCTTACTGAACAAGAACTGGTAACTTGTATCTCTCTAAAAGGTAAAGGAATACTCTGCAACCAGAATCACCCTATGTACAGAAGGGGTTCAACAGTCAGTGCGTGCGAAATCAATTTCATTAGTCAATCCCAGCAATCACCAGTATGCCAAATCGTAAAGACCGAGAGGGGACCACACTGGATACAATTACACACTCCGAATCAATGGATTTACTCTTTAGATGAAAAAACCACAATCAACGTAGTTTGCAACAATACCGTCACCCAGCACACTCTGGAGCTATCTGGTCGAATGGAGATTCAAGCTGGATGCGTCAACTTGTTACATGCAGCAACTTATTACAATCCAGGGACACAATTTATCATCTTCAATGACAAGATTAGGATTTGTACCATCAACCAATCTTTCAGACACTATAACCCCAAACCAATTGGCACCAGCACTGCGACAAACTCACCATTACGTGCCTCACCTGGACGAGCTAGCAGATCTCAAGAAAAGACTCATGGAAATGCATAATGAGTTACCAGAAAAGCTAACGCCAAACTACACTCATCAGTATACCGTATCCTATGCCGGCCTATTTCTGATACTAATCACCATTACATGCCTTGCTTGGAAATACCAAATCCATCCGAGATGTGCCCAAAGCAAGACTGAAGGTAAGAACTCGCCCGCCGATGCTAACGCAGAAGACAAGAAATCATCCAGAGAAGACTTCACTGTTATACACGATATATAGCATGGTTGAATGCAGGATTCAACGGGGGAGGATGTACAATTTACAGCATGAAGCAATTAGAATTTAGCTGATAAAGCTTACTTCGCGAATTCCAATTGTCTTCACTGTCCACACAAGTGAAATCGAATATGCAGCTTGTGTGCGAATCTCGTTGATAAGGCACTTTCAGTTGGCAAAGACTGCAATTTTCGTGGAAAAATACGACGGTAGAATTCGCGAGTGCAGCTATGATATTTCAATTTAATATTAAGGTAGTGGTAGGTATTTGTTTTGTTTTAGCTGAGTAAGTAACTTTTTAATATAAATTACGGTATGATGAAGAATAAATTATGAGTCGATCAGAGGTGTTCTTTTAATTATCTACGGCTACTACGAAGTTCTTTTGCCCCCCACCAGTGGTAAGGCAGTTTAGAACAAGCAATGTCAAGGGAAGCAATTTTCATATCTACATTTGACGAGACATTCAATTCTGGAGTTCTGGTATAACGAACCAGTAGCTCGCACAACAAGGTCCAGATAAAAGAGCCTGTGATCAGTATATCATCTGAGTAACAAAAGAGTTATTCCACAGATGTGGTATTTATCAAAAATATTTTTTTATTGGTTAGTGATTGCTGGATTATAACCGAATGTTGCTCTTTTTATAAGTGTTTTTTGCTGTTTATAAAAGGTCGTTTAAATTCAAAGTTTGGGGTTGTATGTGTTCTGGTGGTGATAATTTTATGTCATGATGATCTTCATCTTCATAAAATATCACTTGGTTGTCAATTTGAAATTGACACGGTTCATTGAGTATTAGTACTCCGTCATTTTTGAGGCTAGAACTATGTAGTCCGCTTTTGCATGATATCGTGATCTTTTGTTGGGAAGAGAAAGAGAATAAGCAGACATTTTTTCGAGTTAATTTCACCAGAAGTTGTGGTGCATACGCTTGAGCCAATACTCGCAATGATTCGGCTCATTGAAGGGGTTAAATATGAAGTTTATTGGGCATTCTTTTACAGTTTGTCCCTTAAAAATTGCATTTAGTAAAGGGCCAACATACGTGTTTTGATGGGGATTCATTAATAACTTTTTGTATACTCTAAATTCTGTTTGTCGAAATAATACAAATTCTTGGGTGGTTAGGTGACTAGCTAGATAGGAGTGTTCCAAATTCAGTAGTAGTGAGTGGTTGTTAGATGTCTTGATGGGGAACAGATGTATTTGCTGAAGCTTGAAAACCGGGAGATTTAGAATAGGAAATTTAATTCTGACTACAAGGTTGCCTTTTACGACTTGTGATGTAGTGCAAAATCCTTTTTTCGCTAGGCTCTTTTGGGTTTGCCTTGTAATAGGCTTCTAGAAGAGTAGATGGAGATATTAGCAAGGGGTGGATTTGATTATTTTTTACAGTTGTTAATATTTCCAGTAGTGTTTGTTGTCGTAACTCTATGTCTATAATATGCAAACTGATTGTTGTCATTACCTCTTGAATCCGTTGACGGGTACTTATCTCCTCTGTCACCGTTTCGAGCAGATCGTTTACTGTTCTGACGATTTCACGTTGGTTCGACTCCAGCTTCTGTACAGACTTCTTTTGTTGTTCGTACGTTGATTTGAAATGCGTAATCTGATGTCTTTCTAAATCTAACAGTGCCTTTGTGTCTGTTTCAAGGTTAGAAATCCGGCTATATATCTCCTTTTCGTTATCGCTATCCATTGTGCCAAATAGGAAATGAAAACCTTTTCCTATTCCATCGGCCAGTGATCTACTCTGACGTCGGGTTGTTGTTAGATCCTTGATAACAGCGGCACGCTTTTTGATCGCTTCTATTAAGTTGTGGATTTGACTACAATGTTCGGTGCAAACAGTTGTATTTTTATGCTTTTCACACAGTTGGCTTACGAGGAATCCAGTATGCTCCACCAACATGGTTTCCGTCTCAAGGTTACTTATATTGATTTGGGTAAGTCTTCAAACATAATACCCGTATTTGTTAGAGGCTGGACTTCGAAAGGTAGAGTTGCTCCCAAAGAAATAGATATGCCCACGCAATAGAACCCTAATAATAGTCGTGCCATGTCTGGAGAAATATATATATATATATTGTTTTAGACTTTATTCATAGAAAGGTTTTAATCTATTATTATGGACTACGACTTTCCTGTTACCAATTTGGATTTTAGTATTCACTGAATTGAGAACTTCAATCACCTGATATGGTCCTAGCCATACCTGGGAGAGTTTGTGTTTTTTGGCTGCGTTTTTCAGTAATACTTTATCTCCGACATGGAAAGTTATTGGCCGTGAATGCTTATCATAAAGTTCTTTAGAGCGATTTTTGCTATATAAAAGGTTTTTACGAGCAATGGCATATGTCTACTGTAGTTTGTATTTCAGAAGATAATAATAACTTTGATGATTGTATACAGGTTCCGATTCTCTTCTCAAATTGGAGGGAACATCAGCCGTGAAGCCGAATAAACAGTCCATGGGGTAAGTTTGCTACTATCGTGTACACTGTTGGCTGCAGTTCTTAAAAACTGATCCCAAGCCTTTGGATTCTCATCAACAATGGTCCTAAGATACTCTACCAATGGTCTGTGAGTTATTTTTAAGGAGCCATTTGATTGAGGGTGGTACGCGGATGTCTGCAACTTATTTATTTTAAGGAGTTTACAGACCTTCTTGAATAGGTCGATAAAGAAATTGGAGCCCTGATCGGTAACCAAATTTTTAGGTATGCGGTAGCGAGTAATTATTTCATCAAAGAATTTTCGGGCTACAGTCTCCGCCTCTGCATTTGGTATAGCATACCAATCAACAAACTTTGTTAGGTTGTCTTGGAATGTTAGGATGTATTTGTTTCCCGCATGCGTCTCTTCTAGAGGCCCCTCGATGTCTAGGTAGATTTTCTTGAAGGGCATTCGAGCTGTGTCTGTAATGGTCATTGGCATACGTGTTTCTGGATAGCCTTCATTTTCTGACACTGGAAATCTCTTAACGTATTTTTTTATGTCCCTCAATATGTTTTTCCATTGAAATTTCTTTTTGATTCGTTTGTACGTTTTCATAACACCCCGATGTCCACCAAAAACAGAACCGTGGTAGTCTTTTATTATCACTCGAATTTCTGTAGGTTTCGTGACTATCTCGGGAGGCTGGTTATTAAGATTTGATCTGAGGGAATAAGGCTCTATAGGATTTTCATCACTATGTTCAGCATGTCTGCCATAAGAACTATTAGTTTGAGATTGTGAGTCAGAACTATCTGAAGACTCTGAAGGTATTCTTTTTTGGTTTATCATTTTGCGTGAGTCATTCGTCATACGGGTATGCTGCGCCTGGGCACGAGTGATTGCAAGGCAGTGAACTAGAGCTGTATTTGATTTGTGATGAAATCGAACTAATCTTGAAGTGGGGTCTTTGGTGCTGAAGACTCCTTTCAAGGGCTTGTGGTCTGTATATACTGTGAATTTACGCCCTTGCAAATAACAGCGAAAATTCCTTGTAGCCCAAACAATTGCTAGTAATTCTCTCTCAATTGTCAAATAATTCCTTTCTGCCTTATTTAGAGTCCGACTCGCATAAGCTATGGGGCGATCTTTACCTATTTCTCACTGAGACAGGACAGCTCCTAGAACTTCCTGGCTAGCGTCCGGGGTTAAGTTAAAAGGCAGAGTAAAATCTGGATATATAAGAAGTGACGGTGAAGATTTCTTTTAATCTCGTTAAAAGCATTCTGGCAGTTTTCAGTCCACGCAAATTTCACATCTTTTCGCAATAAATTAGTCATAGGACGAACAATCTTGAAAAAATTGGGTATACATTTCCTGTAGTAGCTAGCTAAGCCGAGAAAAGATTGAACTTGTCTAACAGTAGGCGGGGCGGAAAAGTTGTGAACGCATTCTGTTTTTGAGGGATCTGGGAGGGCTCCCTCACTGGAGCATTTGTGTCCCAGATATATGACTTCGCGTCTTAGGAACTGGCATCTCTCTGGTTGTAACTTTAAATTATTTTCTCGTAAACGATCAAAAACTCTTATCAATTTACTATTATGATCGTCAAGGTTTTTCCCATAGATAACTATGTCATCTAGGTAAACGAAACATTCTAGACCTTGAAGACCTGTGAGAACATAATTCATCAACCGTTGGTGCTCCTTTCAATCTGAAAGGCATGCGCCGAAATTCATAATGCCCATAAGCTGTACTAAAGGCTGTCTTGGGTCTATCTTTAGGATGAACCAGTGCTTGATGATAGCCACTGGCAAGATCCAAAGTAGTGAAATACCGGGAATGACCTAGTTGGTCCAATATATCTTCAATCCTGGGCAATGGAAAAGCGTCACCTATTATTTTATCATTTAATTTCCTAAAATCGACCACAACCCCCATCGTTTTTCGCCTTTTGCTAGGTTTAACTATTTCACTTTCTAGCATTTCATGGAGCTGTTGATTTATAACTTCTCTTTGCGTCTCTGGAAGTCGATACATTTTTTGATTAACTGAAGGTTGCTTAGAAACTATTGGAATGATATGCGAAATGGCTTTGGTATAAGTGAGCTTATCGCCAACCAGGTGAAATATGTCATTGTACTGGTTGCAAATATTCAGGATAGAAGATTTTTCATCTTCAGAAAGAGTTTCATCTAATGTTAATTCTTGTTCTAGTCGTACTAGGCGTGATACTTGCAGAGAGTCTGTTTGAAAGTTTGATTGAGTCTGCTTGAGTGAACGTGTGGAATTAATTAGTTTTGTAGGTGAAATCTCGTTTTTCGGACAGCTAGTGTTAGTGAAGCTATGTTTCACTATTGAAGTTAGACTAGAGCCGCAATCGCTACTTGGCTGCAAGCTGTAGGTATTGTAATTACTATTGGGCTCCAGCGTAAGTGTGAGTTTTTTTAATGTAACACTATGGCTATTAACGTTAAGCACACCAATTAAGTTTCCTCTGTTTTCGGAATTTAGCAAACTATTAGCTAGAAAAACTCCTGATTCCACCTCTGGAGACTGAAAGAACATTTCTTGCTCTAGTGTCAAAGGTGCTTTAACTACTACGTGCGACTGCGCAGGTATGTGTACTGGCTGTGGGAATTCAATAGTATACTGCGTGATATTGTCAGTGAGAGAGATTTCCTTCAAAGTTGGGTTTTTCTTCTTACTTTCTTGAAGCTTCTTTACTCGTTTGGTGGCACTGTCGTATACCTGAGTTTTGACATAGTGGGTGGCTTGAATAGTCTCCATGGTTTTCTTTTGGTTCCCTTTGTTCTTACCAGTGTCGCAACAATGTTTCACATTAATTGAAGCCAAAAGCGGTATTGTGAACTCTGTCGAATTGATTTCCGCGCGAGGAAATCTGAGAATTCGATTAGGGCCCTCGATGTTACAATTTTTTTAAAGAAAGTCGTTTCCTATCAACCCGTCGTGCGAGATCGGTGTGCTGGTTTTCACAACTTGAAAATTGCATGGTATTGGGCTTTCAAAAGAAAATTTACCGTGGCAGCTACCTAGTGTTTTACCTTCACCGAAGGGAGTTTTCAACACAGTAGTATCATTCCGGTTGATTGAGTCGCTAGTAATTAAGGCGTTTTGTTTGATTAAGCTGACTCCAGCTCCAGTATCCCCTACTAGCCGAACCGAATTATTTTTGCCTATATCTAAAGGTAAGTGAACCAGTGATATATTTTCGCTGCTACCCTAATAGTGGTTGAGAATGCGATTTTTAAGTCGAGCCGGGGAATTTTCGGTCGACTGGCGCGTTTCCCGAAGATCTGGCTTCCCATCTTTGTTTCTGCATGCACTGAGATATGGAATGTCCTCGTCTTCCACAGAAATCGCATTTTAGTTGCACATGATAAACCCTCGGATTACCTCGGGTTGTGTCATGGGCACGATGCGTTTGTGAATTCTCGGGTGTATAATTGTTCCTGTTTCTACAGTTTTTAGCATCATGCCCACCTATTTTGCATTTCACGCAATATGGGGTATTCTGACGCTTTAGGCAGTCGTCAAAAGTATGCCCCTTAAAATTACAAAATGAACATGAAACTCTAGATAATGCGGATTTGAGCTGGTCCTTATGGCTTTGTGGTAGCTTGTTTTAATGGTTTTTTGGTGAGAATTGGTCAGTTAATGAGGCAGCAATAGGTGCACTTTTATCAGTGGGGTGAGGTTGATAGCTAGAAATTTCATGATTATTAGACGGTGAATGGTATGTCGAAATAAATGATGTACGTTGCGGAATTGGGTGAAATATTTGGGGTGTATGCAGTGCACTTGCTGCTTGATGGGTTATATGACCAGCTACAGGGATGGCATTAGATGGAGTTTGTATAAACGAATTCGAGAAATCATCAGTGCGTTGCACTGAATGGATATTTCCTTGCATACCCATATATGCATTTGGGAAGTTATATAGATATGAGTGTCCTTGCTGCATGTGGGGATTTCCCTGAAGTAGTCTTTCCATGTTCAGATATTTCTCTATTAGGCTGGTTAGGGTTGCTTCATTTATTGACAGAAGATGTGTACTGAGAAGTGAATTTGTTACACCGCATTTTAGGGAATTTATAGCAAAATCTTCTAGTTGCGTAGTCAATGCTTGGAGACCTGTCGCACCATACTTGTATTCTGCAGCTTCCTTGCATTGCGTTAGAAGCTGTTTGATACGGTTTGCGAAAGATGTGAGCGATTCCTTGGGGTACTGTTTACATGTAATCAGCTTATTTGTTAACTCCTGGTATGTTTCCCGTGGTAAATAGGACTGATTAAGTAATTGCTCCATTTCTTCAAACTTTGAAAAAGCGCTGGAGGAAACAAGCATATACGTATTCCCTCGCAATCTTGTTTGGAGAATGTGTAGAAATGCAGATTTTTCTTCATCTTCTAGGCATTGTTGAACTTGTCCACAACACCCAATGAACGTCTGCAGCTCTGTTACAAGTTGAGGACTAGCTTCACTTGAGAATAGGGGCACCATTTGGGCAGTTAATTTAACTACCTTTTCATAATTTAGTGGCATTTTTCCGTTGTATTCCAGAGGGTCTTTATTACAATTTGTAATGACAACATTTTCTGAAACTGACTTAGTGCGGGCCTTTGCGGATACCAAAGTGGGTAAACTACTAGTTTTTGTAAGAAATCTAACCAAGCTAAGTCGTCGGAAACGTTTACCCGAACGGTGTTCGCGATACCAATTTGTGGATGGTCTGCTACAATGTGAATTTTGCTCCGTTCTCGGGTTGCCTGGAGGGTTTATATTTTCACAAGATAGAGAATTTATTGCCGTTTGAAAATCGGAACAAGAAGAATGTCGAGTAGGCAAAACCATAGAAATTTTTGGAAAATTAAAATTTAAAACAGTTAACAGCTGAAGAACAAACAGAAGAAGAAACAGTTATCAGTACAAGATTTTGATATACTGTTAACCACTACAAAAAAGAAAAAAAAAAACACGTACCCGTAGTTCCGACAAGGAAGATAAGAGTTCTTTAGAGGGGAACAAAAATCCGAAAAACATTAAAAATTATTGAACAAATTTTGATCATCTACCGCACGAACATCAGATTTATATGTATTTATATTAGGGAGAGGGAAAAAAATTGTTTGTACTGATCACTTAGGACTTACGTTTCTAAGGTATTGAGTTATAAGTAACCAAATTATTTCACTACCACTTCATTCTTTCTCTTTTTACAAATCTCACAAAAAAATCATTCCTACTTAATTATAATATAATTAATTGTGTAATATACTATATGATATATAGTTGTCTATAATTGTATAGTATAATTTAATATTCATTAGCTTATTTTGCAGATTTATTTATTTTATTAATTCTCCTGGGATGTTTCCAGACTGCCTAAATCAGGTATTCCTAATGTCGTTCGGGAGGGAGGGTTATTGAAATGTTGATTATTGGGATCTGCTAGCCGTCTTCCTTCTTCAATATAGGCAGGGATGAGACCCTCTAGAATCCCGCGTTGGTGCTTTGCACGTTGATGAGGAGGTGGCTGCTTGCTTTTATCAGCAGAGGCAGTTACAGCTGACCGACCTCGAGCGTTGGGGGTAACTTAAACGAACTTGTATATTTATTACCCTTAAACCCTTTTAACCGGGTTTTTCTCAAACTTTTCATTTCTTTCTTCTTTTTTTCATACCGGAGAATCCCAAAAAATTCTTTCTTGAACAAAATTAAGTTTAACCCGGTAAAAAGTCCAAAAGAGTAATCTTTTTATTTATTTTTTTCCTCCTGGGCTCGTATAGGAGTGTTTTTTCCTCATGTCACCAAAAATTAATGAGTTGTGTGATGAAATAACAAATTAGAACATTTTTTAGCTTTAAATATGTATATGTGTATATAATTCTCGATCACTTATTTTTCTTTTGTTCTTCTTTAAATATATGTATTTCTCGATAACTTGTTTTACTTCAACATTTTTTTCACTAGTTCCAACTCAGCCGACTCACTCACTAACTTCTAACTGACTTCACTCAGCTCCAAGTTTATTACATACATATCATAAAAAATTCTTATTCTACAGAAATAAACAAATTGCTGCACATCGTCATCACCTCATTAATTCACTTTGCAATTAAACGAAAAATGAATTAATCATCATTTTCCATATTTCACTTTGAACCACTTCTGGTATCGATATGTTGTGACATTTGATCCGACTTACATTTTGCAAAGTTATTAATGCAGGTCAGATTTTTTATGTCACAACTATGTGAAGCAATACCGTAACAAGAGTGAAAATGTCACTAGAGATTCCTTAACAAGGCAGGTAGCAGTATGCCAACTCCTGATAACTGAAGGTCTCCAGCGCCATTACCATCCCCCAGCAACTCTTTCCTTCTATTAATCAGACCGCACTACCTATCCAACGTTCCAACCTCATCTCTCAGCTACATGTCCGTGTCCAGTCAGATAGCCAGAAAAGACAGGCCTTTCTGAGTCACCGATCTGTAAAATTAAGTGCGACCACCCGCTACTACCAAGGCTGAAGGCCAGAGGGAAAGGTAAGTAAAGAAGTCGAAACTCAAAAACTTGTAAAAATTCAAAAAATTTAAAACTTGTAACGATGTATCAACACCTTTAACTCGAAAATTAAAACTTGAAACGACAACTCGCGACAATTTTTAAAACAAGAAAACTCTGCAAAAATTTTACTCGACAACTTGAACTTGAAAGATTAGACTGAAACGTACTACGATATTTATATATGGAGAGCAAATATTAGATAGACCAGAAGTCTTCATGTGAGAGCTGGGCCTCGCATTGAATCGAAAACAGTCAACACATTTATGGATGCGATGTCTAATCGCATTACGGGCGTTTATTAACCAATAGTGGTTCCTTATAGTACTCAATATGATTTGAGTGCCTCCGTATAATGTATAATGATGTATATGATCAATGAGAATGTTAGTTAGGTGATGGTTATTGGGAAGAATTATAGGATGTTGTTGATCGTAACTCAGCTGAGACTTTGTGAGACGACCTCCTCCAACTCGAAGGATGTTTTCGGAGTCGAGCATGGGATTAATAGACAGAATTCGACTCTTTTTAGGAAGGGGTAATTTTTTCTGCAGTTGGCTGATTTCGGTGCAAAGGAGATACTCTGAAGAAGTTTTTTCAGGCATAGTTCTGCCCTCTTTAACTCGGATACTGATAAATATTGTGTAGTGGACTGTATTCTGCGTATGCTGTTTATAAACCTGAGACAGTATGCAGTTATTCTTATGGTTTTTTGAAATGAAGAATATTTATTTAGTATAATTATTTGTTCATCGACCGTAGTAGTGAGAACCTTTGGTTTTTTATATTCTAGTTGCATATGTACATCCAAAGATTGTTGAGGCCAGTATTCCTCATCGTGATGGATGCAGCCAGTGTGGGCCTTTCCACCACATAGACATTGTGACTAGAGTGTTTGGCAGAATGCCTCTTGACGCTATATCTGCAGGATTGGATGTGGAGGGGACGTGATTCCAAGTTGCTTGTGGTATGTTCTCATGTATTTCCGAGATGTGATTGGCCACGAACGTTTTTCAGGTGGATGGATGCTTTCGCAGCCAAGCTAGAACTATGTTAGAGTCTGTCCATGCTATAAGCTTAACTTTTTCTAGTTCTAAAGGACAGCACCACATAGCTCTAGTCGAGGTAGTGAGACTGGTTTGATAGGAGCTACTTTAGTTTTTGCTGTCACGATTTGTACTCTGGAGCTCTAATTAGTATAGATTAGATTAGATACAGAACTGCTGAGTAAGCATTATTTGAGGCATAGCAAAATCCATGTAGTTCCATCTCGCTTTTGTTAGGCTGGTAGCCTAGCCAACGTGGAATCTCAATGTCCTGAATAGTATGAAGCTGGTCTTTGAAATGATTCCACACTTTTAAAATTTCTGTAGGTACAGGGCGTCCCAGTCACATTTGGAGAGCCAGAGCTTCTGAATTATGATTTTGGCTGTAATTATGCATGGAGCTAACCAGCATAGTGGATCGAACAGAGATGATACTTCAGATAGTATTATACGTTTAGTGTAAGTGGGTTTTGGCTCGGGGACATTGACTTTAAAAGAGAAAAAATCTGTTGTTGGATACCAACGTATTCCGAGAGTTTTTATAGATTCGTTATCAGAGAATTCCAAGTTTGTTTTTAATTCTCGATCCAATGGTATATGTTTGAGAAGATCATTATGGTTGGCAGTTCATTTACGTAGGTTGAATGTTCCCTTTGCTAAGGACTCGATAAGTTCACATTGCAGTTGTAGTGCTTAATTGAGAGTATGGGCTCCTGAGACATAGAATTCTCTCATGATGCTCTTAGCTGCAAGACGATAATTAGTCGCTTCATCTCGTGCTAACTGCTGTAACGTTTTGATGGCAAGATATGGCGCTGGTGTTGTTCCAAATGTGACCGTAGTCAAGGCATAATCTTTCAACTCTTCATTTGGAGTATTTCTCCAAATTATAATCTGAAAATTTTGGTATTGAGTGGTGTCATCTGCATCATTCTGTACATTTTCTCTATATCTGCTGTAAAACGAACTTGTACAGACACCATCTTAGTAAGGTAGTCCAAAGTGTTGGTTGGATTGTAGGTCCAACTAGCAGTTGCTCATTTAATGATTTGCCATTTAACGTACGTGCTGAGGCATTCAAAACTATTTGAAATTTTGTGGTAGAACTCTCCTTGAGCACAGCATGATGTGGTAGATAGTAAAAAGGAACGTTTTCGTATATTCTGGGTCGTTGGGCAATTTTTTCTCTAATTGTAGGAATTGTTTGCCAGCTATATTCCTAGATTGTCCAAGCTGTGGTGAATCCTGGTTCTTGAATGGTAAATGAACGTTATTTTCCAGAGGGTAGACGTTTTGTCGTATTTTTATACAACGTTGCACACAGTTGATCTTCGTATGACAATGTTGGTCGGATGGTGGATTCTTCGAGCTCCCAAAATTTTCTCAACTGATTATGTCACTCAGTATTTATTGTAGTGTGGGTGGATAACACAGTTGTAATTGTGCTCGTTGTTTCTGGTACTGCTCCAACCAGAATCCAGCCTAATTCTGTGTTTTGCGTTGTTGGAGAAATGCCAGGTCCTCATTTTATTCCAATTATAATAATGGCAGCGTAGATGTCTGCTCCGAGCAGAACATCGATTTCTCCTGGAATTGAGAAGGTGGGGTGTGCTAAAGTGAGATTGGTGATGTGTTTCCAGTTTGACACTGCAATAGTCTGGGCTGGCAATAATTCGGTAATTTTTTGATAATGAGCATGTTGCTCTCTATTTGGAATTTGGTGTACAAGGAGTTAATTGTGACAGTTGCTTTTTTTACTGCGGTATTAGTGGGAGTTGTGCTAAGTATTAGTTGAAGGGTGGTCGGAGATCCTTTAAGCTGTAATCGCTTAAGGGATCTTTCGGTCATAATGGACAGTTGTGACCCAGAATCTATCAATGTTCGGAATGTCATTGTGATTCCGGATGGTGCTCTGATATTAATCAGGGCTGTAGAAAGAAGTGCCCTTTTAAGTTTGAGGTTAGAAAATTTTGGACTTGCAGTTCATTATTTCTATCGGCGGGTGAGCATTGCTTTGCTTCCATAATTTTGGGAGATCTGAATAGGTGACTTTGTAACCGAATGATTTTGCTTAATGAAGTAATGAATTATGATTTTTCTTGCAATGATAGCACTTCTTACTGCTGGTGCAATTTGAGGTTGAATGGTTGGGTGATAAGCAGTTTTTGCATAAATGCTTATTCGAGATAACTTCATGTCGTTGTCGCGTGGTCAGAGTTCTAAAGGTTGGACAATGAAATATGATATGGTTACCTTTGCAATGACTGCAAAAAGTTTTTGTTGTAGGGGAGTGTATTCGTGTTCCATATATAGGTTTAGGTGAGGATGATTTTCTTTGTATCGTGTGCGACAATGTAATTTTATTTCCTATCATTTCCAGAGTTCGGAAGCGAGACTCTAGGAATTTTTTTAGTGTGTTTAATTCTGGTAAATCAGTGCTACTATGTAAGCTCCGTTCCCATAATTGATGCGTATTTGGGTGTTATTTCTGTACAGTCAAATATATTATTATTGGGTTCAACATTGTTTGTTTCTATATCTAAATTGTGTAATGCTAATAATGCTTCTATTATGTTGTCTAGTAGTCTTTTGATACTTTCGGCGGTATCATAATTTGTGGATGGAAGAGACAATAGTTTCTTTAGTTGAACGTTGACAAGGATTCGCTTATTTGAATAGCGTTCCTTTAAGAGCTGCCAAGCTGGTTTATAGTTTGCGTCGCATACTTCATAATGCCTGAGCAGCTTTTCAGCTTCTCCAATTAGATTAGTTTTCAGAAAATATAGTTTGTCAACGTCTCTTAAATTATTGTTGTTATGAATAACCGAATTGAATAAATCGTGGAATGAAATCCACGTAGAATATTCTCCATTAAATGTGGGTAGCTTGATTCTAGGAAGCCTTTCATTGTTGCATGACATTGTGCTAGCAGAAGCTGTCTGGGGAGGAATACTGACAGACGGCGTTGGTGCTAATCTGTCGATGTCCTCTTCCATGCTTGCTGCCTTTTCAATATAGTTTTCCTGAACCTCGCTGTTTCTTTCGTGAAATAATCTAGTTGGTGATCATCTGTTGTCGCTCTTCTCTGTATAGACCTACATATGTCGAGTTTGGAATTCTTTTCAATACTCAGTGAACGTTTGTAAGCGTTTTTCTGTCGATTTGACAGTCTTCGTTTTACCTTCTCTTTGGTGCCTTTTGTATAGGTCTATCATTAGTTCTTTGACTTCTAGTTGGGACTCAATCAACTCTGACACAGAGTCAATGGTTTCGCCACCAACGTCAGATGAGATGGATTCTCCATCTTTCGGCATTTTGTATTGAGAAGCTTTGAACTGAGTGATAGTGTTAAGAACTAAATTTAATTTTATATTTTTCTGACTGAGTTATCCGGCTCGAAGGACCAATGTGAGAGCAGGTCTCAAACAATAAGGGAGAGGTGCCGGTATTTCAAAGGATAACTCAACGTTTTCAACTTGAAATATCAAATTTTTATTAACAATTCACTTACTTAACCTGATATGACAAAATTCAAATGACAAATTAGCTTAAAACTAGAAATTCAAATTACAATTCAGTGTAAAAAATTCAATATAAATTAAAAATGGTCCAAATGACGTGGTCCGTAGCTTTATTTCTGAAAAGAAGAAGACCGGAATTAGTTTCTGTCACCATATAAAGTACTAGCATAAAAATAGTAATGCTGCTACTGCGTGTGGGCACTAGGGCAGTAAAGTGACGCACAGATGAACTTTTTGCGAATTTATTTGATGGTAGCGGCCCTGTCAGACAGAAAAGCTGAATAAGCAGCAAAAGGGGGTGCAGCAACGTGCTGCAACATGGGGTGCAGAGCAGATGTAGCACAATAAAAGTTTGGCAGAAGTATTTTCCCGCTTAGGTGTGGGAATGTGGATAATAGGAATTTTCAGATTAGACTCTGAACAGAATTAGTGTTCCGAACAGGAACTAAGAGTTAAGAAGGAACAAACTAGTAACGTTAAATAATTTTTCCAAAATGTTTTTCTAATAGTTTCTCACGCAATACATTGTCATTTAAAATTAAACTTTCACTAGAGCTACTACTAATTGCATTACGTACATCTTCACGTTCCTCTGTTAACTTGTAAATTTTCATAGCTTGTCTCTCAGTTATTTTTTTAGATAATCAAGTTCAGCAGCTTCAGATTCAAATATATCTTTATCTATTCTAAGTACATTGCTGGCCTCTTCAAATTTTTCTCGTAGTTCATTTTCTGTACACTTACAATGAAATCTCTTAATTTGAGCTTTCTGCCCTTTAAGAACTAATCTTAAAGTCTCGATTTTATAATTTCATCCTTAACTACAGTTTGTAAATGTTCTAATTGATTGGTGCGCTGATTTGGTTAATATCTCATTTGTTTGCCTAGAATTGATGTCTCTTAGTTTGGAGAGTTCTGTAGATCGCTGTACTTGTTCATTATTCAAATTATCAATATGTTTGGACAGTATATTCCAAACAGGAGGCATTAACCCTGAAAAGAAACCAAACGGACCACCAAGAATCAACTCTTATTAAAGAAATATAAAATGATCTTACCTCATTAGTTGTTTAACTCCCACGAAGCAAAATCTGCACATCAACAAATTGCTGCTGTCAACTCAAGTCAGCTGGACAGTAAAAAGTATGGCCACCACGGTATCGACATACAAGAATTCTCATTACGAACCACGTTCCGCCATTACACGAGAAATTACTGCGCAGCAGAATATTGGGATGTGCAGCAACTACGTGCTACTCTCAGCTACGTCTTTGATAGCTCAAGGTATTGTACAAATATTTCTGGTAAGTGAAATTTCTAATTGAACAAAGGCGAAAGTTTTATTTTTATTTATTGATATTTAGACCATATTGATTTGGAAATAAGTTGAATTTACTCAAAATAATTTATATATTCATAAGTTGAGTGCAGCTTGTTGACAACAATAACTAAAATGGTAACACTTTATGAACCAATGACGAAGTGCAGTTGCTAGGTCAGGTTATTGTTGCTATGCCAATATTGTTACCACGCGCCGTTGACTACCGTTCTTTGGTGCCGTGCGCAATCCCTGGCTATATAAACAGCAGTTTGACTTGATTCGAGCTCTTTTGTGATTTAGCAGTGCAGTGATTAACTTGGCGATTTTATTCCTTTGTGTTCTTTCCTAGTGATTTTTCCTAGTGTGTATTTTATTACTAAATTAAATACTTGGTTTAATTGACAGCTAAAATAAAATATTCTTATTCTGGGTACCGACTGGATTAAGGAGTTTGTTTTAGATAGCGATTAAATTAATGTTTTTTTTTATTGAGGGTAGCGACTGCAATAAAAAATATTACTAACAATACACTTTATTTCTGGTCTCGACGGAAATAAAGAATCTTTCTTCGGGTCTCGACTGAAGTTAAGATATATACTAACATTCACTTTAAGTCGGGTCTCGTCTGACTTAAAGAATATTATCTCGGGTCTCGACTGAGATAATATATTACTAACAAATAACTTTATTGCGGGTCTCGACTGTAATAAGAAATCTACTAACTCACACCACTTTATTGCGGGTCTCGACTGTAATAAAGAGTCTTATTGCGGGTCTCGACTGTAATAAGACAATTACTAACAAAACCACTTTATTGCGGGTATCGACTGTAATAAAGAGTCTTACTGCGGGTATCGACTGTAGTAAGACAATTACTAACACAAACACTTTATTGCGGGTCTCGACTGTAATAAAGAGTCTTATTGCGGGTCTCGACTGTAATAAGACAATTACTAACAAAACCACTTTATTGCGGGTATCGACTGTAATAAAGAGTCTTACTGCGGGTTTCGACTGTAATAAGACAATTCCTAACAAATCCACTTTATTGCGGGTATCGACTGCAATAAAGAATATCCTCATTGCACACCTCAGTCAAATAAAAGGTCAAGTAAATCAGCTGCTATATATCGATCAAGTGAGTACAAGTCAATTGCTACAGTTGTGTAAATCAAATTTATATATTAATCATTTAATAAACATTGGTTTCAGATTTTTATATTATAATAAATATATATATAACTTGCAGTTCTCAAGTTTTAGTATTTATTGAACTTGAAACATTTAGTGCAGTGAATAAACAAATAAAACCGACTAGCTTTATACCAGTGGCATAAATTTCACTACACCTTTCATTTATTGCATGTACGCTCTGACTACGCGCAGTACATTTTATGGTCCTTCGTAGCCAAATTTAAAGTCTAGTGGTAAATATTATTTATCTTTCAAACATGACTTCACTTCAAAAACTTTTCGCTAATCAAGTCACCTCTGCACAAATATTCCAAAAATCGTTCAATAACTACAAAAGTACTGATGTAGAAAAACGAACGAGAGGACTTATTTCTGAGCGGTTAATCGCCCTAAACGAAATTTGGTCCGACTATAAGGATACGCATTATACGATTCTCCAAGCTACTCAGGCTTTAGAAGATAGCGAATTGCAAAACTACGATTATTTTGCAAACGGTCAGTTCTCAAGCGTGGAAGATAAATACTACACGTTTCGAGGTATTCTCAGAGATGCACTAGATGCATTCGAAACAAAAGTAGATTCAAAGCCAAACACGGAGAATGAATCTTCTTCGTTTCTGACGTTACCTAGCATCACAATCCCAAAGCTCTCAGGGTCATATGATTCATGGAGGTCGTTTCGCGATCTATTCCAGTCACTGGTGCATACAAATTCTGCGTTATCTCCAGTGCAGAAATTGCATTATTTAAAATCTAATATTTCTGGAGAAGCAGAACATTTGTTGCGTCAGCTTCCAATGACCAATGCGAGTTACGACAACGCATGGAAGATATTGCTCAACAGGTATGACAATAAGCGAGTGTTAATTAATGCTCACCTAAAGATTCTATTCAATCTACCTAAAGCGACACATGAGTCAGCCAAGGCAATAAAAACCATGCTAGACAAATCGTCAGAATGTATTTATGAGCTCGAAGCATTGGAAGTCCCCACTAAACACTGGGATATAATCCTGATTTACATGCTAGTGCAATGTTTACCAGCAGAGACGCATCGCTTATGGGAACAAGAAGTGAATAGTACAAATGAACTTCCTACCCTAGAATCTCTAAAGGTTTTTCTAGAGACGAGATTCCGAACTCTAGAAGCAATTTCAGAAGCAAAACCATATTGCGTAAACAAACCAGCTCAAATTCCAAGAGCATCCACTCACCTTTCATCATCTGGTGACAGATGTATAATGTGCAAAGAGCAACATTGGATATTCAAATGTCCAAAATTTATTAAACAAGACTTAGATTCAAGATTCAAAATTGTCACGTCAAACAACTTGTGCATTAACTGCCTTTGAAAAGGTCACAACTCGAAGTTTTGCTCAAGCAAATTCACGTGCCAGCGATGTGGAAGGAAACATCATTCCTTACTCCATGGGAATAACGCAATTCCACAGGGTTTGATCAAAGCATCAGAAACCCCAGATATACAAGTTCAACCTTCACCTTCCACATCCAATCTTCATACGCTTCACGCGAATCAATCAGTACGAACTACACAAGCCTTGCTTGCCACAGCATTGGTGAAAGTTCGTTCAAAAAAGGGTAACATGCTTACTCTACGAGCCTTGATTGACTCAGGCTCTCAAGTCACGTTCATAACACAAGCCGCCGCACGCAAGCTGCAATTGGACATTGTGAACACGTCGACACAAATCACTGGCTTAGGACAGTCAGTAGCTGCGTTTGTTAAAAACCAAGCAGCAATTAGCATACACCTTTATTCGACATCGAATAAAGCGACCACAATTAATGCCCTTATCGTGAATACTATCACAAATATATTACCTCCGTGCACCATTCCAAGCAAGGAATGGAGTCATGAACGTGATCTGCAACTCGTCGATCCATACTTTTTCAACCCAGGAAAAATCGACCTGCTCTTAGGAGCGGATGTATATGGAGAAATCCTCTTAGAAGGATTACGAAAAGGTCCTCCAGGAACACCAATCGCGCAAAATAGCACGCTCGGTTGGATTCTTTTCGGAAGTCTAAAAAACACTTCCACAATCTCCACAGCGTCTACTTTAACAGCAAACGCTCACTACGAGCATAAGTCTTCACTGGATAAACTTCAACGACGGTTTCGAAAGACCGAAAAGGTGACTCCAGGAAGACAACTGTATAAAGAATAGCGAGATTGTGAAGATTATCACCAAAAAACTAATTACCTATAGGCCATCGGCCAATATCAAGCTCATTTTCCCTTTATAAAATTTAGTTCCAGCTTAGGCCACTCTCGCGGCATGACTTTACGTCGATTCTACAATCAAAAGCCCCAAAAAATCTTGCCAAAAGATAGTAACTTGACAAGATTAACAAATAATTCACACGAAAACCGTACATTAAGGTCTACAATTGGTTCTGTCCACATAAGACATAAATTAGTACACCCCAAGAGTAGAAAAAAAGGTAAATTATGCTTCGCATCATTCTACAATGGGATTTAAATAACCCATTTCAAACAAAACCAACTATGGTGTTGCAAAAACACCAACATAAATGTTCATATGTATTTTTTGTACACAAAACAAATAAAGTCTAAGATTGAAGCACTAAACTATAGCCCTTCAACACGTTGACACCATTCAGAAAAATAAAGCGCATTTAACAGGAAAACATCTTCTTTTTTTGCCTCCTCTTTCATTTTTCTGAAATAAGACAAAAATTCATTTTTTGTTTTCGTGGGAAAATTTCAATAAAATTCATATTCCCCAAAAATCGAAAGTGCATTGCTAACAATTGCACATATATACCTACGCACACAAAAAATCAAACAAATGAACAAAAACCCCACGAAACATTTATTTCCTCCTAGTCAAAATCCCTAAAGTAATTTTTTTCCCTTCAATGTACAAAATTTTATAATTTTATGAAAAATTTCAATTTATTTCCTAACCATAAAGTGCGTTCTTGCCATACAATACCATACAAGCCGTTACATTAGCTAACAAAACATTTATCTCCGTGAGAAAAGTTTGAAAATTTCAATAATCTATTGAAATTCCAATCGTCGTAATGTATGCACCTATGTATGTATGTACATCATTTGTTTATATCAAAGTACATTCCGTAGTAGAGTGACAATTGCATTCTTGCTACATTGTATCATGACGGACCGTTAAATTGAGAAACAAATTTCGTCTCTACAAATTTGTTTCAATTTAAATGCCCAACCGTTACTTTGATCACCCGAATTTATTCCCACCCTGACCATGAATAGATAAGCAAGAGGACCCGTTAGTCCTCTTTAAATATCGAGCTCGTTGTCTCAGAGGCCACAGTTTGATTTGAATTTCAAAAAGCAAAATGGAATCCACGAGTACTATTACTAAGGAAAATACTAAGTCACCACCAACGCCAGGGAAGTCTATAGAGCGCGAGGTGAAGAAAATTTGGGAGTTGGAGAAGAAGAGCGGATCCAAAAAATCAGCAGACGTCTCAACTACCTGCAGCTGGAAGATTCGGAGGTGATTGATATCACGGATTCTCCTCCACAGTTACCAAGTCGGCTGCTACAACTGGAGTCAACACCAGAACCATCTGGATCCGGACTAGCAGTGGATGAAGCCCCACAGACATCGTCATCGTCCAAAATAAAAATATTGGAAGATATTGTTTTGGTGCCGGCAGACGAGCCAAATAATGACTTACATCTAATCGTGACAGACAACCAGACGGGAGCTGTCGAAGACATCACCATCTCCTGGGATGCGTTAATTAAATCGAAGAAACGTAAACAACGAATTACAACTAAAGATGGAATACGTTACAATGTTCGATTATTAAAAGATGGAAAAATTAAAATTTTGAAATGAAACATCATACAAGGAACTGTTTTATTTATTATTGCTCACTCCTATAATTTCCATTATTTATTTTCGTTAAATCAGTACTTGGGGTCGTACAAAGTTTAGTTTGAATCTCCGTTGAAATGAGAAGAACATTAAACATTTTCACTTTGCATAATACTGGTTCCTGCCTTTTATAGTGTAGTGCATACAAGACGTAACTTACTTAATGCACAACACAAATCTCAATATCACTATATTTGGCACAACAGCCTTTCAACAGGGGGCAGTATGTTCCGAACAGTCAGTCTCGCTGAGCAACAACAAGTGGGACTGTGGAGAGGGTTGGCAACTTCTACTATACATTACTAATTTAACCCCCTACCTTTGAATACTCGTCGCCCTCAAATCGCCCTCACTTATTTATTGCCCCCCTGAGAACCCAAATCGCCCACTTGGGGCGATTGCCCCTAGGTTGTTTGTTTTTTGAAAGGCAGGGGGACAGGTGACCCTATCCAAAAGTACGGAGGCCAAAACGGCCCATTGTGCTGTCCTGCTAGAAGGACATTCACCAAAACCTTCCCGTCCTTTTAATGAAGCGCATCAGCTCTTGGTGGGGCAGGTTTTTCAGCTCATCCACAGGGTGAAGGCCAGACACTCACACAAAAAGTGTTCGGTTGTCAGACACTCTGCGCTGTCAACAACTCCCATCTTTGTTAGATAAGCGTGAAGTGAGCTGTGGCCGGTAATGATGCCAACCACAGCTCTACCTTGGTTCCTTTCGAGCCGCATGAGAAAATCGGAGATATTCCCATTGGACCCATCAAGAAACAGTTTTGTACACCTACAAGTATTCAGGTTCGCCCATCTCTGCTGATGCTTTCTAAGAACATCCGCTTTAATCAAAGACCTGATACTCGAGGTGGCAACCACTACGGCGCGTTCTGGTCCGAGGAACGGAGAAACAGAACCAGCCCTAGCTAAAAGGTCAGCCCTTTTATTCCCCATAATCCCCATGTGACCAGGAACCCACCACCTTGTTGTGGATACTTAGCTTATCCACAGAATCCCTGCAATCCGCCAGTAATTTAGATATTACCGGAGGGCCACTCAGATCCATCAAGGCTGCCTGACAATCCGACAGGATAGCAATGTCCTTCTCCTTGATTTGCATGTCAAGGGCTAACTTCGCTGCCATCGATATGGCGAAGACTTCAGCCTGCCAGACAGTGGTGTGTCTACCAAGTGAGTACTCCATTCCAATATCAGGCTCAGGAAAGTAGACACCCGGCCCAGCTCTCTCATTAGTGAGAGAGCCGTCGGTGAACACTTTTAGAGCGGAGCGGGGAAGGCTCGATAAGGCACTTCCCTCAGTCCACATTTCCCTTCCAGGAAAGCTCACAGAGAAGCGACGCCCAAACCGAAGCTCAGGTAGCATCACATCACGTGGCATACTGGCCAGAGGGTTTTCTAAGTCCAGCCCGTACACCAGAGACCAATGAGAAGAGCCAGTCCAGCCGTCCCCCCAAAATCCCCATTAGCGTGACCTGCACACAGCACTTTTGGCATCTGCCTGAATGACTAGATCCAAGGGTGACAGATTGAGTAGGACCTCCTCCAGAGCAGCAGTAGCCGTAGATCGCATGGAGCCCGTAATACCCAAGCAGGCGAGCCTCTGCAGGGCCTGCCAGCTTCCGAATTGCAGTCCCCACAAGCGTCCTCGGCCACCATACACAGAGGAGGCATATGTAAGCATGGGTCTAACGATCGAGGTGTACATCCAGTGCACGACCCTCGGTCTCATGCCTCATGTGCAGCCAAAAGTTCTGTTGTATTGGACGAAGACCCTCTTAGCTGCATTAACTTTTTCCTCTATGTGCAATCCCCATGTCAGCTTCGAGATACTTGACATGAGGAGAGAGAGTTGCAGCGTGTCCAAAAAGCTTTGGAAGAACAAAGTACCCAAGCTTACGTCTTCTGGAGAAGAGCACCAAGCTGGTCTTTGTTGGGTTAACTGCCATATCATGACGGGTGCAGCAGTCCTCAACAATGTTGAGGTCACTTTGCATGAGGGCACAGGCAGCAGTCATGCTGTGCTTGGAAATGAGCAGAGGGATGTCATCCGCATACGCTTCACATGAAAATCCCACGTTTTTCAGCACCGTGATGAGTGAGTCAACCAACATAGACCGGAGTACTGGAGAAAGCTCGCCACTCCACCAGCACACTAAGAGAGGTTCGACCTCCCACCTCCATAGTTAAGTATCGTCGTCTTAACATTTGGTCGATCTATCGCAATACAGTACGGTCAACACCATGTCGACGAGCTGCCCCGCATAGCGACTCGGGGGTGGCCCTGTGAAAAGTCCCTTCGATGTCCAGAAAGGCTCCCAAGGTAAACAGTCCACGATCCAGTCTCCGCTCAATGACAGTGACCATTGAATGGAGAGCCGGCTCCGTACATCTGCCTCTCCGGTAAGAATCTTGTGAAGTTTTTAAGGGAGAAGACTTTAGGGCTACTCCGTTGATATATTCATCCACAAGCCTCTCTAGGCATTTCAAAAGGAATGAGGAGCGGCTTATGGTTCGAAAACTCTTCGGGTCCATGTAAGAAGTCTTACAGGTTTCGGAACGAAGACAACCCTCACCTTCCTCCATACCTCAGGGACATATCCAAAAGCGATACATGCCCTGAAAATGGAGTCGAAGTATGAAGCCAGCACAACGCTCCCTGCCTTCAGAAGGACAGGCAGAATACCGTCTGGATCCAGGGCTTTAAAGGCCGAGTAGGTTGAAATTGTCCATTTCACCTTCTCGACATCAACTACCTTGACAACAGTGAACCAATCGCCACCAGTGCAGAGAGGTAGGGGATGTTCGCCACACAACTGCATGTCTTCTTCAAGCCTGCAGTCTGGGAAATGCGTCGAGAGAAGAAGTCTACAGGCTTCCTCCTTCGATGGAGCCATTTGGCTTTTTCAGAACCCTAAGCCTGGCCGACGAGTCACTCCTAAGAGCCCTGAGCAGCCTAACCGGTTCACGATAGTCGTCAAGCTCCTCGCAGAAGTCTACAGAGGCCTGTCGTTTTGATTTCCTAAAAAGCCTCTTGTAGTTACTCTGAGTCTCGCGGTAGAATCGCCAGTCTTCCTCCGAGCCAGTCCTCCTGGCCTTATTAAAAAGCCTTCTGGAAGCCTTGCGGAGTTCAGTGCCGTTTCACATAGGTTTCTTCCAATGTCCGTGCTAATGGGACAGGAAGCTTCGAGAGCCTCGGTTACAGTGGACTGCAGCCTTCCTGCTGCCTTCTCCAAGGCGGCAATACTCCTGATTTTCTCCGCCGGAGAGGCGAGCGTGGAATCTGGTTCGTGTCTGAACTGACCCAGACAATGTGATGAGCGTTGGCATCACAACCAACCAAGACTCCAAGCCGGTTAGACCTCACATACTCAACCGCTCGCCTTACACCCTCAGTAAGAGGGGGAGCAGCGAAGTCATACGGGAAATAATGCTGAGACAATAAGGATAAAATTTCGGAATTTTTACTCGTTTTTTTTTTATTTAACTACTATGTTTATCAAAAAACACGTCATCAATATCAATTTTTCATACTGAATTTCAAATGCCCAAAAGCTTAGCTTTAAATGACCTATCACACTCTGTACCCAAAATGTAACCCTTTTTGCTTTTTTTTGCACTTTTTCTTCATATCCAGCGAAAATGGCTGAAAAAGGTCACTTCCAAAAGATAATTGCCTACTTTCTGGCACTTATTGAACTTTTTCGGCCATTTTCGCTGGATTTGCTTAAGAAAAAGTGCAAACAGGCAGAAAGGGTTACATTTTGGGTACAGAGTGTGATAGGTCATATTAAAGTTAAGCTTTTGGGCTTTTTAAATTCAATATGAAAAATGGATATTGATGACGTGTTTTTGATAAAAATAGTAGTTAAATAAAAAAAAAGAGTAAAATTCCGAAATTTTAAATTTGTTGAGCCATAACTTCAAAACGGAAAGGGTGAGGCAAAAACTTATAGACCATTCGAAAGGCCCAAAGATTATCTATCTACCAAAGTTTAAATCTTCATCATAGGGTGTAACGTTCAGAAGTTACAGGGTGATCTATAAAAACATACCCAAATATCTTAAATTTCCTTTATCCCGGAAACCGTTAACATTTCCCTCCCCCCACCCATACAATTTTTTGTTTGTCTAAGCATGACCTATCCATAGCCTTTGGGTGCCAGACCACATACGGGACACCCTGTATAAAAGACAAGGTATTCACATTAAAATTTTGACACATCGCAGGAAAAAGAAATCTGACAGTGGCAATACAGAGTATTCTCTATTAAAGTTTTTCTAAAACATTATTTGTTTTAAGTAATTAAGAGATTTCGAAAGTTCTAGTGTATTTTAAATATCGAGTCCTATCGGTCAAAAATTTAAAATTAATTTCGAATTTCAATAATACAAATTGTTGTAAACATTAAAAGAATTTGGTGAAATTGAAGGCAAATATTTTATTTAGTGTTCGAACATTATTTGCTTTTTAGGCAGGCCTGCTATTTATTACCTGAATTACGTTTGATTTTGTTTATCGCACAAAGTGAAAACATATTATTGTTGTTAAAACAATTTGAAAGTATTAAAAATTACTGAAATATATTTTCTTATTTGTATATATAACTCATCAAAATAAAATTTTATTTTTAGTTTCCATTTTTTGTATAGTTCCAAGATGAGGAAAATTATGAAAACAGGGAAAATCGTACGTATCGCAATTTGAACATGCTCTCATAGCTGGGATTAACAGGTATCCAAGAAAATGGCGAAATTGAAGAAGTCTAAGATTAAGTCATTCTTAAAAATTCTCAACTATAATTACTTGGTGCCTACACGTTACACAGTTCAAGATATTACATTTTAAAAGGTGTCTGTCAAGGACCTGAAGGATCCAATTAAGAGGAAAACAGATCGTTTCCAGACCAGAGTAAAATTTGAACAGAATTACAAGGCTGGTAAAAATAAATGGTTCTTCCAGATATTCCGTTTCTAGGTGGTATCTCTAGATAATAGCGCGAACCATTTTATAAGATCGTATTAAATTTAATAAAGGATAATGTAAAACATGAAGTACATGTATTATGATTGAACTTTGTATAAATTTTGTATAATTTGAATTACTTAACAGTGGTACTTACTATCTAAGTAGTATTGGCACTGCGGTTAATGGTATCACTATTAACGGCTTAATAATTTACTATTTACTGCTAACTACTTAATGATAATCTGCAACTGGCAGACTGACAACTATTTTATACCTAAGCTATCCTTACCAGAATATCCTGTATTAGCGCAGATTAGACTATGTACAATAAACCTAACTAAATTCGAGTGTCCAAACATTGGATGTAAACTCTGAACTATTTACTTACTTTCTTCGTAACACTTTATACTTACTTAATATTCTGTAACAAACTATGTAATCTATGTTATAATACTGTTGCGAGCGTGGCCTTTGGTTCGTTATTTAAAACACAATATTAAATAATTAATATATAAGTTCTTTATTACACTTAAATCACATAAAGTTCACAAACATTCATTTAATCAACTCAACTCGAATTATCGCTAACACTGTACTTTCAATTATCGCAATCTAATTACACTCTTTCGCTTCTTCAATTACTTTCGCTTGCTAACACTGCAACGTCTAAAACAAGACTCTTCTTGACTGTTCTATTCATTCTTATTCCTGAACCTTCCTGTCGATTCCATAATCGATTCTCCGAACCTGAAGTCATTTACTCTCCGAACCTGAAGTTGTTGATTGCCAGTAGATGTCACCAGTTGTCTCTTTCTATTGCACGTAACACTGCCCCCTTCTTAAACTTGTTCGTCCCGAACAACAGGCGGTCCACGGTCTTGATGCTCGTAGTATTGACACAAGCGGTCCAAATGAACAATTTTGTGCTTGCCTCTTGTGCCACGCTGAATCCTGTATACCACGTCATTAATTCTAGTTACTACTGAATATGGTCCTTCCCAGTGTTGTTGCAATTTTGGAGAACGTCCCTTACGTCCTTTCGGGTTGTACAGCCAAACAAGATCACCTTCGTTAAATCCTGCGGAATTAGCGCGTAAGTCATAGCGGGTCTTCATCCGATCAGTATTTGTTGCTAATTTCGTCCTCGTGGCCTCGTGTACATCGGCTAATTGTTGTTTGAGCTCCGTTACGTAGTCTTCTGGTAATTTTTGTTCTCCTCTGGGGGTACCGAATTTGAGGTCGCTAGGTAAACGCATCTCTCTTCCGAATATGACTTTAGCTGGGGTTTGTCCGGTAGTACTATGAACGGCTGATCTATAAGCTATTAGGAATACAGGAATATGTCGATCCCAATCGCGTTGATGATAGTCAACTACTTTCTTTAGATGCTCGATCAATGTTCTGTTGAAGCGCTCTACCATGCCATCAGATTGTGGGTGTAGAGGAGTTGTTCTAGTTTTTCTTATTCCCAACATTGTACACATCTCCTGGAAAGTCCGCGATTCGAAGTTCCGTCCTTGGTCCGAATGAAGTTCGTGAGGCACACCAAACCTACTGACCCAATTCGTTATTATTTGTTCCGCAACTGTGGTTGCCTCTTGATTAGGGATTGCATAAGCTTCAGGCCATTTACTGAAATAGTCAATGGCAACTAATATATAATGATTACCGCCATCCGTTTCTGGAAAAGGTCCAGCGATGTCTATAGCTATCCTTTCAAAGGGGGCTCCGACATTATACTTATGCATTTCTCCTCTGCTTCTGTGTTGCGGCCCTTTGCAAGCAGCACAGACAGTGCATCTGCGGCACCACTCCTCCACATCTTCTCGCATATGTAACCAATAAAACTTTTCTCGTATTTTGGAAATGGTTTTGTTCACTCCCAAATGTCCTCCAGAGGTTCCACCGTGCATTTCTTCTAGAACATCTTTGACGTTTGATGCCGGCACGACTATCTGCATTCGGAAAGATTCGCCATTAGGTGCTTCCCACTTGCGTTTTAATATACCACATTCAACATGAAGGGAGTTCCATTGAGCCCAGTAACTTTTCAGCTTCTCACTTCGTTCCGAAATATCCTTCCAGTCTGGTCTTTCCATGTCTTCTTTCCAAGCAAGAATAGGTGAAATGTCCGGATCTTCTCGTTGTGCTGTTCGCAGTTCCTCGTTGTCCCAACCTGTAGATGGTTCCACGGTTACCAACTGTATAGTTGCTGTGGTTTCTTTTTCTTCCACCCGGGCGCAATGTTTGCATTCAAGTTTGCATGGACGTCGTGAAAGGGCGTCTGCATTTCCATGGATGCGACCTCTTCGGTGTTGTATTTCAAAATCATAAGCCTGGAGTCGCTCTATCCATCTCGCCACTTGTCCCTCAGGATTCTTAAACTGCAGAAGCCATCTAAGTGCTGCATGGTCGGTGCGAAGGATGAATTTCTGTCCGTAGAGATATTTATGAAAATGCTTTGTTGAACTTACAATGGCAAGTAGCTCCTTTCTTGTAGCACAATAATTTTTCTCTGACTTTGAAAGTGCTTTGCTATAGTAAGCTACTGGAACTTCTTGACCATTCTCCTCCTGAGAAAGCACTGCACCAATACCTTCATTGCTGGCATCCGTGTCTAATGTAAATGTTTTTCCCAGCTTTGGATAGTGAAGTACTGGAGCCTCACAGAGCTGTTGCTTCAAATTTTCAAAACTTTCGTAGCATTTATCCGACCATATGAACGGTTTTCCCTTTTCGGTAAGTTGATGTAGGCTTCTTGCTATATCTGCAAAACCTTTCACGAATCGCCTGTAGTAGGTAGCTAAACCAAGAAAACTCCGTAATTGATGTTTATCCTTTGGAACTGGCCAATTTTTGACGGCTTCTATCTTCTCTGGATCGGTTCTCACTCCTTGTGATGAAACTATGTGCCCTAAATATTTAACTTCATTTTTGAATAGAGCACATTTACTCACACTGAGCTTCAATTTTGCATCTTTGAGTCCTTGAAGTACGTCCCGTAAGTTGTTTTTATGTTCCATGAATGTCCTTCCGATTACTATTATGTCATCCAAATAGACAAGACATGTTTTCCAGGTTAAACCACGTAGAACACATTCCATTAGTCGTTCGAATGTGGCTGGAGCATTACATAACCCAAATGGCATTACTTTGAGTTGCCATAAGCCACTGCCAACTGAGAAAGCCGTTTTCTCTCGGTCCTCGGGATGTATTTCCACTTGCCAGTAACCACTCTTCAAATCCAGCGTGGAAAACCATTGCGCTCCGGAAAGGGTATCCAATGTGTCATCAATCCGTGGTAATGGATAGCTATCTTTTCTCGTCACGTTATTTAGTTGGCCGTAGTCTACACAGAATCGGGTGCTACCATCCTTTTTCCTAACCAGAACAACCGGCGATGTCCAAGGGCTGTTAGATTCCTCTATGATGCCTTGTTTCTTCATGGAGTTCATCATGTCTGCAACTTCTGGTTGTTTGGCTAATGGCAATCTTCGTGGTGTCTGTCGAATGGGCCTGGAATCTCCTGTATCGATTCGATGCTGGACAAGATTTGTTTTACCGTAGTCATCATCATTCATTGCAAATAATTCCGAAAATTCATCGATCACCTCTTTGGCATCGTTGTGTTGTTGTTCACTTAAGGCACTGGACGAAAGAAGTTTCTGAACCTGTTGAGCAGTAGCTGGTATAGTTTTTGTCTGCTTATCATTACTACCATTATCCAAATTGACGATTTGGTAAATGGGTTCACAATTTCCAATTATAGCACCTTCTCTTAGTTGTACCTCATTTTCGGATGTGTTGAGCACTCTGACTGGTATTAATGTTGCACCTTCTGCCTTCACTAAAGTCTTGCCAACAATGATGCTGGATGTAACTTTTGTGGGGTAAGGCTCCACCAGATAGAATCGGCAGGTCCCGATGTCATCAGTAAGCTTTGTCCATATTAGTGTCTCGGAGCATGGCGAAAGAGTAATATTTTCCCAGACCATCGTCCTTACTTTCGCAAGATAATCTGCTCCTTCTCCTAGTCTCATAGGAATTTCTATATTGCCATATTTGAGAATCCGCTCTCCGACATCCAGATTTATTTTGTATGTGGTCATGAAGTCTATTCCAAGAATGCATTCATCCATTATGTCTGCAACCAGGAAAGTGTGAGGAAATAGTAGTTCGCCTAGTTGAACATCTAAAGTTATTTCTCCAAACACCTGTGCTGCTGCTCCAGTTGCTGTTCTTAGTAGATATTTGGTGGTGTTGTGAAGCCATTTGTTCTTAACAAGATCTGCTCTAATAATTGATCTTGAAGCTCCAGTATCGATAGTAACTGCGCAGTCATGTTTTCCTACACTTCCATATATAACAAGACTGCTATTATTTCTCTGTAACTGACCTACTTGGATGATGACTTCGGGGCTGTCGATTCCACCAACCAACTTCTGCCCCACAAAGTTGGTTTTTACTAGTTTTCCGACTGCTCAACAGGAGAGGCGATGCGACTAGTCGCTCCTTGATATCTAGTCTCTCCACGAAAAGCTTGTTCCCTGGCTCGACATCTTTGGCGTTCTTCTTTCCCCTATTCTTCTGGTGATTCCACTCGTCGACGTTTTCTGCAGTCTCTTTGAAGGTGCCCTGGTTTATTACAATTCCAGCATCGAGGGACACCACGTGAAGGCGGGCTCTGTGATGATTGCACTCTGTTACAAGTACATTCTTCCACTGAAATTTCTCTCACTCGTACTGCACTCCGTGAAGCTTGTCTGGCGGATTCGTATGCTAATGCATAGGCTAGTGCTTCTGCTGTTGATTTCTTTCCTGCTAGCCTTAATGATTGTTGTAAATTTTGATCTGTAATAGCGTTCACAAATGCCTCCGTCGCCACTTCATTGAGAAAATCCGCATTCACGCTGGAGTATGACAGATGCGCTAATCTTTCTACATCTGCCTGCAGTTGTTGTAGTGATTCGCCATGTTTTTGAATCCTTTTGCGCAACTGTAGGCGATATACTTGCTGCATGTGCTCATCTCCGTAACGTAATTCTATCGCCTGTACTAATGAAGAGTAATTACGTTGATTTTCAATCGGTACAGTTTGTAAGAGTTCTGACGCAGGACCTCGAAGTGCTAACACCAGAGCTATAGCTTTGTCTTCATCATTCCATCCATTTACCTCTGAAGCTGCCTCGAATTGTCTCTTGAAGATATGCCACGAATTTTGTCCATCAAATATGGGAGGTTTCATTCTACCTGCACCGGATATTTCAGTTGCTACGCTTAGGGGCTGACGATGCTTTATTCTTTCCAGATCTGCTTTAAAGTTATCAAGCTGTTCCGTGACATTTTGTTGTACTCCCGACACTTGTTGTCGAACTTCCAACACTTCCTGCTGTATTCCTTCAATTTTCATATTTTGTTCGTCTAATGAAACTTTCAGAAATTTCTTCTGTTCCTCCAAACAAGTTTCTAGACAATTCTGCAAAGAATTCTTTTGTTCATCCCAACGGGATTCCAGAGAATTCTTTTGTTCCTCAAAAGCATTCTTTTGCTCGTCCAGACGGGTTTCCATAGATTTCTTTTGTTCCTCGAGAGAATTCTTTTGTTCGTTGAGAGAATTCTTTTGTTCGTCCATAGATTTCTTCTGTTCATCTAAACGTGATTCTAGAGAATTCTTTTGTTCCTCGAGAGAATTCTTTTGTTCGTCCTTAGATTTCTTCTGTTCCTCGAGAGAATTCTTTTGCTCATCAAAACGGGCTTCCATTTTACTCATTAAAGTACTCAAAAGCTGTTCCATTTTCATCGCAGGCGCTTCTTCAACTTCGATTTCTTCCAAGTTCTCTTCGAAAACAAATGTTTCAGGATTCTTTCCTTCCTCTATCAAAGATTGTCTAAGTCGCTCGACTAGAACTTTCTTTATGCCTGTCGTTTGTAATGACCGGTTCCCTAACTCCACTTTCAAATCCTGCGTTCGAAGCTCGTCCACTTTGCGCCCCATTATTTTAGTTTTAGTATTTTCCAGAACTTTCACAATTTAACACAATTTCTCAAAATTAATCACTCTTTTAATTTTTAGTCAATTGCCACCACTTTATTTCTCAAATTTATTTCACTTCTGACACCAGTTGTTGCGAGCGTGGCCTTTGGTTCGTTATTTAAAACCCAATATTAAATAATTAATATATAAGTTCTTTATTACACTTAAATCAAATAAAGTTCACAAACATTCATTTAATCAACTCAACTCGAATTATCGCTAACACTGTACTTTCAATTATCGCAATCTGATTACACTCTTTCGCTTCTTCAATTACTTTCGCTTGCTAACACTGCAACGTCTAAAACAAGACTCTTCTTGACTGTTCTATTCATTCTTATTCCTGAACCTTCCTGTCGATTCCATAATCGATTCTCCGAACCTGAAGTCATTTACTCTCCGAACCTGAAGTTGTTTATTGCCAGTAGATGTCACCACTTGTCTCTTTCTATTGCACGTAATAATACTCTAATCGCTTTACCCAACGCCAATGACGTGGCGCTTATGCCGGGGTATGTAATAAATAAACTTTGAATTTAAATTTCTGATTTTAGCAAGGTATATACGAAATGTATTTGAAAGAATTTGCATGTGGTAATTTATCCGTCCGCTAGTGTTTAAGGAAGTCCAATGTAGTAAAAGCTCACTGAAACTATTTTCAAGAGAAAGGTAATATAAAGAACAATTATTCAATAACGTTGTTCCTAAGACATTACTGAAGCGCTTGCCTATGCGGACATACCTATGTAAAAAAGCAATGGACTGGGATATCAAAAGCCATGCGAGCTTCCGAGAAAGTGCTTCAAGAAATTTCTTAGCGCTCTTTTCCAAAATAAGTAGGCTCTTTTATATTAACAGTCGGAACTCTTCCATTTTTTTGTTTTTGTGCCGACATACTGGGTAAGAATAGTCTACAATTTTCTGTACACTCGACGAAACTATTATTATTTTAGCGTTCGATAGACCACTTGATTTTTCATTGTTTCCAGTCTTTTTTTTCTTTTTCAGATGATTATAATTACACGGAACTTTAAAAAGCGAGATCTTAGAAACGGGATTTCGTGTCTACTCCCTTTAAAACATAAGCTGTGTTCTTTTGTGTCCGCAGAACAGAACAGAACAAAATATATACAAAAGAACGCCTCATAGATTTTCTTAGAAGATTTATAAATGAAGCGAACAGTACAAATAGTTCGCTTCAATCGACAGAACAATTTGTTCTCTCAAATATATGGGAGTTCTAGAAAAAGGTACACAAAAGAACACAGCTAGAGTGTACACAGATATTGCAGATCGGAGGGCTTAGAATAATTGTCAGCATTCATGATAAATAAAAACAAAATTTAAACTTACAATCAGTTAATATTTGTAAAAAAAATGGATACACCATTACATCATTTTGAGTGTATAATTACTGTTTTAATACCCACAATAAACGTTTATCACATAGAAATACTCGACAAACATCTCTAATCAACGGTACAGACGTACGGAAATGTTTGTAAAGAGAGCTAAATAAAAAGTGGATAATTTAAATATAAAAACACGCACCTGTAGAAAAGCAGTTTTTGCAATCGGTAAGAATTCCACATATTCGGTCCAAATCAATCTTGCAAAGATTTCATCTAGTAAAGCATATACTGAAACATAAAGCAAAAGATAGAAAAACACAATTATGGATAAAGTAAATCTGAGCGTACTTTATGTGGGTTTGTAAAATTAAATTCTAATTATATCATTCTGGAAATCAACAACTCAGCTTGAACGATAGCATCTCTCATAGACCAATATTCATCCCCTAATTCAATTCTTTTGAGCGTATTATGTGCAACATTAATCACATCACGGAATTTTACTGGATCGTTTTTTATTTTACCAGGCCAATATAGCGCAGCGGAAGCGATTAGTTGGACATATTTAATTATAGTTAGTAACCGGTACAAATTCACACTTGCTGTATGCAAGTATATACTCACAAATTCATCATAATTGGAACTGTCCACTTGCTTGTAAAATTTATTAAAAATAATATCTGCTGCAGAATAGAATAAAAAAATACTAGTTATATAGTTAGATTATGATGTCGAATAATAGCGAGCTTAAAGCACTCAAAATAAAGTTGGAAATGTAGATTAACAGACAAATAAGTGACAGTGACAATAACAACTGTCAATAGATTATAGATTATAAAGTATTCAACAAACTCAAAAGGCTGTAGCGAACTAATTTTGACGCAGTGAACAGACTCACTACGACTGAGAGCTACATGCTACTATAGTTAACTAATAGGATAAAGCATAAAACATAAAATATAAAATAATAAACAATAGAGAGGTTAGCTCAAAGCAAAAATACGGAAGTACAGAGACTCAAAGAACAGAAGTCCGACAAAAAACAGAATTATATTATTATATAATATTGTATTATATGCAACTGTAAGCAATGTAGTTCACCAATCGGTAATTGCCCTAACAGATTACAAACATTAATAGAAAGTACTTATGAGCTATGGAACCATTTAAGAACTAAGGACCTAAAGAACTAAACTTTCTTAATAACTACAAGTGTACGGAATGAACACACCCGATTACCTGATCGGAGAGCCCGCCAGCAAGCACGCCCATGAAACAAGAGAAACTAGAAAGCAGCAAGGGAAACTAACGCCAAGGCATCAGGTGCACCACCGCCGGGGTGTAGAGGGGACTGAGTTGAGTTACTTAAGAGACCATGAGGGGACGCAAAGCAAGCTTCTTGAATTGTTTTTGAGGGCCTATTCTTCTGATTGATTCAGGAAGTGAGTTCCAGAGAACAGCTCCCTGACCAAATACGTCATTAGACCGGAATCGGGTGCGGGTTCTGTGCAGGGGAAGTCTGATGTCATTAAGGTTGCTCCATGAGAGCGATTGACTTATGTAAGTGGGTAGAGAGCCCCACCTTATTTTATGAATGAAGCATAACACTCTGAGTTCCAGGAGCTTGGAAAGGGGTTCAGCATGAACAGCCGAACAAGCACTGAGATGATAGAGTGTTTCCTAATATGGAAAATATACCTCACACATATTTTCAGAACCCTGTTCAGTTTTTCAATTTTAGTGGCCTGAAGCGGGTACATGGCTACATCCGCATGGTAAAAATGCGGCATGATTTGAGATGAAATTAGAGATTGTCCGATGGACTGGTCTAGATGCTGTGAGACCGCGTATAGCGAGCGGAGGCCATAATAGATACGTGAGCATACCCTGATGATCTGAGGTCGCCACGAAAGATGGGGGTCCATAAGAAGTCTGAGATTCTTGTCATGTTTGTTTGAGAAATGGATGATCAAGTTTTGAGGACGCAGATTGGGGAGCATGTCGTTGGTTCTAGCGACATTTTCGCGAATGGTGTATCTTATCGCTTGTGTTTTTACTGGGTTGAGGGTCAAGCCATTGGATCTGCACCAGTTGGTGATGTCTCCAAGTGTTGTGTTTAGCGCCTCAATCAGATACGGATACCGTGGCACCGTCGTATATTTGTAAATCATCCGCATAGTGGTGATATTAATGATCACCCAACACTTCCGTGACATTGTTTATGTAGATGGTAAACAAGAGCGGCGCGAGAGCCACCCTTGCGGGACGCCCGAGGTGATATCCCTTGAGGAGAAGAATCGCCCATCGCTATTGACGATCATTGTTCTGTTTGATAGATAGTTAGAAATGAACCTGCTAGCAGTGGTACCAAAGCCAAAAGTGTTTGCAAGTTTGGCAACTAGTTTGTTATGAGGGACGGAGTCAAACGCTCTACTGAGGTCCTGTAGCACATGCACCACTTGTTTGCCCTCGTCACAGAGACTGCGGATGTCAGCAGTTACTTTTACTAAGGCAGAGGTCGTGGAATGCTTGTGCCTGAAGCCAGACTGAAACACTGACAACAGGTTATTATGTTCGATGTATTCGCAGATCTGATCCGCGACAAAAACTTCGAAGACTTTCGAGATGGCGGGGAGGATTGTGATAAGGCGCCAGTCATTAGGACATGTGGGAGATGTGATTTTAGGAATGGGAGTAATGATGCCGGTTTTCCAGCATTTAGGGAAGAGAGAGCAGGTGACAAGTCGGTTGAATAGATGCGTCACTAGGGGAAGCATAAAAGGGAGGATAGCTCTGAGAAATTTAATTGGTATCCCACCATATCCGATGGCATTGGATTTGACGCGGCGGAAGGCCTCCAATACTTCAGCCTCACTGAAGCTGCGAAGAGTGAAACCATCAGCCGGGGGAATGAGGCTGTCCATTAGAGATTGGCTGGAAGTATTGGTGTCTCGGGACGGGGGATCTGAAGTTTTGTCGGAGGAGGCAATGAGAGCAGGGGGAGAAGCAGTAAGTTGAGTAGGGCAGCGGTGATTTGCAAAATCATCAGGGTCGACACTAGCCGGAGGTCTAGCTTTGGATCCCAGCCCGACATTTCGAACTCTGCGCCAGTCAACTCCATCCCTAAAGTTAATCAAGGTGCTCTTCCTGATTACCGCTTGAATGCGGTATTCCGCAGCCCTTCGCGCAAGTTTGTAGGCCTTGAGATTATCGGGATTCTTGTATCTTTTCCAGTGAGTGTAGGCTATGTCGCGAACCTGACATAGTAAGGAAACATCAGTTCTGCCGAAAAACTTGTGACTTGCACTCCCTGTTCGCATAGTTTTGAGGGGGACATTATTATGAAAAACAGTTTTGATGATGCACATAAATTGTTGATGAGCATCCTCAGGATCGACTGCATTGTGGATGAATGACCAATCTCTGCTGCTAAGATCTGCCTGAATAGCAGAAAGGTTGCGAAAGATGCCTTCAGTTCGGGGGGAAGGGGACGGAAAGATGAAGGAAGCAAAAACAATGTCGTGATCAGAGACACCAGGACATTGACCAGATAGTCAAGTGGTGGCAAGAGGAGATGTGATGATTAGGTCAAGCGTGGTCGTAGAGGAAGCACCATGACATTGTTGAGGTATTATTGATGCCAAAGATTTATACGACACATTTAGTATATTATAATGAGCCTTTATTCACTTAAATCGCTCAACTCTACTTCAACACATTTGATTACTTAATTATAAAATTAAAAATAAACTAGATCTCTACTATAAAAAATTAAGCTTGACCGCGCAGGCGAATTAGAGACAGTGACAGCACAGCGCAGTAGTCGAACAAGAACTCAGGCGTAATGTCTTTACTAATGATATGTGTCATGGCTACCGGACAAAGAATTTGCTTCTGGCTACGTTTCAACGATAGGTAGAGTTCGTTCACTACAGACGTGTGGGAGAGTGATTGACCAGTACGCGTCCAACCTCCTCCAGGAGTTGTTTAAGACAGCAGCAGAGGTCTCCTGCAATGATCATCTTAGAAAATTGGCTGGCAATCAGGCTCATGGCATTACCACGAGAAGACAGGTCATGGCCAGTGAACTCCCTCACTCGTATGTATAGCACCAATAGTGCAACTGGGTCGTTAGTGGTGTCAGCATTCCACGCCTTGACCATCAGAATTTCCCAGCTATTAGTGATTTCTTGGAAGACAACTCCGGATAGCAATGAGTTAGTCAGGTATATGGCGACGCCTCCACCTTTGTTCACCGTGCGATCAAGCCTGTGCAGTCTGTAACCTGGGATTTTCAGCATTTTTGAAGTTCGAAAGGGTTTGGTCCAAGTTTCACTGATAAGAGTGGCAGTAGGCCTGCCAAGTCGTGCTGTGTGCCGAATCTCAGCAAGACTACTAAGAGTCGATCTAGCATTTAGGGAGATGACGTTGAGGTTATAGGGCGGAGAAGGTTGGGGAGTGACTCGCGAGTTGGTAGCAGGTGATGCAACGGAGACACTGGACCTGGACGAGTTGTATTCAGAGGCTAACGTAAGCAGCTTCTGCCCGAGGTTTGATGTGAAGCGCTCATATATAAAGTCAGTGACAATGGTGGGAGATTGCCTATAGATATAGGTTTTCCTGTGCTTGTTGGAAACACGCAAAACCACATTCGTGAAGCAGTACTATTTCTTCAGTGTCTAGGTCCTCATTAACAAAAATTCTAGCATCCGAACTGTCCGCGATGACTGAGTTGAGTGGGATAGGTTGAGCTGCTTGATATAAGCCTGGAAGAAGATAGTACAATCCTATTCTTTGTAAAACCGAATAAACCCTTTCGGTTTCCTGGGTTGGGTCTGCAGTGAAGAGAGAGGACGCCTGAAGGGCTTCGCCTTCTCAATTGTGCTTGAGAAATTTGCGTAACGTCCCACACTAGAACACAAGGCAGGGAGCAAATATTCTTTAGAGCCGAAACTGGCTTCAGGAATAATGCTGACTATGACTGTGCACTTCTTGGTGCTGGTACTCGAGTAAGATTTGAGGATTTCGATGTCTTTACTGATTTTGGTGATAGATTGATGTTTGATGTAGTCTAGTTCTTTGCTAAGAGAACTAAGTTCCAGGAGGATTGAATGTAAGCCGGTGGTGAAATCGTCGATCTTAGTGTTGATCGCTATCAAAGAGGTCTGTACTGGGACAAAATGTTTGGCGTGCTTGCCAGCAACTGAGTAAGACACTCTTATCTATGTAGACTGTAAAGTAATTCACCACTGACATGTTCACGCAGCCCAGATGGAACCATAAATCGCAAGCATCGCAGGAAATCTAAATGACAGTTGTATCGCCACTGCGCTTTCTGGGTTCGGTCAGAGTACATACCGCGCAGAAGTGTTCTTCCGGGTCGTCAATTGGATTTGTATTTACCCTTGTTTAGTTATGGGTGAAGAGGGAGCTTGAGCAGTGCTGGCAATAAGAGCCGGCTTGGATGAAGATTTTTCAGCACGCTTAACTGGAGGGGGTGGGGGGGGGGGGAGTTAACTGATTTTGGCTAGCGATTTTGACCTGACTTCAATCTTATATGAAGCCTTGGGGTCACGTTTGGTTGAGACCTTTATAGCACTCTTGCCTGGGCGGGGGGCTTTGCGTTGGTCAAAGAGGCTTATCTGGCTCTACTCCTGGACGCACCCTTGGCTGATGCAGTTCCACCGTTTGCTTTTTTTTTTTTACGATAGCGGCACTCATGGATTCCTTAGCAGTCTTCGATCGCGACAGTAGGCATGATAAGGTTACACAGGTATCCCAGGCTGAGAGACGAGCTGGTATGCTGATATTAGGTCCAGTCGACTAAAGCACTGCAACATGTGCATGTGACAAAGTAATATCCAGGAGTATTGAACCGATCATTATATACTGACTGTGACAAGAGCTTACCAGCTGAAGATATACCAGCTCTACGATGTCTGTGTCAGTAAGTGACACCCTCGCCCCGGCGTGTTAGTCCTACTCAATACGGTGTAAATTGGGTAAATTGTAAATTATATTGTAAATTATATTATTGCTTAATCTTGATTTTAAATTGAACCTGAGTAATAAGTGTGCTAATTCCAAATTAACTTCTCAAGTTGATATCAAGAGCCATGCAAAATGCTTTGTGACATCAACTTCTGTCCGGTCAGGTGACAAATGCTCGGCGATATCGAAATGTTCGGCTATATGACATATTCAAATAGAAACCGGGCAGCAGTTCCTTTACCTCTCTTTTTCCTCATACAATCGAAGCAAGTTGATTATACTAAAAGAAATAAAAGTTTAAGTCAATCAAGCTTAACAAAGCAAAACAAACCTATCAAAACCACGGTAGTACAAGTGCAAAGAAGGTAAGTAATGCGGGTTCGGGCCCAAAATCCCATGTTATTTCTTATGGAGGTCCCAATTCACTTTTGCAGCTATCTCGTTCGCACGCATCATCCGTCTCTGTCTCGCTCCCACACATGATGGGGAGTGTGACGTCATTGGGGGACTCCTCGCTCGCGGTGCATTACACACACGCACGCACGCACACACACACACACACACACACACACACACACACACACACACACACACACACACACACACACACACACACACACACACACACACACACACACACAGACACTTGCATCTGACGTGTGTGAAAATAGAAATTATAGTTTATTAGAAATGTAGCAATTACTAAAGACAATTGACAAGCTAAAGGCAAAAACAGATTACCAGGCGAGCAGACACCATTATAGGCAATCGCAAACTCTACTCAACATATATAATTTGCATGACGCAAAACCTGCTTTACAGTTTAATTATTAAGCATTATTCACTTTGCTTCTTCGTTGCCGACGTAAGTAGTTGGCATTTTATTAAACTACAAAAAAGAATAAAAAATGCATTGCGAAGGTTAATAGCACGCAATTAAATTAACATAATAATGTAAATTGCTACGGTATTGCTAGCATGTGTAGGAGTGGGAGATCAATGATCTTTAATTATATGTATAGAAAGATAGAAAGATGAAAATACAAACAAAAGCAGTTTGTAAGAAAAACAAAATCTTTGCCGGTATGTAAACAGTTTATAATTTAGTAAACTTGAACTGCGAGCTAAAAGCGAAAGGTGACCCAAATTAATTTTATTGAATGAATCGATGCATGCTTTGGATGCCACATCTTTATGAGTACGTTTAAATTATGTGCTCCTGCTACAACACTTTAGAACCACTTTCTTCACCTAATTAAATTCGCATAATAGCGCAAATTGCTACGGTATTGCTAGCATGTGCAGGAATGTGAAGATCAACGATCTTTAATTATATGTGTAGAAAGGAAGGAAGATGTAAATACAAACAAAGCAGTTTGAAAGAAAAAAAAAATTGCAGGTATGTAAACAGTTTGACAATTTAGTAAACTTGACCTGTGAGCTGAAAGCGAAAGGTTGGGCCATATTAATTTATTGAATGAACCAATGCTTTGAATATGATTATTTTAAATATATTTAACAGGGGAAGATATGATTAAGAATCCGAAACAGAATTTTCTTAAAGCGAATGGAAAATGTTGTGACTAAACATGCAAATTCACATAGAGAATTTTCACTCTTCATAACCTTTATTTGTTTGCTATAGTTTATTGAGCTTTGTGTATGATAAAGCAGTTTGGTTTACAGCATCGAATTAGTTTTGCTAAAAAGTTATCAATCTACATATTTGTAGACAAAACCGCAAATATGGTTGCATAAAGAGCTTCACTTTCCACTACATGTGTAGAAAGTCAAGACAGTGATTTTGACTACACAATTGTATACACTTCAGAAGAGCTTGTTGCAAAAGATAAATTAAATCAAATATTTTTATTGTATCCGATGAACGTTGATCATAGTTTCTGTTTGAAGAATTCGCAAAAATAAAAAATTTCGCAAAATGTTCAAGAGCAAGTATAGTACACTTAGAAAAATCATGTTTATAATCTTTACGAAAATATGGGATTAAGTACCCCAAACTGAATTTTCTTGAAGCGAATGAAAAATGTAGTATGAATTGCTTCTTCGTATTCTCTAACATAATATACTTAAGGTTTAATGAAATATCATATTTAAAATGAAAACAAAATATTATCTGTTTACATACTACTATTATATGAAGAATTTAAAGATGCTTTTATCAATTAACGTGATGAGTTGAATTAGAATAGAATAAGGTTGGGCCATAATAATTTTATTGAATGAACCAAAACCCTCGAGAATACTTCCCAAGCCATGAAACAGAAATCTATATGTGTGCATACTTAGTCCGTTTTCTAAAATGTTCTATATTGATACTTATGGAAAAGTGCTAAACATTGGCTTTATATATACCATAGAGGCTAAACTACTATCCATACAGGAAAATAGTCTTCTATTAATTTAAAGCTTGGTTCCTTACCTTCCCAAAGTCTAAACTTCCTATATACCTTACTTAACAAAATAATAAAATAGTTTTGATTACAAAGTAACCTTACAATTTTACGCTCAATACCTCTCAGCTGAGTGATAATTGCATGTGTGTATGTTCAGCCGTAGTCCGAATCTGTAGGCAGCTACATTCGATATCATCAGCCCACGGCATGCCATGACGGCACAGCGACATTACAATGATTACTCAGCTGAGAATTTTTGTTTGAAGAATCGTAGTCATTTGGTTCAGATGAATTGTTTTAAATAATTTTGTTAGGAATGGTATGAAAATTTTATTACAGTTCGGAATATAAGAAAGCAAGCTCAAGATTATCACAACGCAATTTTTCTGTATGAATAGTAATTTAGGGCGGAGGAGCTATTCAAATCAAACTTTTGTCACTTTTACATAGGAACACTGCAAATATTTCAGAATGTAAGGACTACGTTGGGCCGCGCATGTGGTAGGGAGGTGGTCTGTTTCATGGCTTGTGAAGTATTCTCGAGGGTTTTGTTTTGACCCATGCTTTGAATGCGATTATTTTATTGTATTTAACTGGGGAAGTTGTTGACGCCTTAAAAATGGTATATTTACCTCCTCCACCTGGGTTTAAATTGCACTCTGCCGTATCGTGTGGATTAAAAATAAAAAAATTAGTAAAATTGCGAAAATAAATTGCAAAAAATCATTATACATATATGTAAAAACAAATTGCAAAAAATCATAAAAACATGAAAAATTAAAAAAAAAAACGTAAATATTTCAAAACTTCATAAAATTGCGAAAATAAATTACATAAATCATTAAATGTAAAAACAAATTGCACAAACTGCAAGGAAATCGTAAAAAGTTCAAAACCAGCCGCCTGTTTCTTATTCGCAATTCAGATAGATAAGTATTATCTCTAGAGTAAAACAACAAATAAACCTAAACTATATGAAAGTAAAATGAAATAATCGTAAAAAAATTTGAAAAACTGGAAAAGTTTATTGAAACAAATATTCAAAGTATGCTAATATAACAATATGTGCAACATGGCAGCTACCCGCCAACTGATTATCAAATAAAATTGTATGTTAAACAAATAAATGCACTAAATTTGATGAAATAAAACCAGGAAAAATTGTTTGACAAATTTTGTTATTTTTTTTATTCTGAATCAGTTAGTATAAACTCGTAATGTTTTCAGTATTTCCAAAAATCAGTTTAAAATATTGAAATTCCTATTTATTTCAGAAAAATTGTTAAATTTCGAAGCGGTTTTCCAAATATTATATGTACCTATTTGTAAAATTTGTGATTACTTGTCGGTAGACTTTTATAATATCTGTCTGTATATCGCATTAAATGCTCCAGTTTATTATATTAATCCGCTTTATTTTTAAATGGCCCACCAAGTATTTAACAAACTCGCAACAGTTTTTAAATGTTTTGCAAAACTTCAGATATGTAGATGGGCTTGTTATATTAGGGTTTTAAAATAAAACATAGATTTAAACACATTATAAACATTCTTTAATTACAATATTTTTATATTTACATTAACCGTTTCTAAGCTTATAAAAGGAGTAGATACCATTAACATACCTCATTTAGAGTTGAACTGTTAAACAATTAACAACATGAAAAGCTTCATCTGCATAAAAAACTGTTCTCAAGAGCTGGTTGTTTAAGAAGACATCAAGTACATAGCTGTTTTCTTACAGTTTTATTTTAAAACTCTAATATAACAAAGAGAGTTTTGCTATGAAAATTTATAGCGAAATAAGTCAATTGAAATTGACTCAGTTTGCTGCTAAGTCTGCAGCTCGAGAATTGAATGGAAAAAACTCTTTAAGCAAACGAAAAATTTTTAAAAAAAAGAAATTTCATTGCAAAACTGCCCTCGTAAGAAAATTCTGTTTCGGTATCTTAATCATATCTTCCCCTGTTAAATATATTTAAAATAATCATATTCGAAGCATTGGTTCTTTCAATAAATTAATATGGCCCAACCTTTCGCTTTCAGCTCACAGGTCAAGTTTACTAAATTATCAAACTGTTTACATACCTGCAATTTTTTTCTTTTTCTCTCAAACTGCTTTGTTTGTATTTACATCTTCCTACCTTTCTACACATATAATTAAAGATCGTTGATCTTCACATTGTGTGTGTGTGTGTGTGTGTGTGTGTGTGTGTGTGTGTGTGTGTGTGTGTGTGTGTGTGTGTGTGTGTGTGTGTGTGTGTGTGTGTGTGTGTGTGTGTGTGTGTGTGTGTGTGTGTGTGTGTGTGTGTGTGTGTGTGTGTGTGTGTGTGTGTGTGTGTGTGTGTGTGTGTGTGTGTGTGTGTGTGTGTGTGTGTGTGTGTGTGTGTGTGTGTGTGTGTGTGTGTGTGTGTGTGTGTGTGTGTGTGTGCGTGTGCGTGTGCGTGTGCGTGTGCGTGTGTGTGTGCGTGCGTGTGCGTGTGCGTTTGCGTGTGCGTGTGCGTGTGCGTGTGCGTGTGCGTGTGCGTGTGCGTGTGTGTGTGTGTGTGTGTGTGTGTGTGTGTGTGTGTGTGTGTGTGTGTGTGTATGTGTGTGTGTGTGTGTGTGTGTGTGTGTGTGTGTGTGTGTGTGTGTGTGTATGTACGCGCACGCGCGCGATATTTTAACAATTCGCTATATTATCCTTTCCATGAATCGCATTCTTATTTGCTTGCCGTCACGCCAAAATCTCTCCATATGTGGACCATTATACCGAATGAAGTATTCTCCTCAATAGGAATACGATATCATAGTATATGGAGATATGCGAAACGTTTTTTATTTTGCGGAAGATAAAAAATGTTTGCTGGGTAGGACTCCGTTGGGGCTCTCATGTGGAAGTGAGGGAGTCTGTTTCATGGCTTGTGAAGTATTCTCGAGGGTTTTGCATCTATGCAAGTATGTAATGTTGGAAGCTAACTATAGCCATCATTGCAGCTGGATGAAAAAGTGTATTAGGAATGGAAAGTTAAGACCGGCAGTGCAGAGAGAGATCGCGACAGTGCGAGACCTCGCGAGGTAAGAATCGAAGAATTTAGGGAGGAGAGGAGGAGGCGAGATGAATATTATGGCCACAGCGGAAATAGCCTCGAGAATGAATGTGGATTTGTAAGAGTTGCTAACGCAAGAGCCTATCCTGAAAAAAACATGAACTTCTCGGATGGGCAACACGGACCTCGTAAGTATCCTGTACGATATGCATGGCGCTACAAGAGTAGGAACAATTTTTATTGGCAAATACGAAAAACCCATGGGATTCTGCAAAAAGATAAGTTTAAATTTCAGGGATATAATAGTAAGCTGGATAGGACAGAAGTAAGTCAAGGCAGAAGGAAAGTAGGGGAACGGAACTTCATTCATGTTGAAAATGCGACTTCTAATGCAAGTTCAATAAACCCAGGAATCAGGGGGTTTAACCAAATATATGTCCAACAAATTACCTCTAATTTCAGGAGAAATTCGATGAGCGGAGCTTGATATGGACAGGAAGATATGAAAGGAGGTATAAAGATAACCCAGTGCCCATTGTTTACCTTACCTTCAGAGATACAAAGGTAATAGAAGATGTTTCAAAAGTAATATATTTATGTACGTATAGAAGACCAAGAAGAAAAAATAAAGATTTTAATAAGTGAATAAGAAAGAAAAAATTGAAATTTTCCAAGAATAACTGAATAAAACGGACGAAATAAGAGTTTTAAAATAAAGAGAAGCTTGAAAAATAAGAAATTAAAAAGAAAAAAGAAGTTTAAAAAAATAAGAAGAAATGTAAATATGTTGTAAATGCATAGAACGATTAACAATTATTAACAAGTTTGTACAAGATAAAAGAAAAAGTCATCAAGTTCGAAAATATAATGTTTAGATATCGCAGTTTATAATTAAAGAACAATAATGATTACTATAATAAGATACCTTAAGACTTAGAGGTTAATCTTTCTTAATGTATGTAGACGTACTTAGAAGTTCAACGAGGGATATAACACGGTAACAGGGGGGGGGGAACCGATACTCAGACGAAAGCAATACCATCAAGTACGCAGCGAATGAGAGGAAAAACAGTGTTATACGGAGCCCTGGTTTATTTAACTCGTGTAGATATGAATGCGAAATTTGGAAGTAAGCCCGGAAAGGGTAATTAATCATTAGGAAAATGCTTTGTCGAGAATTATTAAACATTATGGAATGACTAGCATACAATTTCATGTTAAGAGTTTGTGATATGATATATTTACATACATAGGTGATGCAGAGATTAAAAAATATTTCTTTAAGTACGGGTGGGCTCTCAATATATTTGGGAGAACTCCATCCTGCCAAAAAGAGAATCAATAAAATATAAATAACGTTTTTACAAATATTATTATCAATCCACCAACCCCCATGGTAACTAAATAATCGAGAGTATTTCTACATTAAGTGTTAATCATCTCCTGGAACAAAATATCCTCCTAAAACGTCGGAAATAAGAGCAACGATTTTTTTGTCCAGTGTATAAATGTCTCTGAAAATGTTAAATGTGGAACTAAGATCTGGAATGTTCGATTCAATGAGAATAAAAATACATTGATAACTCCGATTATTGAAAAAATGGTTAACATGCGAATCGAAAAATGTTGCATTACAAGATGTAAATATGTATTGTTATGGAACTATGTTGAGTGATTGGCTTGAACGTGAAGCCCAGACTGCCAGCATGAGCTGACAGATAGCTCGACGGACAGCGTTGACTGCAGGGCGGCACGCTAGCTCGCCTCGGCTATTGACGGAGAGTGCGGGGAGGTTCCACGAAAACCCTGCCGCTGCCGTCTGCCATAATCAAAAAAAAAAATCGTGCCTACAAACTAAAAGAAAACGCCGGCACACATTCGGTCCTGAAGGGACCTTTACGTCACTTACCTATATTCACATCGAAGGCGCAGATGTTATGCCTTCCTTGCATGCCCCAGCCACCCATCTGACTCTGAGGGCAAGATTTTTCAGAGTCCCTTGTTAAATGCAAAGAGAGAGAGTAGCGGACCTAGACGACCTTCATGCGATAGGGCTCCAGAAAAGTGGAGCGAGAATAAAAAGAGACGTTCAGCACTTCATCTTTACGTTATAATTAAGCGGAATTATATAATTTCATTGATGTGCTTCGTACACCACACTATCTTAAGCGAATTAACCCGTTTTCCTTTTTTCTTTTCTTTCTTACTTATATCAACTAGACATTTAAAGACTCAGCTTAATTACAACATCGTTAGAAAAGCAAAAAGCACATCAGAATGCACTATGCTTAGGAGCGAAGGCTACACAGAGGAGATCTAGATATCAAGTTGCCATAAGCAAGAGTGTTTACATATATATATTTATATAAGTCTATCGTATAGACAATAGTATATATATACATTTGTATGTATACCGTAGCCATAAAATATAAGTCGACAATACTTACAGTTAAAAATTCACGGCATGATGAAGCGCTCCAGCATCCGGTGAGTATATCCCTTTATCTATTTAGAGGGATGAAAAATTTAAGGTTTAAAGGTTGTGGCTCCTACCCACCTCAGTATGTCCTGCTCTAAGCCTCCTTGGATACTAGTAAACCATCAATAACCGACTATTAAATTTTCTTGGGCACTGATTTATATTAATGTAATGTTCTGCGCATTTATCCAAAACTAGTACTCGCATCTGTATCACTATCAAGGTCTATCGCAGATATCCTGTTCGCTGTACAACGTATTAATATCAACATACCTACAGGCTACCTTATCATAATAGAACACCGAGATTTTAACATTCTGTTCGAGACTATTAATAACAAATACCACTATCACTATCAACGGCAAGTGTTTAATTCACTGACATTTGCCGCTATGGAATTGTTCTGTTCCAGAAAAGCACTTATCCTAATAGGAGGAAACCAATTGGTCTGTTCTAACTAACGATTCACGTAAAATATAGCCTCACTTCGCACCAAATAATTATTATGGTCGTAGCGTATTGCATATAGCAATATGCTACACGTACTGAAGCGTGTAGGCCGGTTGCGTCAAGCATAAAAAAATGAACGCACTCCGACCGAGAGAAATGCGGTTCCTCGGTCTCGGCGTGACACGTCAGTGGTGACAAGGAAGAAGAAGACCATTTTTTCCTGTCGTTTCGCTCGAAAGAAGTACCAGCCATCCAGCCCAAAAAGGCAGTTTATCAGGTAATCTCCTTTTTGGGCTGGATGGAAGTACGCTTATCTGTGGGTCTTATAACAGGATATATATATATGAATTCTATCAACTTTACCTCGAATCACAAACATTTATAGTGGGTGCTTATTATAATTTAAGAGCTAATCTATCTAAAAGTGCATCAAAAATTCATAAGGTAAAGCAATCGTCAAAAATATCTACAATTGTGTTGTGCTACACAAACAGCAAGAAACCAATGGTGGAAGGCGTTCAAACAAGATAAAGCTAGCGAAATGTAAATTCAATTTAACCTTCTAATAGATCTCAAACGTGCAGAAGTTTTCTCAAATCAATTAGTAACTTGGAAGTGAAGTTTCCTCGTTGACCAGAGGACAGATGACGAATTGAATTCAAGAAATTATCGATCATGAGTGTTTTCACATAATGGAGGAGAGAATTTGATGAGCACAAATCCCTACGGGAATAGAAGTGTGACCTTTCTTCAACCTTTATAATTATAAAAGGACAACAATGGTTTGTAGAACAAAAATCTAATATCTCGCCCACGATCGTGGAAGACATCATCAACATAGCTTAATCGTGTCAAGAGGATACGCATGCAGATATAGGTCTGCAGCAACATAGTTCGAACGGGCTTCGAAATTATTTTCTATGCCCTGCTGTGATTTACATAAATAATGCCGTGGAATCCATGTACCGAATGGCATCTACATAAATTATTTTTATATTTCTATTAGTTACAATAATTTTGCATTCTTTAAAAAAAAAAAAGAAAAAAAAAACCGCCTCATGTCACTAATTTACTAAGAAAGTGTATTTAGTTTCCAAAAAGAATACAAGATCTCAAGTTCTACTAACGAATTCCAGCTAAAGTCATAGTGGAGAAACATTTCTTTTTAGAGTAAATACGAGTGCCGCTGGGCAATCGTAAATTTTTTTTATCCAAACAGCGGGTGCTGAAGCGCTTCATCATGCCGTGGAGTAGCTGTGAGTATTCTTTGTTATTCTTTATCTATATTGAATTATTTTTGACATACGTATGAGTTTTGGTTCCTTGGGAGGTTTGTAGACGCATATATATATATTTGATTTACTAATATTTCTCCATATACATAGCTTTAATTCATTGGAACGAATGAGATTTTCAATTGATTATGATAGTTAGACGTATACATGTCTTTGATTTGCTGATATTTCCCCACATACATAGCTTCAATTCATTTTATTCCACGTATTGCAATATATTTTGTATTCCCGCAGTATAATTTTTATCTAGAGTGTATTTAAAAATCTTAGCAGAAATTTTTCTTTGTGAACTAATAAGAAAAATTTTGTTGAAATATAATTAATAAACGATGGTAGAACATAACTCATATCTCAACAATTTACATCAAAAAATTTTACTGGTTATTTTCGAAAACACAATTAGATTGTGAGTATGAATTTTTCAAACACTGACGCCACAATGTCAATAAGGTAACACAAGAAGTGTGATAATAGAATTTAGTTTTGAAACATGTATGATATACCTATATATATTCAACTTAGTATTATACCTTTATATATATTTATAACTTAAGGATATGCTTACCTGAATTCCTAATTTTCATAGATTACACGCATATATTCCGCTAAACCCTATACTTTTATATATATATTTATGGTTAATGGTATACTCAGCCAGGGGCTTATATATATGTACTTACCTTGAAGTGAGGATATTTTTTTTCTCTGAAATTATAACGTAAACATGAAAGTCTGAAAGTTTTAACTCTTCCTTCACCATCCTGAAGCCCTCTCTCATGGAATGAAGGTCGTCTAGGCTCGCCTAGTCTCTCTCTCTCTCTTTTACGGGTCAATAAGGGACTCTGAAGAATTATGCCCCTCAGAGTCAGATGGGAGGATGGGGCAGGCAAGGAAGGCATTACATCTGCGCCTTCGTTTGTATACAGGTAAGTGACGTAAGGGTCCCTTCAGGACCGAATGTGTGCCGGCTTTATGTGTTAGGTAGGCACGAAATTTTTTGATTATGACGGAGACATGTCTCTGTTGGCCAATTGGCTGGACAGAGTCGTGAATCTGTGAGACGACTTTTTGGCTTTCAGCTAACTAGTTGACCAGATTCATGGCTCTGCCCAGTTGGAAGGTCAGCTGGACACGACAATCAGGTGAAGAGGAAGGAAAGAGTTGTTGGAGGATGGAAGTGATGCTGGAGACCTTCAGTAATCAGGAGTTGGCATACTGCTAACTGCCTGGCTGAAGGATCTCTAGTATCATTTTCAGTCTCTAGCTTCTCCAACCCGACTCTTCCCAGATTTCCGTGAGGACTCAAAAAAATTTTTTCAATGCACACATTCACGTCACTTGCTTGTACAGATGTTCTGACCTGAAAAGAGAGAGAGCGGCCTTTAGATTTTTATGGTAAGAAGTAGCTCTGGGAGGTGAGGGAGAAATTTTATGATTTGGAAAGTTTCTTTTGAAACGTATTAAGCGAACTTTGGAACGAAAATTGTTTCTCGATCAATATTTCTCGTAGCTTGAGTAGTAAAATTCTGCTAATGTCTTCGAATAGTTGACTTTTTTGTTTGAAATTTTTGATAATCTCTCCGAACTGTTGATAAGATGAATTTAATAATAAAAATTTTTTTTTTGCTGAAATTTTAGTCTTAATCTTCGAACGGTTGGGTAGAAATTTTTTTGGAATTGTAGTATATCGTTCCAACCTTCAAATTTTTAAACCAGTATTTCGATCTTCATTTTTGAAGAGCCTGTTAGTTTCCGAATTTCGAATTCTTTAAAATTTTTCTGATATCTGTCCCAAACCCTTGGTTTGAAGATTTTTTTTTGTTTAGAAATACGACTGATTCTACAATGGCTACAGCGCGAACACCACCGCGAGCAACTGGGGTACCGATACCGTTGCCAGACCAGTGCTCCATCTGTTAGGAGGGCGACTGGTCAGGGCAGAGGAAGCCAGTGAAGACGGTCTGTGGACATGTGTTTCACAAGGCATGTCTGAAAACATGGATTGGGCAGCAATCAAACTGCCCTAACTGCAGGTTTCATCTCACTCAGTATGACTTTACTGAGTATACAGGTGCGGTCCGAAAATGACAAAGCCCGTAAAGACTGTCAGTCACGATCCATTACCGTCCATGCCAACAATTGACTTACTACCTTTGACAGTTCCACCCCCTAGTCGACGATCACTCTTTCCTGGAATGCCAGATCTACATTCAAGGACGTTTACCAATCCTAACTCGCGACGAAATAGCCCACTGCCTTCTGGCAGTGGACATACCTCAGCATCTACGGATGCTTTGATGCAAGACCTAGTACGCGAAGGCCTCGATGTTTTGCGGACTGAGTTAATAACTAGTGTCCAACAACAGATGTCAGCAGCAATGCCGCCCATGGATTTTTCACGACCACCTCCATCCATGGGTGACCCAAGACCACCTCAAGAATTTCACGACTCGCGTAGGCAGTCGTCAAATGGACCGCATTCAGCTTTTGGTCAGCCTAGTAATCAGCCTAGACCAGATTTTGTTCCACCACCACCACCTATTCGTAACCCTGCAGGCGTAGGACAGCGACGTTCTAGCGGTCCTATCCGCAGGTGGAATATATCGTATAGCGGTGACAGCTCACGGCTTACTGTCGACGAATTTGTGTTTCGAGTGGAAGCTTTGACGTATTCGGCCTTAGAAAGAGATTTCGATCTTCTAGTAAGGCACGTGACAACCTTACTTTCTGGACCAGCTATGGACTAGTACTGGTCTCTCCTGAGGCAAAATTCCACGCCTTCATGGAAGTATGTGAAGACAGCTCTATTAGCTGAATGGGGAGTTCCGCAAGATGACCTTGAGGTCAAAGTTCAGCTGATGTTGCGCAAACAGAAAGCAGGGAAGTCATTTGCTACGTACCATCAACACCTGATACAGTTGCGCGATCAACTGCAAAGTCCCTTGGCGGACGAAGAATTTTTAGAGATCGTAAAGTCTAACCTGCTTCCAGACATTCAGCAAAAGATCTGCCTACATCCCACTAATAATATACATCAACTACGGAGTCTCGTGACTCAAATACAGGCGACGCAGAAGCGACTCGCGACAGCGAGCAGCTGGAATGCTTATCGTGGCCAAAGAGTCAGCGAGGTGGATGAATTTCGTCAGACTGAGACTGAATTGTACACATCGTCTGAACGCAGTGAGGAAGTCCTGTTATCTACTATTACAACCCCTCAGAAAGTAACCTGCTGGAACTGTGACCAGTCCGGTCACTGCTACCAAGACTGCCGGCAGGAGAGACAAGTTGTGTTCTGCTATGGGTGCAGACGCAAGCACATTTTTAAGCCCGATTGCAGCCACTGTCGACAGAAAAATTTGAGACGGGTCGGGAATACCACCACCTCTTTCCGACCAACGTCAACGTCGCAAGCAAGAACTGCAAGGAACCCTCCAGTTCAAACCTTGAACAAGGAGGCAGGTCCGCTCCATTAGCAGACCGTGACGAATCCCTAAATTGTCCATTGATATCATTCAGTGATTCTGATGATGTCAGTAAAACACCTGATAGTACGAACAGTTCACTGAAGGAGACGGAGAGCCTGATAGACTTCTCCGCGGATCCTCAAGCTCCCATTTCCACTTCTGCGGAGCCTATGATATTATTAGACACTTCTTTGGAAGAGTCTTTAATTTTCCATGTCCCGATAAGACCGACATCACTTTTAGCTGACAAAGTTATTGAGCAGGAGGTTTGGCCTCATGGCATTTCTATATTAAAACGGCCACCAAGCTCTGTTATGACGAGTGGCCGTGAGCCTGTTTTACATCCGCTGACGTCTGCAGAAATACAACGCAGTAAGAGACCGAATCTTCTCCTCAGTGGCGGAGTTAGCCGAAATAATGTTTCCTGACTTGGATATGACACCGACAAAGAAAAGATCTACCGTTCGTTGGCGGGAATACTGCCGACGGATGAGACTAGAGAGAAAAAAACGGGCACAGATTTCCGTGACGATGCCATACGACATTCGACCGTACGCCGAAGTACAGCTACTCGGGCGAACTGAGACTGGACTACTTGATAGTGGTGCCACTGTCAGTATTCCAGGTCAGGGAGCTCTAGAGAAGCTTGCAGAAGCAGATGTCGAATGGAAGAAGTATCGGACACAGGTCCAAGTAGCAAATGGTGCCATGACGACTGTGCATGGTCATGTGGACTTGGATGTCACTTTCCGTGATAAGACCCAAAACGTGCGTTTTTACGTGGTTCCTGGGCGCACACAGGCACTATATCTGGGAATAGACTTCTGGCGTCTATTTGGGTTGGCTCCAGATGTCCTGGGTATAGTCGCAGAAGTGAATCCAAGTGTAATAGCTACCTCTGACACCGACTGCCATATCCTTTCTAGTTTCGATCAACAACGCTTAGAAGCCACAAAACAGCTTTTCCCCTCTTTCGCCTCCTTAGGCCTGGGAAAAACATCGGTGGTCACTCACAAGATTGAAACGAATGACGCGACCCCGATAAAACAACGCTTTCATGCGATATCGCCGGCATTACAAAGGTTGATGAATGCCGTATTAGAGCGAATGCTATCACTGGGTGTGATAGAGGAGAGCCAGAGTCCTTGGAGCTCTCCAGTTGTCTTAGTGAGGAAGCCTGGAAAAGTTCGGCTTTGTTTTGACGCCAGGAAAGTCAACTCTGTTACGAAGAAGGATGCCTATCCGCTACCGCAGATAGACGCACTTCTGAGTCGACTTCCTCCGGCAAACTACATAACGAACCTGGACCTGAAAGATGCATTCTGGCAGATCCCACTAGACACTGATTCCAGAGAGAAGACCGCTTTTACAGTGCCTGGTCATCCTCTCTATCAGTACACGGTGATGCCATTCGGCCTATGCAACGCTCCACAAACGATGTGCCGCCTCATGGATAAAGTCATTCCTTTCGATCTTCGTGAGAACGTTCTCGTCTATCTAGACGATTTGTTAATTCTGTCATCAGACTTTGAGTCGCATCTCACGTTACTATCCTGTGTAGTGGATTGTTTGAGGAAAGCTGGCCTCACTATCAACGTCGAGAAGAGCAAGTTTTGTATCAAAGAGACCAAATACTTGGGTTTTATTGTCGGAAAGGGAGGTATGAGAACTGACCCTGACAAAATTTCAGCTATAGTTGACTATCCGTCACCTAAAACTGTTCGGCAGGCCCGACGCCTACTAGGTATGGCGGGATGGTATAGACGGTTCATCCCGAGCTATGCTGACTTGACTGCCTCCATTACAGACACCTTGAAAAACCCTAGTTAGTTCAAATGGACACCTGAAGCCCAGACGTCTCTTGATCTTCTCAAACAAAAACTTTCCTTTGCTCCGTTGTTGGTGAGTCCAGACTTCACCAAACCATTCGTTATACAGTGCGATGCGAGCCAACAAGGTATTGGTGGAGTGCTGATTCAACTAGATGACGAGGGCCTCGAGAAGCCAATAGCAAACGTCTCGAAAAAGTTGAACTCAGCACAAAGAAATTATACCGTCACAGAGCAAGAATGCTTAGCCGCAATCTTGAGCGTACAGAAATTCCGGCCCTTCATAGAACTCATGCCGTTTAAGATAGTGACTGATCATGCGAGCTTGGAGTGGCTGATGTCTCTAAAGGACCTCAGCGGTAGACTGGCGAGGTGGAGGTTGAAGCTTCAGGGCTTCGACTTCACTATTGAGCACAGAAAAGGAAGCCTGAACGTCGTACCTGATGCGCTGTCACGCATTCATTGTGACAGCCTGTCCACAAACGAAGATCCTGGCCCGGAAGTTGACCTTAGTTCCCCATATTTCAACTCGTTGGAATATGAGGAACTGAGGCATAAGCTTAAAACGACTTCTGGTAAGCTACCAGATCTTTGCGTCATGGATGGCTTCGTTCACATTCGGACTGTTCCGAGAACCGGCGATCCGATTCAGGAGGAAGAGGCTTGGAAGCTTTGGATTCCACGAGGGCTTGTCACCGACGTCATTTCAAGGGCTCATTATCCGCCACTGGCTTCACACGGTGGTATAGGGAAAACACTGGAACGTCTGCGAAGACACTTGTACTAGCCACGAATGACAGTTGATGTCAGAAACTACGTAGGCGCTTGTGACGTGTGTAAGGAAACGAAGGCTCCCAATAGACCACCTATGAATGTCCAGTCTGTGACAGAACGACCATGACAAAAGCTGTATACCGATTTTTTGGATCCATATCCCCGGTCAGTGAAGGGAAACGTCTGCATTCTAATAGTTCTTGACCACTTTTCAAAATTTCCGATTCTCAAACCTGTGAGAAAAGCGTCTACACTCAATGTGTGCCAATTAATCGAGACGGAAGTGTTCCACGTGTTCGGAGTCCCGGAAGTCATAGTCTCTGACAATGGAGTCCAGTTTTGCTCGACTCAGTTCACCAGATTGCTGGACAAGTATGGGGTGAAGCACTTGCGAACGGCAGTTTACTCGCCGCAAGCAAACGCCTCAGAGCGAGTGAACAGGTCTCTATTGTCAGGGATTAGAGCGTATATTCGGAAAGAACATACGAAATGGGATGAGAAACTGAACCCAATAGCTAGTTCCCTCAGGAGCTCTTTCCATCAAGTTACTGGTTTCTCTCCTTATCGAACACTTTTCGGTCAACAAATGATTGAACATGGCAGCTCCTATTCCATCTTGAGGAGCCTTGGAACTCTTAATGAGCCGTTGAGAGTAGATGCTGAGGACAAACTGAGATTGATCCGTGCGAGAGTGCAGGAAAATTTACACCATGCGTTCGAACAGGGCTCACGAGCCTATAATCTCAGGGCGAAACCTGTTGATTTCAAAGTGGGTCAAGAGGTATTTAGACGGAATTTTGCCCAAAGCAACTTCGAACAGCAGACTAGTGCTAAACTGGGACGAAACTTTGTCAAATGTCGGGTTCGAGACAAGAAAGGAAACTCCCTATACGAGCTTGAAGATCTGCAGGGGAAACTGTTAGGTGTCTATCACGCCAAAGACATCAGGCAGTGATCATCAGTCTAGAAACGTCGTCTAGCTATTGTCACGTTAGATCCTGGTAGCCCTAAGAAGGCATCCAGCCAGCTTCACTGGTAAACTATAGGATATCGCGAAGCCCTCCTATTGCCCCGTCAATGGTGGGTGATATACCTGTTGGAATTCAATTTCATCAGCACACCCCTACCTCTTTTGAGTAGATAACCTTTTATAGTCCCTTCCGGATCGGCCTCATTAGGAGGATTTTTTTTTTGTCCGTCCGTCTACAACCTCTCGTTAATCGACAACCGTCGGACATAGCAGTACTAAATCTAGATCCTGGTAGCCCTAAGAAGGCATCCAGCCAGCTTCACTGGTAAACTATAGGATATCGCGAAGCCCTCCTATTGCCTCGTCAGTGGTGGGTGATATACCTGTTGGAATCCACTCCTGTATAAGACTGTCAGCATGTCACTACTTCGACGACGCCTTGGAGACACACCCTTGAACAATCGCCGGTCGGAGATCAGGGTGAGATGTTGGGCCGGGATAGCTTGGCGATCAACCCTATACTTTTATATATATATTTATGGTTAATAGTATACTCAGCCAGGGGCTTATATATATGTACTTACCTTGAAGTGAGGATATTTTTTTTCTCTGAAATTATAACGTAAACATGAAAGTCTGAAGGTTTTAATTCTTCCTTCACCATCCTGAAGCCCTCTCTCATGGAATGAAGGTCTGCTAGGCTCGCCTAGTCTCTCTCTCTCTCTCTTTTACGGGTCAATAAGGGACTCTGAAGAAGTATGCCCCTCAGAGTCAGATGGGAGGATGGGGCAGGCAAGGAAGGCAGAACATCTGCGCCTTCGTTTGTATACAGGTAAGTGACGTAAGGGTCCCTTCAGGACCGAATGTGTGCCGGCTTTTTGTGTTAGGTAGGCACGAATTTTTTTGATTATGGGTGACGGCAGCGGCAGGTCCTTTGTGGAACCCCCCACAGTCTCCGCCAATAGTTGAGGCGAACTAGCGTGCCGCCCTGCAGTCAACGCTGTCCGTCGAGTGATCTGTCAGCTCATGCTGGTAGTCGGGACTTTACGTCCGATGTCAATCACTCATCATAGTATCATAACATAATTATGTTGAATTGTGAATCTCATCGATTCCGCAGAATGTATTCCTTCGCTCCTTATTTTGTTGTCGACTTATCCCATGCTGACAGGGGTTCCAGGTGGAAGTATTGTGGGTACCTATTACGGCCCCTTGAGCTGAGGCTCCTAACTTACATGTATAAAAAACTTACTCTGTTAATAAAAATTTAAATTTGTTCACGCAGGTTTGTAGATTCATTCCACCTTTCTGCCATAATTTCCCGGGAATTCTTCACGCTTCGCTACTTGGAACCGCATTTGATCGCACTTCATCTCTGATATCTGTATGATCCCTTCCTATTATTAATCGTAATTTGGGTACTTTTGTAATTCCTGAGGATGATAATGTGCGTAGCTGCCCCAAAGTTTTTCTCACTATCCTACGGGGGCAGTATCCCGATTCTCTTGTTCGCAATCAGGACGAATCCTCTCCCCAACTGGTCAATTTGATGATTCTGATTCGATTTGCTACTCTCACAATTTTCTTTTCTAAAGAAATTTTTATTTTAAAATTTTTCTTGAATATGGGCATTTGATGGAAACTTACGTGAGGAATTAAAATTCCGTTGCCGATGGATGCTTTTGGTAAATTTCGATTAACCTTCTCAATGGCCATGCACTTCCCGCGATAATGATGATCAGTCAGACAAAATGTCTATCTTCTTCTTCTTTTTCATACGATTTCCTGTCGGGAACCCGTCTCAGTCAGCCTTGGGACGTATGGTCGAGTCTCGACAACCGCACGTTGGTCGTGTGCTCGCTAGGTGCTGCTGCTAGCCATTGGGTAGCATGTTGCTGCCTGTAGTATGCTACGACCATAACAGTATGTAATATGCAGGAAATATTACAAATGCTGAAATAAGTGTAGCACAAAATCACTGGCAGTAGAAATTTGGAAAACATCTTTTAAGACAGAAGAGAAACAGCAAGCTCAGGCCAACAGCAACAGACAAAATGTTCTACCCACTATAGGGCAACATACTGCAAATACGTAATGCAGAACAGCAGCAAGTCGAAGCAGACATCGGGCAAAACCAGATCATACTTTCCCACCATTATCAACAACCGATGGAGCGACTACAGTAGATTTAGGGTCTTTACTTGTATTAAAGAGCGTCAAGTCAAGATATGGTTATATCAAGCGAAGTAGTAAAGTTGGAAGTAATATAAAAATTAAGTTAGTTATGTAGGATATGGGAAGCTTGTTTATATTAACAGAAAGAAGAGTATAAAATTGATAAGAATGTATAATATCAATCCTTTTCTCCTAAGAGCAAATATAAAAATAAAAATGGGTAAATTATTATTTAAAAACTAACGATGAAACTGTTTGAAATGTTTAGAGAAAGTAAGCTAAACAGAAAAGAAGAAAATGTTATCAGGAAATAATAAAAAAAAGAAGAAAAAGGGTGACAATACTTTTAATGTGCAAGAAGCACAAAACTACTAATTACAAATTATTAAATATATATATTTATGTATGCAATCAGAAAAGGAATATAACATATGTACCTATAAGCAAGCAAGTAGTATATTTTTTTTACTAGTTGAGTCCACTAAGAATTATAAGAAATGAAATGGATGTAGTCAAAAAAATTTTTTGTTAAGACGATTGTGAAGAAAAACTAAGAAAAACAGAGTATAAGAAAGACATTAAAAAAAAAAGATAATTAAATATGAGCAGAAAATAAGAACGAGATTAAAGGTGAAAATAAAATGAAAAGAGAAATTATATGTGAAATAAAAGATATAAAATGACGTAAAAGAGAAAAATGTAAGAAACGAAAAATAAGAAGACTTAGATAGTAAGTATGTAATGAAAAATGTATGGTAATTATTAGTAAGGCGATTGTTTACTACTAAGCGACTCAGGTGCTGCAACCGGTAGAGCAAGCGGCAAGGTTGTTGTCGTTTGTTTACATCCGCGTTGCGAGTAAAAGTTTACTTCCGAATAATATTGGAGCATAAAAGACCAATGACTGGTCTGGCGAGTGCCGTTTAATTATCAGTCATCGCAGTGTCATGTTTCGGTTCGGGTTAGTTGTAAAGTATTAAGATAGGTCAGTATTGGGCAAAATAAAGCTTTCTGTCTAAAACAATTCATGTGTTACGATTTATTAAAGAAGTTTTTCGTTGTGCGATTGCTTTGGGACACGACATATGAATGGCATGCAAATTTTACAATTTTCGACATCTTTAAAAACATTCTAAACGTTATGTGTATGCTCTCTCCGGTGACTGGCCTTTCCATTTCCATGTAAAATGTTTTAATGTATAAACACAATTGCGACTGCGACGGTCGATTTTACTGTTGTCATACAATACGTATCCATTGAGAATTGAGTTCAATTTAATGAATACTATTGATTATAGACTATAATAGATATCTCCAGATTTTTTTCTGTGTTACATAAAAGATGTATCTACTTACACCCACTGACTTATAACAATAGACCGAATTGAACAAAATTACTGTTGGTTGCTTTGATACAGTGAAAATATATTCTATCTGTATATTTAATGAATGAGTGTCCGCACATGGTCCATGTGTTACGCTCCTCCTTGAGACGGGTGGTTCGCTAAATGATATAATAAGTGACGGGCGCCATGTAATTTTTATTTAGAGGAAAATCACAAAACTTATTTTTAGTTCAAATTGTTATAAAATTTATTTCAGTGATCAGTTCTATAAATTTGTTACGACAGGAATGCGACTGGATAATAATAATATCGACAGTGTAAAATTTGCATGAAGCTACTAATTAATTCACGTGTATTTGCACTACCCCGGTTGAGCATCGTAATTAACTCGAATGTTACGGATTTTAGAAATCTTTCTTTGCATCACCATGCGCCAACCACCCACAAAATAAAAAACTAAAAAAGCTAGAATTGGTTTAAGCTTAATTCTTATGATACCGTAGATGAATGCTCGTGTAATTTCGTCTGGTCCCCCATCTGTGCAAGTTTGATTATTGAAGTGGTTTTCCGCATATATTTCTAGAACGGTTTGACGGAAGTAAAAATGATTATAACCAATTTCATAGGATCTCATATTCTGAAGAGCTTTTCAGTACAATTAATACGTCTAGGACTGACTGTTCTCACAGTATACGTTAAACAACCTAAATTTTTATATGGCAACACCAAGAAGTGGTTGTCCGATTTGGTCCATTTTTGAAGCTTTTACTATTGCTATGAAAACATCGTGTACAAAATTTCGGCTCCCTAGGTCGACGCGCTCTCAGGCAGTGTTCAAATGTATAGTGTAAAACGATATTTTTGTGTGGCAACCCTACGAAAGGATTCGTCCCATTTTCGAACTTATACTTGCATTTTTTTTTAAAAAAATTTGTGGGCAAAATTTCAGCTCTCTTACGTCGACGCGTTTTCAGGCACTGTCCAAATATATAATAAAAAACGAAATTTTTGTATGGTAACCAAAAGGGAGACAAATCGGGTAACTCCTTTCTAGTTAAACTTAAATTTAATATTCTTTGTAAAGCCCGTGTGCAAAATATCATCTCTCTAAGTGAACGCGTTCTCGAGTTATCGTGAGGACGACCGGACAGAAGGACATACAAAAATCTAAATAACTTTTAATATTAGGCGTGGGTGTCCAACCCATTTTTCTATACTAGAATTATTTCTGTGCGTTATAAACGGAATGACAAACTTAGTATGTATAACCTATGATTTCTTCTAGGGTATAAAAAGAAAACAATACTACTGCATATATAAAATAACATATTCCGTAGTTGATATATTATCCCACACAACCTAAGGCAAAGTCCACACAGATGTATCAAACTCAGCCGTCGGCGAAGCAAGAAGCAATTACCTTGCAACATTCTAAGAAAAACGAAAAAGTAACGCCTAAAAAGGAATTATATACAACAAATTCAATTACAGGAAATAAATATAAGAGGAAAAGCAAGTCAAACGAAGGTTCAGCTGAAAAGTATCAAACTCAGCCGTCGGCGAAGCAAGAAGCAATTACCTTGCAACATTCTAAGAAAAACGAAAAAGTAACGCCTAAAAAGGAATTATATACAACAAATTCAATTACAGGAAATAAATATAAGAGGAAAAGCAAGTCAAACGAAGGTTCAGCTGAAAAGTCAGTTATATTACAACATGTACGCTACTTATACCCGGACTATGAGACCCCGGAAGACCCAAAATAGTAGGGTAAGGAGCCCCAAGAGTGCGCAGTTTTCAAGGAAACATGTATAATTTGAAAATAAAACGACTCAATAATTAAACTATACAGGAAAATAAAGAAAAAAAAACGTATCTATAGTTTTCTTCAAATAAAATGGACAAACATAACATAATATTTTTGCGCACTCTTGTCATATCCAGTCCTCAAGAGTGCGCAAATAATCAAGAGTGCACACGGTATTTTTATTGACATAAATCACACAAATAGTGTCCTATCCCTATGTAAGAAGGGCACTTGTCGTGCCACCATTCTGTGCGCTTCGCTTGCAGTTGGTTCGCAATTTTTATTTTACAGATTACCAACGGATAAAGTTTTGCGCCAAAGGTGGTTTATTGCAATAGGTATTGATGAAAATAATTTAAAAAATCAAGTATTCATATGTTCGGAACATTTTTCGTCGAAAGATTTATTATTATTACAAAAACGGTTTTAAGAAAAGATGCTGTACCGGTGCTTGATCTGAATGTAAGTTTAATTCATTCTTCATTAAAGAACATACATATAATAATGCATATAAATTAGAAATTATTGTAACATTTTTCTAAAATGTAGAAATCTGAGAAAGACAAAATCGTGAAACGGAAGGCTGACAAGACAAATGCAAGAAACAGCGAAACAATCAATAGTAAGGATTCTGAGCAAATTACTGCAAAGAGATTGGTAATTTAAATTCATATTATATAGTTTCGTTTAAATGTTATATATATATAAACTTTTACACATTTAAAATAGAAACATTCAAAAGGCAGTAACTTAGAAAGGAACGAGCCCAGAGAGCTAAATGAAACTTTAGCAGCGACAGCAGTAGGTTTAATATACACAGGTAAATATTCTATAATTTAAAAATCTAAATAAAATTGAATGGCCAATTCTTAGATGAAGGGCAGAAAATGGACATAGTACATATGGAGACCAGTGTGATTGGAAATGAAGAATACGAGAAAGTTCTGCGAATAGACTGGTATAATTTCAACATTTTTTTTAATTAATTGTATTTAAATCCTATTCTCTTAATTAGAAATCAGGGACTGATTACGAAAAACACTTCCGAGGATTTTAACTTCATTGAAGAACCGGACCAAAGCTCACTAGAGGAGTCATTAATAGTAGAGGTCACAGATGTAGCATGTGAAACGGAAAATTCAGCTGTGGTAATATTATTTTGTGCTTTAGTAAGGTAGCTATTGCTTGTTCATTTAAAAGTTCATATAATAATATTTTTAGAAGTGATATAGATTACCTGTCCGTCTAGTTTTTAACATATTATATGTATATTTACTTGTAAATCTTCAATGAAGCTTTAAGTCATTTCTAAAAATCTTCAATCAAGCTTTAAGTCATTTCTAAAAATACTATTTTAAGTAGGTATATGGTTACTATGCAATAACAACTCTATTATTTTTTAAAGTTAAGTGCTGTGTATTTACACTAATTTAGTAATATTAATTACTACAAGTTTTTTAAAAGTTTTACTTTGTTTGAAATAAATTTAGAGTTGTCGTCGTAAACCAATTGTTTTGTTTTATTAATGGTGTTGGTGCTGTATATGTATATTCCTCGTCCGTTACCAAATTTTATCCGGAAGAATTTTTCTGTGTTACGTCGCTTATGAATTGTAGGATTTATTTTACAGTATAATTATTTCCTATTAGGTAAAAATTTTGTCTACGGTAAATAGTGAGAATTTAGAAAAAAAGAATAATGATTTAAGAAAAAAGGTGCAAAATAAAAATAAGACAATAAGAGCACTAAGGGCATCAGTTCGACGCAAAGATAAAAAAATTGGAATGCAAAATAATATAATCGAATATCTGAAAGAGAATAATTTGATCCAAGAGGAATTGGAGGAGGTACTTGAACGCATTTCAGTTCCAAATAGAGAAATCTTGCAAAGAGAGTTTCTCAAAGTCTAAGGACAAAAAACTCTCAAAGAATACAATCCCCAGCTTCGAGCTTTTGCTTTAAATTAAAATTTTATATCGCCAAAGGCTTATGACTTTCTCCGAACAACTTTCAATTGCTCTCTACCACACAAAAGAATACTGGCAAGGCGGTATGAGAATGTTGACTGTAATCCAGGCTTTACAAAGCAGTCATTTGATGCTATAAAGCAGGCTGTAGATTCAGCTGCAGCTAAGAGCGAAAAAATATATCTACAATTAATATTTGATGAAATGCACATTCGACAGCACTTGACTGGAATGGCAAGGAGGCTACAGGTTTCGTCGATGTTGGTGATGGAGGAAATAGTGAAGTTATAGCGACACAAATGTTGGTATTTATTGCAGTGTGTATTAATAGAGCTTGGAAAATACCAGTTGCCTTTTTTCCCATTTTATCTATTAATGCCGAGCAAAAGAAGAATATCATAATGCTATGTTTGGAGCGTTTAAAAGATACAGATGCAGAGATCGTTGGTGTAACTTTTGATGGCACCTCTACAAACCTGACAACTTCAAAGCTCCTTGGTACTGATATAAGAAAACCAGATTCTGTGCCTTATTTTCATATGGAAGATGATGAAGCAAAATATATCGCTCATCCAGATCCGGTTCATATGCTCAAGCTTGTTCGGAACTCCTTGTACGACCTTGGAGTGATTGTAGATGGCGATGGTAATGAAGTGAAGTGGATTTATTTAAAAAAGCTTGTTGAACTGCAAGAGAAAGAAGGCTTACACTTGGGTAATAAATTGAGAAAAGCACATATATACTTCCATCAACAAAAGATGAAAGTTAAGTTAGCGGTGGAAACTTTCAGCTAATCAGTTGCAGATGCCATAGACTTTTGTAGAAAAGTCTTGAAAATAGTGGCCTTCGTTGGCAGCGCCGCAATTACTAAGTTCATTAGAATGTTCAACGATATTTTTGATATAATGAATAGCCGGAAAGTCTCTGAATATCAATTTAAGAAAAGAGCTCTCTGTACAAATAATTTTCATATTGATGAATTTATAACACCTGCAGTAACTTATAATTCTCAACTAAAATTAATTTCCGGAGAAAAGATTATTAAAAACCGACGAAGTGTCGGATTCTTAGGATTGATGCGTGGTCTTCAGAATGTTAGAATATTATATAATAGGTTTATTAAAACTGGAAAGGTATTATTTTTCCCTTTATACAAAGTCAACCAGGATCACATCGAGCTAACATTTTCTTTAATTCGGTTGACTCTTGGACGCAATAATACGATCAGTCAAAATAAATGAAAATGTGAGCAGGTTGAGGATGATAACTTCAAACTCTGAGGAATCAGAAAATTTGAATGACATTCCACTCAAGTTTTTAGAAGACCATAGTTATGTTTGCGATCCGAGTTATATATCTGACTACATAAAACATGTTGTAGAATACATTGCTGGCTTTGTTGTATTTTCCTTGAATAAAAAACTAAATTGTGAAGAATGTCTAGCTGCTCTGCAAGGAGAATATTCCCAGCAGTCTCTAATTACGTACAAAAGTATAGGCTTTTTAAAAGTACCATCGCCAAGCGTTAAAGCTATTTGTGAAAAAACGGAAAAAGAGCTCCGTCATGCGGTGCTTTTAAGTAATAAAGAGAACGAGATTAACATCTTAAATAGTATGGATTTTAAGTTCCTCTTAGTAAAAGTACAAAAGTCGCTTATCGGTCAAAACTTATTCCAAGATCAAACAGGTCAGATGACAGAAAGTGAACATTGTGGATTGCTTGTAAAGTTGATATCAGAAAAGTATCTAAATATCCGGTACCATTATATTTCTAAAAAGGCATCTGATAAAATATCTTTAAGGCAAAAATATACCAAATTAGTTTTATTTAAAGGTATGTAGCCAGATAACTTCTAAAATACCCAATAAAAATTAAGTTCCAGAGAAAAGCATGACTTTATTTATTTTAAAATAATCTTAAATCTGTGGTCTTTATAGAATGAATACGATGGTGTATATGCCTCTCCGGGAAGCTGGCCATCTAAAATAAACAGCTAACGCGCCCATGTACAACACCTCCTAGGTGGTGTGAAGGTTGTATGTTGAATATGAAAACATTGACTTACTTTTATTTATTTAAACTCTTGCTTTGCTTCCAATTATACAAAAATTGTTTATGGTAAAGAAATACTGGCATGTGTATGAATTATCCATCTTCTTCTGAAAATATAAATATTTTTTTCCATCAGTTACTGTTCTGCCAAAAATAATTCCCAGCAATGAATTTGTTCAAGGAGAACAAATATTAAAAAAAAAGACACAATAGACCCGTGTTTAAAATTTTTATAATTGTCAACCAATAACATAAAATAGATTGATAAGCAGGTAAAAAACAAAAACAAAATATTTTATATTTTAAGTATACTACCACTATAAATATTTATAATTTTCACTTAAATAATATTCAAAATTTCCCGCCATTAATAAGCATGGCGACCCCCAAATGTCGAGAAATGTTCTTGACTTCACTGGTGTACCCAACACAACTCTAAAGTGGTTACGCTGCAACACGGTTCATGTCAACTCCATTTAGTTTCCTGCTCGAAGGGTTGTAGCAAGAACTCAGTCTAGACCCAAATTTAACCGTGGACAAGAAAACTTCGATATCAGCGCTCTGCGAAGAGTACAATGATATCTTCTCCCTCAAAGGTGGCAAGCTCACCTATACAAATATGATAACGCATAACATTCCATTGGTGCAAGATCAAGCACCAATCAATGAGAAAATGTACTTACCTGAAACAGCGGAGAGTAATCAACGAACAGCTGAAGGAAGTGCTAGAGATCGGGATAGTCCAGTCTCGTAAAAGCCCTTGGAACTCACCTCTACTAGTTGTCCCCAAGAAGGCGTGTTGCAGCAAAATGCGAAATAAACATATACATACATACATTTCAAATAAAAAAAAACACTGGTTGAACTTAATGATAAAATCATGAATACTAAGTGATTGGGTAGCTCTGAAGTCATCTAGTACAAGTGCTAAAAAGAGAACACATAAAATTACACAAAGTAAAATTCTTTTTATTAACAGATCAAAATTTATTTATAAATAAATTTTAATAGAAATACTTATTTGGCAGATCTGAACATCTACTCTGTGAACATTTGCCGGCCTGCAATCAAACAACCTAATTAGTTCCAATCGCAAAACAGTTCATAAGCCGCTGTAACCAAATGAACTCTTGCATCCACTTCTCAAGGTTGGACACACTGATGAGGGAATAAAATTGGGAAATTTAGCATTGACGTCGGCGATATTCTACATAATGTCGTGACGAATGATTGGCTATGGTCACGAAGCTCATCCAGGGTGTATAAGGCTGAAAGCAGTAAAGTCGAGATCACTGTGTGTCCATCAGTGATCTAGTGAAGCGCTAAGCTATTATGGTCGTAGCGTATTGCATATAGCAATATGCTACACGTACTGAAGCGTGTAGGCGGCTGCGTCAAGCATATAAAAATGAACGCACCCCGACCGAGAGAGATGCATTTCCTCAACCTCAGTATGACATGTTGGTGGAAGGAAAGAAAGAAGAAGACAACCGACTCATTTTGGCAAACCTTTCACAGTGAACGCGTCAAAAGAAAAAAATATTATTCGAAAACTGTCCAAAGCCATCGGCAAGATATTCCATCCATAACGTAAGTCCAAAAGATTTTTATCCTTACTATTATTAACATTTCAATTAGGAAAAAAATATTTTCTTCGTTAGCAGAAGAAATCCGCCACCTGCATGGGAGTGCGAAGTTTAGATAACCCCACTAATTGCAAGTTAATTTCCGCATGGAGCACCCTTCCCGACTGGTCTGAAGTTGATCAACCTATCATACTTTGGGAGAACGAAACAGCGTTCGCGGAAGATAGTAGTTCAGGGAACGGCAAGGAATATTATCCCTCATCGAAAGCTGCAATAAAAACTTTATTCATCAATGGGTTGTGGGAGTTCGGGTGCTCTCCGTTACCCGGAAAAAATGTGAATAATTCTTACCGAGGACATTCGAACGAAGCGTAAAATTAGATTAGATTACAAATCTGAAGTTTTTCAACATCTCAATGGCGCTGAAGCTGATGTTAAATTGGATGCTAATACACAGACTGGAGAAGGAACTTGATATAAAGTGAATTTTATGACATATCCCAGTATCATTCATGGAAATGGCCCAAGTAATGTCAACGTAAGTTCATTTGCAAACCACCTTGCTGGGACTTTTACTGCAGGCGAGTGCAAAATTTATGAAGAACATAAAATTAGTTTAAATTATTTTAGAAGAACTAAATTTACCGATTGTAACACTTGCAATTTTCATAGAGAGAGTAGTTCCTTTCTTTAAAGAGTTTTTGGAGAAAACTTTATCAAAGTTGTAGCCTTTTCAATGAGCGTACGCAATCGTTCTCGTATACTTGCAACGAGATTAGGCAATTATGAGACATTTACAGCAGTTGACTTTATGTGATGTGACTGTGAAAAGATATTCAATTTATTTTTTGTTGTTCTCACATTCTACCGCAAGATTTTCGTGCAGTGATTTTTGCAAGACAGACTATTGCATTATAAAGTGTATATAATTATACCTGTGTAGGGCACTCAAAATAAAATTAGGGCAAGTGGCAAACATGTCATGTAAATGGTAGTAGCCGTTGAATTATTCTCGAATGGAAAACCATTGGATTTTCTCTTAAAACGACTATGTTTACTTGGATCCCTTCCAGTGATGGGTCACTGGACAACTGAAGGATTCTCCTGTTCTTCTGTACCTTTATTGACACATATTTTCTAATTTATATTTAGAAATTTCAATCCAGTGAAAGCAAATAGGAAACACACCATAACCTCAATTCATTAACAACTTTGTCCCAAAGATAGAAAATGTGTTTCTGGGAAATTATTTCCATGAAAGACTACACCAAGTGTTGATAATGAGAGAAAACGTAATTATATTTAGATATAAAATGTATAGATCTAAGCTAAAGTGAGTGACGGTAGTAGCAAAATGGACAAAGCAGGATCAGATTCGGATTACTCTGATTCTTCAGAGAGTGTTTCTTAGACAAGTTCAGGATCAATTGCAAACAAAAATATATTTTTATATAAAATTTGTATAGAAAGCGACATTGGCTTTTAGTTCAGTATATCAACATCCTGCTTTGTACTATTTCGAACTCTGTTTAAAGAAAAAAAAGGGGGTTAATTTCGTCAAGATATATATATACTTTAGATACGAGTGCCGCGGGGCAATTTCATTTTAAATTAACCGTATTATTTTGTTGTGATATGACCTACTAAGCACAAGCCGAGGCTGAATTTCAGTTTAATTCCCTAACTAGGTGGCGGATGTTGAAGCTTCATTAGGCTGTGGAATTTTCACCGTGACTATTATTGAGATTATATATTTCTTTTGGTATACGCATGCTTCGGCTTCAATAATTACTTGCTCGTAGGACTTTTTTTCATTGACAGTCTTTTTCTGTAACTATATATATATTTTCGATTTAATAATAGCATTTACATAATTATACAGCTAATCTAAAGTAACTATATATATATATCCTCGATTTAATAATAACATTTACGTAACTATACATCTAATCTAATGGAGTCATTGTTCGTGTATACTTTGGATAATAATTTTTCTTACGGACTCTATATATATATATATCTATATACCTACCTTTAATGATGTACATACTTACCCGTATCTAGTAATAAGGGCCTTACGTAGGATTTTCTTTTATTGACATTCTTTTTCTATAACTATATATATATTTTCGATTTAATAGCATATTTCCGTAACTATACAGCTAATTTAGTAAAATCTTTGTCCGTGTATATTTTTTTACGGACTCTATATATATATCTATATACCTACCTTTAATGATGTACATACTTACCCGTATCTAGTAATAAGGGCCTTACGTAGGATTTTCTTTTATTGACATTCTTTTTCTATAACTGTATATATATTTTCGATTTAATAGCATATTTCCGTAACAATACAGCTAATTTAGTAAAATCTTTGTCCGTGTATATTTTGGGAAAATTTTTTTTAGCTGACTATATATATCTATATACATACTTAATGCTATACGCTTATGTAGTTTTATAATTCAATGGTATTCTTACGTATATACCTTTTTATTGTACTCACTTTGAATTAATGAGATTTTTTTGGTATACCTACGTATGTATATACCTTTTTCTGTACTTACCTAATGCTATACGGCTATATATTTTTATAATTTAATGGTATACTTACCTAGAGACCTATGTATGTACTTACCTTGAATTGAGGATATTTTTCCTTGATAATTATAACGTAAAAATGAAATCTTGAACGTTTTAATTCTTCCTTTACTATCCTGGAGCCCTCTCACATAAGATGTAGGTCGTCTAGGCTCGCCTAGTCTCTCTTTCTTTTTTCAGGTCAATTAGGGACTCTGAAGAAGTATGCCCCTCAGAGTCAGATGGGAGGCTGGGGCAGGCAAAGAAGGCAGAACATCTGCGCCTTCGTTTGTATACAGGTAAGTGACGTAAGGGTCCCTTCAGGACCGGATGTGTGCCGGCTTTTATTGGATAATCACGACGAATTTTTTTTGATTATGGCTGACGGCATCGGCAGGTTTTTGTGGAACCTCCCCACACTCTCCGCCAATAGCTGAGGCGAACTAGCGTGCCGCCCTGCAGTTAATGCTGCCCGTCGAGTGATCTGTCAGCTCCCAAGCGAATCACTCCTCATAGTTCCATAACAAAGCAGTGACCAGTACTGAAGTGCTAAACGTTCGATAGTGAAGCACAGATCAGATATATACAGATATCCAGCTTCGCAAAATTACCCGGTCACGATTTTAAAAACCCTTGCTCTGGTACCACCATTCCGTCAGAAGTGCTGGGTGCGTGACCATAATAAAATGAAAACGAATGAGGATCACAGCCAGATTTGTGTGCCAACTGCTAATGTCAAAATGCCAACTGCTAATGTCACAATTCCAACAGTAGATAAGCTATGCGGACTCTGTCTCACTTTTTAAGCCTCCAGGATTTCGCTACAGATGGGGCCCACCATCGCTAGGTGGTTTGAGTCCGTGCTAAATGCAGGTATGTGCCTTGGTTGTATTGGTTTGTGTCTTGGATACACCATTGCGCCTTGAATGCACCATTGTGTCTTGGGTGCACCATTGAGTCTCGACTAGCGGGATTAATCGGTACTACCGGGATGTATCATTTGATCTTGACTGCACCCTAGCGGCATTAGCCGGTACTACCAGCATGCTCCCGTACTACGGTTTTCTTAAATAGATATGTGTTGTGCCTAAATGTAGGCTTTTGGTTTCATTGAGTCTCGACTGCGCCCTAGCGGGATTAATCGGTACTACCCGGATGTATCATGTGATCTTGACTGCACCCTAGCGGCATTAGCCGGTACTACCGGCATGCTCCGGTACTACGGCTTTCTTGGATAGATATGTGGTGCGCCGAAATGTAGGCTTTTGGTTTTGAACTAATATTAGTAATAATTAAAGTTGACGCTAGGAAATTTTTGTTCATGCCAATGGATTCTAGATGGCTGCGGTGGGGGGTATTAGGGGGGACGAAATTTTCATCAGAAATCTTCTATGCGCCATTTCTTGAGTAAGGTACCCTAGCGGTCTTAGCCGGAACTACCAGCATGCCTTGATTTTACTGTTTTCTTTTATTAGCGGGAGAGTTCTAGATATCGGCATGACGTCATCAAGGTTTTGCTGCACCTAAATAAGTTTTCTTAGCAGGGAAGTTGTAGATATCAGCATTATTCGAATTTCACAACATGACATCACCATGAACAGATTCTAGACGATGTCAGTGAGGGTTCTGGGGTATGTGTGTATTGAAAAGTCCTATGTTCTATAAACACTTGTTTTTATTTCCAATAAAATTTCTTATTATAAAAGTATTTCTTATAGCACATTGTCCAATATGAACTTTTCAAGATGGCGCATTTGTGTTAATCTCTATTAGTTTTCCACAGTTGTATTCATCTTCAACGTTAATAAGGATTTCACCCTCTCTAACTATTTTCTGCACGAAATGAACTTTTTCAGCTCCCTTTACATATACGGTTTTGTTTCGAAGCAGTGGTTCAACTATAGTGTACAGCTTGTGATACGGTATGTAGCCATCATCCCAGCGGAATCCATGAAAATTCTGTTGAAGCCATTTTACTTGTCTCTTTTTTGCTGAAGTCAAATATTTGTATCTGAACGGTGGTTGAAATATAAAGTGCTGCATCTGGTTTTCATTGTTTAAAATTGCCAGTTCTTTAGTGATGAATTCATTGAGATTTGTTTTGAATCCTTGGACGTCTCCGATGACAGCCATCTTCTTAATTTAACTTTCTAACTTGACTTGTCAGCGGACTGTGTTCCACTATTCGATCGTGTAGAAGCAGGCAATATGCTGTTGTATTAGCCGGTATATTTTCAGATGTCTTGAATTCTAGCCTTATGTCAACAGGTCCAGTTTTTATTGTTTCATTTTGATGTGAGCAATCAATGACAGCGATCGGAGCATCGGTTTTGAACTTCTCCCATGTGAGGAACGGCTGATACTGATGACCATAGTATGATTGTGTAAACTTTATATACATCTCATATAGCAATGCGTATCTATTCAAATCAAATTTCAAATTCAAATCATCATAGGGATATGATTCTGAGTTCAAATGAACTGTAACATCGGTGAGTTGACAGTGATCAAACTTGCTTGCATCTTTGGTTTTATCGTTCCTTCGATCCGTTTGTAATGCTAAGATAAAAAATCGAGGTTTCTCCAGTTGAGTGGAAGTCTTAACTGACCAGGTTTGATGCGTGGATTCCGGTACTACTGGATACTCATATATGTCCCAGATGCGGAATGGTATTTGTATCGGGCGACCTCTCCCGATAATTTTAAATAGTTGCAGCTTTTCATCATCGGAAACTGTAACATGCGGAATGCTCCATTGAAGTTTGGTAATTTCAATTTTCACCACATCAGTGGGTGATATAATGGCATTATCGTCTGTCCTGCTCCGGATCAATATGAGTTCATGTTTGGAATTTATCAGAATTTTCTTGTAATCTTCAACGAATCCCAATAAATATTTCAGAGGTACACAATAGTTAAACAGTCCATTGGCTGGTATAACGGATGAATCTGGTGACCAACTGCCGTTGAGTAGTATCCTGCTTACATTTGCATTTAGCGATACGTAGTTTTTTAATGTTGTCGCAATCCCAAGATTTCTTGTACGATCGATTTCCACTGCATTCAATTCATAGCGTATTTCCTCAAAAAGAAATGGTAGAACGTTGATAGCTAATTTTGCAGTTGCTGAAACGGTTCCATCCAGCTTTGTTAGAGATCGCTCAATGTAAAGAAAACTCCTGCTGGGTAGAAGATTCAAGTCCTGATGTTCTACAGAGATACGGATTTCATCGCTGTTTTTAAATGATGTTAGAAATGGTGAATAGGAGTGATGTTCAAATTTAGTAACACTGTTATCAAAGCGAGCGTCTGGTGCAATATCTAGTATTCCTTTATTCATTGTTTCAGCGTTAAGCCTATCGATTGTAAATATGCTGTATTTGCAGGTGTTAATGTAGGTCTTGATCGCTTCAAGGTTGTCCGCTGACTAATGATCTTGTCTGCTCCGAACTCGTATTTATCATTATTGTATATCAACATGCTGTGGCTTCAAATGTAACCTGATGGTTATAGTCTCTCCTCTGAAGTTGATTAAGTCACCGTCTTGGTCAAGGAGCTTCAATGTTAGAGAACTTATACGTTTGGTGTTCACAGGCAAATAGATTACATTTTTGGGTACCTCCACTATTTTATACCCAGGCCCCACGTTCGGTGAAAACTCGTGGAGAGTGTGTACTTGTGTGTTGTTGAAGAATGATCCTGATATAATATTACATTCGATGCGTATAGTATTTACTATAATGATGTTGACTGGCAACTCTGATGTATGCACTATATTAGCAGATAAGTTTCTTTTACTGAATCCTAGCAGAGGAGCTATGGATCTCTGTTTTTCAAAATGTATTTCTTCAGCTACCTTAACTTCACTCTTCAATGTATTATTGTTAGCCTTTATTGTAACCTTTATCCTTCTCCCTTCTTTATCCAAGTATCCTTGTACATATTTTGCTATATCATCAATCTCATAGGATCCAACAGGTATCTCAACAACCTCATTCCCTACATGAACCAGATTATTGCTCACATCAATATTTGGTATAGAGTTGTATGTTTGAAAATCAATTAATCCACAAACATAATCCGTTGCTAGCTCCAGCGGAGGAAAGTACTCAGCACTGAGTAGAGATGAATTCCCCGTGAGAGTAAGTGTTAACGACATGGCGGTTGATAATGAACTGTCACAATTTCAATATAGATACATTTATTTATAGATAATAATTAATGGCTATAACAATTATATAAAAACTCTAAACATAAGTGACCGCAAATTACTGCATCATAGTTCTGATAAGAACTGTAGTTGTACGTAATATTACTACCCAAGTAGTTTATGAGCTCCCTTGGTGGTTGGAGATTGCCAAAGCTATCAAAGTATTCGATGTTATCACCTTTCTTGTAGTACGCTACCCAGTGTGTACCTGCTCCAGTTGAGATGTCCAAGTTAACAATACCGCTTTCTCATTTCCATGACTTTTTAGGAAGATTATCACGCATAAATACTCCTCTGAAGTGCGGCAAGTGTGTGGTATACTTGTGAAGATCCAACTCATTTAGCGGTCGTTTGGGTAGCGTCTTTAATAGTTTTTTGGTTGCGGTTGTAGATAGAGTCCAAGTCCTTTTCTGTATGGCTTCAAGAACAGCCCGTTTCCATCTTTACCAACCGCTATAGTTTCCATTGCTTGGTTACGACGTTTGCTTTCTTCCAATTTTGCCTTTGCCACACTGGTATCATTTACTGCTTTAGCTATGCCTGCTGCACCTCCCGATAGTGCTCCCAATGCTGAAGGCCCAGCAAACAACGGGATGAGGAACGGAAGTGCTCCGCCAACCTTTGGTACAGGTATCACTCGTGGAGTTCTAATTGATTTCTTCTTTCTTTTCACAATATTTTTAGCTGCACTAAGAGCTATTTCTGTAGCTTCCATCAAGTCTTTTGGTTTTTTGATTTTTAAAATCTTTCGTGCATTTCGTACTGCTTCTCGGAATGTGGGTTGGCGTTTATTTTTAGCCTTAAGACCCATACCTAGCTTAATTTTAGCCTTCACTGCGTTTGTTATAAGCCAAGCGTTGGCACGTTCACTGAAATTTGCATCCGTAGATTTTGCACGCTGCCAGGCTTTTTCAGCTAATATTTTATCAGCTATATGTCGATCACTTGTATCTTTATGTCGCGAGTATGCTATATCGTGTTCTTTGCAGGCTGCGTCCAGTGGATTAATGCCTGGATCTCCTCTCGCCAATCTTTTTTGTAACTTTGTTCCTGGTCCACAGTACTGGTATCCCGGTAGATGTAATTCTACAGGTAATTTGTTGATGATTGAATTTAATAGTCCTCTGCCCTCTTTCAAAGCTTTACTGGAGCGTTTCGATTTGTGATCCGGCATCTTATAAGGTTCCGATGATACTGTTGAAATGTAATATAAACAGGTATACTTATAGGAATCCCGTTAGTCTTCAATATGCGGTTCATTAAACAACAACAAGCTTTTCCTGTTTGAAATGCTGATGTAGCTGTTATGAAGGTGAAAAAGAAGCATGGGCCCCTATTGCCTAATAGTATAAGGAGCATCATTGTTGGACCATCGAATTGTGGAAAAACTAATGTTATGATAAGTTTGCTGGAACATCCCAATGGTCTGAGATATGAAAATATTTACATATATTCCAAGTCTTTACATCAACCAAAGTATGAATACTTGAAGCGAGTGATGACTCCATATCAGGATTGGGGTATTATACATTCTCAAACAACTGCGACGTTCTAGCACCAGAGGAAGCCAAATCACATTCAGTGTTTATTTTCGATGATGTAGCATGTGAAAAGCAAGATAATGTGCGATCCTATTTTTGCATGGGTCGCCACGAAGATATAGACAGCTTCTATCTCTGTCAAACATATACGCGTATACCAAAGCACTTAATACGTGACAATGCTAATTTAATCATCTTATTCAAGCAAGATGACTTGAATTTGAAACATATTTATAATGATCATGTGAACACAGACATGAAGTTTGATAAATTTCGAAGAGCCTGTGCTGAGTGTTGGAAGGATGAATATTTTTTCTTGATGATTGATAATGTTATCTCATTAAACAAGGGGCGCTACCGTAAAGGATTTGATACCTTCATTGTACTATAAAAGGGTGAAACATGTGATATCTTAATAAGTCGAAGTTGTTACTCAGTCGAAAGCACACCGAATCCTGTGGACCTGCTGAGTAGATTAAAGCTGTTCACCTATTATCAGACCTGTTTGAAAAGCTGTTAAGCTGTTATCAGAGCTGTTTGAAAAGCTGTTAAGCTGTTATCAGAGCTGTTTAAAAGCTGTTAAGCTGTTATCAGAGCTGTTTGAAAAGCTGTTAAGCTGTTATCAGAGCTGTTTTAAAAGCTGTTAAGCTGTTATCAGAGCTGTTTGAAAAGCTGTTAAGCTGTTATCAGAGCTGTTTGGGAAGCTGTTAAGCTGTTATCAGAGCTGTTTTAAAAGCTGTTAAGCTGTTACCAGAGCTGTTCGGAAAGCTGTTAAGCTGTTATAAGAGCTGTTTGGAAAGCTGTTTGAAAAGCCGTTATTCAGTTAATATCGAAGATGAATGAAAATCTACTAAAAGAAATCATCAAGACAATCTGTGGAATATTTACATACAAGTGTTTTGCTAATTAAAAATAAAAAATAAAAAAAATGTTCCACCAAGTGCCCAAATACTCCTCGATTGAATATATTAAAAGACAAGGAATGCAGTGCGAAGGAAATTTAAAGCTCTAAAGACGGGAAGGATTGAAGCAGAAACACAACTTGAAGAAACTTTCCAGCCAATCACCAAACCCTCAAAAGAGTTTGTTACCAGAGTCAAAAACGAGCCACCAGTCAAATTGGAGCCAAAAGAAGAAGAAGAAGAAGACAACGAAATTGTGGAACCTTTTACTCCTCCAAAACGAAAATATGTGAAAATGGAGGCTAGTAGCACACCTTTAAATTATGGAGATTATTCCTTAACATCTGAAGAAGAATTCGCAACACTCAAACATTCAAGAACATTGACAGGAAGGTCTCCTGTCACCTCCCCCGATACGTCTGGATACATAGTTTCAAACTATTTAAAGCTATTCACTGATAATAGCCCTAAAATTGATCCAACCTATGGAGTTTACTATGATGACAACGCGTGGAGAATCGGTAATTCAACGTTTGATGTTGATGATGTAGGAAATATTGTTATCAAGGGGAAGAGCTATAAAACAACTTTGGGGTTATGTGAGCTGCTATTTATGAAGGGTCCTGTAAAAAGTCTATATAATAAAGAGGATTTAACTAATTATGGATCTATTTTGAGAGATACCAATGCATATAAACGTGACTATGCTGAAGATGGACAAATAAAAGGTACTAGAGCGGCTAAGTATAAAGCTATAATCAGTAAACTTATACAGCATAAAGGCATGGGACTAATGTGCCTGCCTAAAGAAAACATTGATTACATTTACTGGGATGATCCAAATGAATTAGTTGATAGACTGCGCCTTCTAATGGCATCAAAGCAGGCTGGAAACACCAGTCACAACAATGAAATTGTATCTATCCTGGAGGAGTTGCGAGAAGCAGATATTATAGTTTAAATACTACTCCATTACCATACTTCATCACAATCTACAGATGAGCGTTGACAAGTTTGGACGTTTCTCTAAGCGAGGATATCTTGGGAAAGCAGGTGAGCGTGGGCCAACAGGAGCTCAGGGGCCAGCCGGTAAACAAGGAACTCAAGGACCAGATGGTAAACAAGGAGCTCAGGGTCCAGCTGGTGAACAAGGAGAGCGGGTATTGGATTTAATTTAACGATAAACGGCGACTACGATCTAAACTCAAAGTGTATAAAACGACTTGGTGAACTCCTTGAAAATGATGATGCTACTACCAAAGACTATGTTGACAAGAAAATTAAAATAAGTGTTGAAGAAATAAAAAAAAACTATTCATATAGAGGTGACAAATTTAACGCTATATATCAATGATGAAATCGCGAAGATTGAAAACTACCTGTTTACTTCAGTAATAAATAAGAAAGACTTGACACCAAAAGATGGTGTATATGAGTAAAAACTCTTGAGAAATCTGTTTCATTTATAATTATGATGAGTAAGAGGCAAGTGGTAAATGAGCTGCATAAACCAGTGAGAAAAAATTTTAAACGACGTCATGCGATTATCGAAGGACTAGATGACTTGTGGCAGGCAGACTTGGTTGAAATGGATCCCTACAAGTATGTGAACAAGGGTTACCGCTATCTGCTGACAGTAATTGATACCTTCTCCAAATACGCATGGGCAATTCCAATTAAAAGAAAAACTGGTGTAGAAGTAAGAGATGCCATGCAGTCTATATTAAGCGAGGGACGAATACCTAAAAACCTGCAGACTGATGATGGAAAGGAATTCTACAACAGCCTCTATAAAAATCTAATGCTGAAGCATGCAATTAATCATTACTCTACGTACAGTTTCCTCAAAGCATCAATAGTGGAACGATTTAACCGAACTCTGAAGGATATGATGTGGAAGGAATTCAGCTTTAATGGAACTTATCAGTGGATTGGTATGGTAAAGAAACTGCTCACTGAATACAACTCAAGAATACACCGAACTACAAAAATGAGACCACGTGATATCAACGCCTCCAATGAGAAACAACTGCTTTCAACTGTATACAATCATATAAAAATTGTTGTTCCTGCACAGTATAAAGTTGAAGATCTTGTACGCATTAGCAAATACAAGCATATATTTGAGAAAGGCTATACACCAAACTGGACAGCTGAAATTTTTAAAATTATTAAAGTTCAAAACACAAACCGCATCACATATCGGCTGGAAGATTATCAAAGAAATCCAATCACAGGAGGCTTTTATGAATTGGAGCTGCTAAAAGTTAAACAATCAAACCTATATCTCGTAGAGAAAATCTTAAAGAAGAGTGGAGATAAAGCTTACGTTAAATGGCTCGGATTTTCATCAAAACACAATTCTTGGATTAATAACAAAGATGTTTTATAATATCTTGAAGAAACATTTAACAATTTAAAATAATTATAATACTTTATACATGCAGTTATAATGCAAATTACTTTAATAAATGAAACTAAAGCTATAATACATTTATTATTTACACTAGACTTAGATACTGTCTGCGGTTGCCACTTGTTGATCTGATGAAATGGAGTAATGCCCCATGGTAGAGTATCCGTCGTTCCGCTCATAATATGTCGCTTATTATCATAAGGACTCAATGCGATCTTCTTTTGACTGACAGTGTACACGCTATGGTTATGGGATCGAATGGAGCTCTGATTGGCAGTTAATATTCGCTCGTTATTCAAGCATTCGACGTAGTCTTCGAAATTGATATGCTTCTGGACTACATTTGCCTTTACTCCTTTCGCTTTTTTTACAGTTTTACCAGCGTTTATACGCAGACTGTACATTTTCGAGCGCAAGCCTACAAATTCGCTCATGATTTTCCCATTCAGCTCATCCTTCATTAGCCCAGGAATCTTTTTATTCATGGGCGCTAAATTGAATTCATTATCTTCTGGGTAATCACTTGTATCAAATTTGTTTATATTTTCAGCCATAAACTCATATGCATTTTTCTCTTCAGGTTCATATATTACAGAATCTCTATCAGTATACATGACTTTACATTTATCTCCATACTCACGCTGCATAAAACTGTAGTGAAAATCGTAAAGGCATATTTTCGAAATTTCCATAACAGCCATTCCTATATAGAGCGGCTTATTGAATAATATTTTGAGTCGCCTTAATTCCACAGCAACTGAATTCTCATGAAATATCGTTGCACTGTGGAAGTTGGGTGCCGCAATCCGAGCTTTTGCACCATAGCGACCTTCCCACTTCATGCAAAGCTTGATATCACTATACTTGCGTACATTTTCCATGGTCTTACCAAAAGCTGCATTATTCATCTTCTTATAGCTGTCCTTCTCATGATCGCTTGTAGCCTGCATCCGTTTGGTGGTATTTAAGTCAATATATGACTTAAGCCAAGCTGATTGGTCGAATTGAAGTACCCCGTGCACTTTTTTCAGGATGAGTCCATGTGATAAGCATTGCTTCAAGTTTCGGTAGTGTATAACATATTTAGTTTTTGGATGTAATGTTGTCAGAAGCTTTTCTAATTTTGCTCCAGGTGGTGCTGCATGCTCAGAGCAAAACGGTAAGTCCTTATGCTTATCATGTAGATGTTGAGGATAATCCAAGTCGACTTCGAATATGTACCCAGTTGGAGAATCATCAGGAATTTCGGAAACGTCAATATTGGGAACATCAACCCATTTGAATCCTCCGGTTGGTAAATGCTGTGACATGGCCCATCCATAAAGGTTATTGACATCATAATACATCAAGTATTTCTCTTTCTCCTCAGGCTTAAAATCATTATTATATTTGTTATTGGCTTTACTATATTTATACCACCTCGAATGCCTCTCTCTATGAATAGCAGTATATCTACGTCGGTTATCAGCTCTAATTTCACATTAGTGTATTTAAGCATAGCATCCCATGTTAGGCCTGGCATGGTGTAATAATGTGCTGGATCTAAATTGTATGTCTTCATGCACACTTCTCGAAAGTTCTCAAACACATCGGCCAATTGGAGAACATCAGTCTTAAGGTATAGATCTGAATATTCACCAAGTGTTTGTATTTCAAATTTTTGCCAGTCCTCTTCAGCATGATTGTAGTCCTCAGGAGATATAGCACTGTCAGTCAGTTTATTGTAGAACGCTTCCTGTGTTGGCAAGTTCCGGAAATCCAATTTATCCCAGTCATCAATAAAATCATATGGGAAGACACCCTTGCGTGTTAGAAGTTTGATAGTGTCATCATCCAATCCCTGCCATACTGATCTTGTAATGTTTAATTTATCCATCGGCAGCAATGATGATAGCTTATCTAAAGATTCAGCCATAAAACGGAAGGAATCGATGAATCTGAATTTTATGCAGCTGCCGTCCATGTGCTTGGTTAACGAGATATATCTTTCCTTGTTTATTGGCAAGAGATCAACATTTCCTGGGAAAGATGTAGCTACATCCATAATAATGAAGTGAGCATCATATCCAGATAAATTGTGAAAAATGACTGGAACTATGGAGCAATCTTGGTACATCAGATTGCATGCATTGTGCGCTGGCCCTCGGTATTTTCCTGTTAAAAGAATTTATGAAAAAAATGAATCGAGTTATGCTTCTCAGTATTTACCTGTTAAGTGGCAATGGTCCCGGACTCGTTCCTCATCGGCTGCAAACGTTTTTTCACATATATGGCAGCAAGTATTTTCCATATGTGAACGCCATTCCTCTTTAGTCAGGGGTTGCATTGGCCTGATGTTCAGCTTCTCCTGTACAGCTATGGATGCAATCTTTTGCAATTCTAATGCAAAGCATTTTTGACAGTCCTTGCCTCGATATGCTCTGTAATATGAGAGCTTAGCATCATGTTTGCAGTGGAAATAGAGTCCGATGCTATGAACTTCATGTTCCTGGATTCGCTGTGTATTTTGATCGTTTCCCTGAATCGGCTTCAATATTGACTCAAGATCAGCATATACACAAAACGGGACTGGATTCTTATGGATATAATTCTGATATTCCAACCATTTCTTTTCCTCTGAGGGAAACATAATCCTACAGTCGTTTTGTTTCTCACATTCGGGAGTATGTGATGTTAATTTTTCTTCAGAGTAAAAGTAGAGCAAACATCTGTCACATATATACACTCTAGACTTATGTTGTGAAGTTTGTTTCGATACAAGGCGCGAAAGATCTTTAATCCAGCAGAAATGATATCTGCTGGCATCATCATCATCATCATCCATATGATCTTCATCTTCATCATCATCCTGGTCATAGTCATCTTGTAGCATTAATAGATTTATATGTTGCTCCATCCTGTGTTTCGTAAGTCTAACTGGAACTGTGGTGAAGATACGCTCTTTCTCTAGGATGAACACGTTTATTGATAAATCGTTCTGGCCCTCAAATTGCGTTATTTGCTTAAGCGTCATTGGAAATGTTATTGCAGTTAAATTTAGCACAGTAGAATAATGTGGATATGATGAGGTCCTATCGGAGTTGGCAGTTGCAGGATATAGCGCTGAGATTACGGCCCACGCGAAGCATGCTTCATCATTGTTTTTCACATTTATACATGCTTTCTTTGATGCAATCTCCTTTGGCAGAGGTATATAAAATGATCACCGAATCGGCTCAAACTTGTTGATATGCACCGCTAAATGTATTATAGAATGCAGAGCCCAACCACTTTCTCTTGAAACTCTTCCAGTTGAGTAAGTATTGGGTCGTATCTATTTAATTTATACCACTCATTCAAATTATCCTCCACACTGATTGGGGCAGTTCTTGCTTGGAAGTACTTAATGTCTTTAATAACTTCATTATCACCAATTTCTTTAATAAACTCACCGCAAAACGTTGTAGCAACTTTAATATGATATTGTTGTTTTAATGTATTCTTAATGCGGCGAGCAAGTAATTTGGAAGCATCTTGCATAAACAGCTTAGGATCTAGGTGGCTTATATTCACGATAACACCTGCCCTAATTCTACCTACGAATGCTGTTTTTATTTCTTCCCACTTAAAAAAATCACTTCTTATTACTCGTTGATTAATTCCTCCACATCGATCGGGAGCTTTGATTAACACTCTCAACGATTTAATTTGAGCAATACAGCTGGGCAAATGTTGTTTTCTAGCATTCTTATTACACTTCCGAAATGCTGCCTGATATTTACGAATGTTTCTGTTGCACTCTTTAATAATATTGTTTTTATTCACAAAATTTGCATCACTTAAACACTTCAAAACATCTTCTCGCAATTTCTTAATTAATGAAAAACTTTCATTTAATAATGTGATAGACATTTTTAATTATTTTTTTTATTCAACACTCGCACTTAGAATCACTTAGATTGACTGGTGCTCCCCAAGAGTTTGCTTGCGCTTTTATAGCAACGGTTTGTAAACATGAATGATCCTGCTGCTACAATAATCATTGCACAGGATGAATTCCAACGAATTTGCTTACAGGCTGAGATGACATCGAACTATATGATAAGAAAATCACTCAAATTAATTTGCTTACTTTATTTTGCTAGTCGAATTTGCAAATAAGATTGTTTACATGAATGCATACATGAAAATGTGAACATTTGTTTACATTACAATGAAACGTTTCGATCAGCAAAATTCTTGGAACAATAAAATTTTTGGCTGCCTACAGGTAGTGTGGCATCAAATTAGATGAAAAGAATAAATGTGCTGATATAGCTTAAATTTGTTTACACAGGTGTGCATGACTCATTCAGCTAAAATGCGAATTTGTAAACAGAAAGTTTACACAGGTGTGTATGAACCATTCAGCTTAAATGCGAATTTGTTTACGAATTCCAATGAAACGTTTCGATCAGTAGAATAAACATGAATCATTTGCTGATATTGCTTAAATTTGTTTACAACAGGATGTTTACGAATTCCAATGAAACGTTTCGATCAGTAAAATTCTTGGAATTGGGTTGCTTAGAGGAAGTGTGGTATCAAATTACATAAATCATTCAGCGTATTGTGCTGATATTGCAAATTTGCTTTAAACAGGATTAAATTTATTTTGGAATCATGACTATAAATTGAGGAGCTGAATCAGATTTGCAATCAGTTTTATTTTGGAATTCAAGGAAGCAACAACGACTTAGAGTAAAACAATGGCTGGCGCAATGGAAGAACTAAAGAAGCTGGAGCAATACTCACCAACACTGAAGACATCCCAAATGGAGCTGGGCCAGAAATATAAGGTTGTTGCTGCAAGGCGATGCAAAACTGGATTTGGAGATCGTGTGGTTCTCCAGTTGGAAAACTACCACCTTTTTCTTCCTTCGAGGTACAGCAGAATTTCAGAGGACTCTTTGAATGAAATAAACACCAAGGGAGACTTGTACGTAATCAATAAAGGAGTAATCGGACGTTCATACAAAATTGAATTTGTTCAGCATGACGAAAATTTTTACCCAATTAATTATTATAATCGTTAAATAAAAAAATCAATAATGTGAAACTAGTTTTTATTATTAATATTTTCTAAATTATTAGTGATAATGAAAGTTACATTTAGTACTAGTGCTCCACAAGTATAAGTAATTGAATATGAACCCAGAAAAGGACCTTGGGAGACATATGCTCTGGATCGCTTTCGTTTCCAAGATAGGATTCATAGAACTTCACTTATATTGCTACCAATTTTGAATATAGAACATAGGGAAAAAGTTTGTAACTTAAGATTTAGAAATAAATAATTAATTTGATGTGAATAAATAAATATTGAAATTTAATTTGGTTTGATAACATTATTTTCAGCAAAAGAAATTGTATTAATACACCTCACAGCAACCATATTTTTACCTTAAACTTGAAGTTTTCTATTAAATATTTACAGCAAGTGTTGATATTACTTAAATTTGTTTATTTTATGAGAATTCCAGTAAAGCGCATCACACCACATTACTAATTGCCAATTAGCTAATTACCAACCAAGCTGCTAATTGCCAATTAGCTAATTGTTTAAACAAATGTCGCTAATATCTCGAAAACCAAAGCCCGTAGAGGATTTCTGATGAAAACTTCGTTCCCCCTCCCACCCCACACCGCCAAGAATCCATTTCCATGAGCAAAAATAACTTGAAATACTAATACGCTAATATCTCGAAAACCAGAGCCCGTAGAGGATTTCTGATGAAAATTTCATTACCACCCCTCTAGAATCCATTGGAATGAACAAAAATTTCCTACTATTAACTTTAATTATTAGTTCAAAACCAAAAGCCTACATTTAGGCGCTCAAGAAAAATCAATTATTACTAATATTAATTCAAAACCAGGCGCAACACTTGAAAGCAACAAAAGCCTACATTTAGGCGCACCACACATCCAAAAAAGTGAAGCAAAAAAACTTCCCAAAACCGTAGCATGCTGCCACGTGTGGGCCAAAAGTGAAGCCAAGAGAATCGTACCACACGTCCAAAGCCGTAGTACCGGAGCATGCTGGTAGTATCGGCTCACTGACATCTTCTAGAATCTGTTCATGGTGATGTCATGTTGTGAAATTCGAATGATGCTGAACAAAGCCTACATTTAGACGCAGCACCCCCATGAGCATGAACAAAACTATCCTAGGTAGCTTGAATTATTATAATATTAACTATATCTGAAAAGGTAAAATCGCCAATATCTGGAAAACCAGAGCCCGTAGAGGATTTCTGATGAAAGTTTCGTCTCCCCCTAATACTACCACCCCAACCATCTAGAATCCATTGGCATGAACAAAAATTTCCTAGCGTCAACTTTAATTATTACTAATATTAGTTCAAAACCAAAAGCCTACATTTAGGCGCACCACATATCTATCCAAGAAAACCGTAGTACCGGAGCATGCCGGTAGTACCGGAGCATGCCGGTAGTACCGGAGCATGCCGGTAGTACCGGCTAATGCCTCTAGGGTGCAGTCAAGATCAAATGATACATCCCGGTAGTACTGATTAATCCCGCTAGGGCGCAGTCGAGACTCACTGAAACCAAAAGTCTAGTCGAGACTCACTGAAACCAAAAGCCTAGTCGAGACTCAATGGTGCACCCAAGACACAATGGTGCATCCAAGGCGCAATGGTATATCCAAGACACACACCAATACAACCAAGGCACAAACCTACATTTAGAACGGACTCAAACAACCTAGCGACGGTGGTGCCATCTGTGGCGAAATCCTGGAGGTTTAAAAAAGTGAGCCAGAGTCCGCATAACTTATCTACTGCCAACTGCTACTTTCAAAAATGCCAACTGCTAATGTCATAATCTACTGCTCATTTCTAGGAATTTTTACAATTTCATCTGTCAGTTAAAAAATTACAATTGCATTGAACATGGCATTTACGTTATAAATCCTTGAACTAGTTTTACAGAAACTAGACACAAAAATTGTTAAAAATCAGTCTAAAAGAGGTCATTCAAATTATCCTCGCAGAAGACTTACTGGTAAATATGATTCTGAAATGCACACAAGAAAATTGTTTTACAACTTTTACCAATCTATCAAATTTGCAAATGCATCTGGATAAACATCACAAAATAAAAGGTAAAATAGGAGGAGCAGCCGAAAGTAACAAAATTAAAGTGTATATTTGCCCAGACATCAATTGCAGTTATAAGGAGGAAAGTACTTTACTAGTTTAAAGTAAGTTTGTCAGCACTATCAAAAGGTGCACGCTGAGAAAACTTTAAATGTGGAAAATGTGAAAAGCGTTTTATTACAAACGGTGCTTTGAACGGTCATGCAAAAACTGGCAGATATACAAATGCGCCGAATGTGGATGGGAGTATGTATAACTGCAGCCAGGTTAAAAGCGAAATTCTAAGAAGGCGCACAAAGTTTTGCCGAAAGACTCGAAACAACGCATAACCAAGAAGTATGAATATAAGTCTCGGAAATGAGTGCTAAAGTGCCGACGAAGTATACTTTAGCGTGCATTGGTGTCCATAAGGTAAAGTAAAACGAGTTCCTTGAACTGCTTGCAGGAGCAGATCTTCCTAACCGCCTCAGGAAGTGTGTTCCAGAGACAAACACCCTGTCGAAAAAGTCGTTGGACCCAAATCGAGTTCGTGTCCTTTGAAGGATAAGTCTAGTGCCATTAAGACTGCTCCATGAGAGCAATTGACTTATGTAAGCTGGTAGGGAGCCACACCTAGCTTTCATGTTCAAATTTGTACAAAATTGGAAGATAAGCGTGTTCAGGGAAATTCCAGCGCTACCGCCCCATCCAATTCACCTGTTCGAAAAACACTTTCGAATTGTAAAACTGTTATCCATCAAGAAGCCAGTCTTCAAAATCGTGAAAAATCTGCCTAGCGAACTAAAATTACTTATTGCAGATTATACAGAAAAACATAAGAATCAATCTCACCTTGAATTTGATGTATTTGAGAAAACAGGTGCAGACAGAAAAAATAATAAAAAGAACTTGAATAATCCCTACTATATATGTATATGGCTAGTTGTTAAATACGCATATTAGAATACGGATTTGCTCGTATTCTCTAAATAAGGCGATGGAACTACAAATAACAGTAATGTTGAATACAAGTGGCTTCCACCACAAACATTGAGAGCTATTCGTATGTATAAAATTTATAGTAATATAAACATCTGCATTACACACACTTTCTTTCAGATAAATCATCCCCAAAGGTAAAACAACTCAAACTTCGCAAGTCGACGTTAGAGGAATGTAAAGCGCACTGCAGGCTCCAATTATTAGAACGTATTTTCAGACTGCATTTTTTTATATTTAAATTGATTAAAAAATTGTCTTCTGATTTAAATTCAGTGTAATTTTGAAATGGGATTAACGCATATGCCCTCAGGCTTTCATCGGGGACAAGTTTGAGAATTTAATGTTTTTTTGGTCATATTATTTATAAAAGTGATTTTTAGTTCATTTTCTTCTTCAAATGTTCAAATTTATATTATTAATCATTCAAAATTTAACGATCACAATATGTCCATTTCGTGAATCGAGTTTTTTTTAAATACATATCTGCAATCATTTCATTTCATTTATTAAGTCTTTACAAAATTCAATTTTCTTAAAATATGAAAACAACAGTATAGTTACTTAATTAACTTGGCCGACTGTAAAGTGTGTCTGGCTACTTCGGTCTAGGAGTGGGCCATCAGCCCACAACATGCAATTAAATCCTTGTGCCTTCCCCAGGTCAGATGATAAGGAACAACACAACATCTCATCAAACAACATTAATTCTGCTGAGATAACGGCTAACAATATTCCCAGTGCTGTCCCTGGGCCATCAGTCCACAACATGCAATTAAATCCTGGTGCCTTCCCCAGGTCTGATGATAAGGAACAATACAATATCTCATCAGACAATATTAATTCAACAGACAATATTCATAGTGCTGTCCCTGGGCCAACAGTCCACAACATGCAATTAAATCCTGGTGCCTTTCTCAGGCCCGATGATTAGGAACAATACTACTCCCCAAACAACATTAATGCTGCTGAAGTAATGTTTAACGACACATCCAGTGTAAGAGGCCTTACCGAAAATATTGATAAGGTATTTAATAATCTATATAGCAAACAACTAAGAAAAATTACTGTAAATTACAATAGTTTATTAGAAAAATATAACAATTTAATTAAACTTCACGAAATCAATCCTTCGTCTACCAAAGAAAAGAGTAGTGTTAGTTATGATAGTTGTGATCCTGGTGATGTTAGGAAAAAAAAAGAAATATAATAATATTAAAAAAACATAAAATAAACCTAATAATGATTCATTACAAACTAAAGTTTCAGGATTAACAGCTTGACTTGTTAGATTCAGCAAAGTCTGATCATACCGCCTTTATTGAAACTGATGCTGATAGCATGTGCGATCAATTATCACAAAAAAAAAATATTCCTTCAATACCATCCTAGCTAGAGCACCTAATCCAACCCCCATAGTGATCTATAATTTAAATTTAAAAAATTTCTCAAAAAAACTTGAACTGTCAATAAACGACAGGACATTCTTGTTTAAAAAAATAAATAAAAATATTACACATATAATAATAAAGAATCTAAATCACTTTAAAGTAGCAGTTGAACTGCTAAAATCTGAAAAGATTAGCCACTTCAGCGTCACTCCTAAAAGTGAAAAACCAATCAGTATATTATTGAAATCTCTTCATTCATCTTACGATGAACAAGACATAACCCATGAATTTCAGAGAATCTTTCCTAGCCTTCAGCTAACCAAAGTGTCCATGTTTTTAAAAAACAACCTTAGATCTAAAGAGCCAATATGGCTCCTGCAAATTAAAAGCGGAATGGATCCCATGGAAATAATTAAGACCAAATATTTCCTGGGCCAGCGGGTCTACTTCCAAAAATTTAAAGCTACGGCTATCACCCAATGTCGCAACTGCCAACGCTTCGGACATGTACCTTCTAATTGCTCTATGTCTTATCGCTGTGTCAAATGCAAGGATAATCATGGTCCTGGGAAGTGCTCCCTACCACCCAAAGATAGTCCATTGAATAACTTATTCGAGCGAATTGAAAAAACCCAGATGGGACAATTCGCATTGAAAAGGGGTCTTCACCCGAATGTATTAATTGTGGCCTATCCGAACATCCTGCTAACTATAGGAAATGCAGCAAATACCTAGAAATTATAGCCAGGAAGCAAGAAAAATCTAACTCAAATAATATAGCGTATAATAATTATACCTTAAAAAATATCTCATACTCCCCCGTTCTTAAGAAGGATCAAAATGTTCCTCGAAGAACTACGAGAGAAATTGATGAGAATAGTCAGAGTTCTGGTAATGATGAATGCAACCTGCTATTCGGACCGAATTTGTTCGAATGCTTGCATAAAATGGACAATTTTCTGCCTCAGTTCAGAGAATTGACAGAAATAAACAGTAAAAGAATGGCTTTATTATCCTTCCTAACAGAGCTAACGGTTAACAGCCCAGTATGAACACACCACAAAATAATCCTAATATAATAAGCAATCTTAAAATAATAGCCATAAACGTAAATTCTCTCATCTCAATCCATAGAAGACAACAGCTTAATACCTTTTTAATTGAGCATAACCCGAATGTTGCATTATTAAGTGAAACCAAGTTAAAGTCAAAACATAATATTAACTATAAAAATTATGATATTGCCAGAAATGACAGAACCTTTGAAGGCGGTGGAGGTACCGCCCTTTTAATTAAAAACAACATCAAGTATACTCGTTTAATTAGTCCTACAAAATTTAACTTCATAGAAACAACAAAAATTACTGTCAGCATATCCAACAGTTAGACACTTGCAATAATTTCACTCTACAATCGAAGTGGAAACTCACTGCTATCAGATGATCTTTCAGAGTTATTTAATAAAGTTAAAGCTGGCAATTACATTGTAGGGGGCGATTTTAACACCATCCATCATTCATGGGGTAATGACCAGGCTCCTGAAAATAGCTCAGGTAGCTCCCTCTACCACTGGAACACCCTCAACTCCGCCAACAGAAACTTAAGACTCGAATTCCCTAATGCGAAAACGCACCATAACTATAATAGGCACACATCTTATCCACCAACTTAACCATCAAATACAACAATAGCGGTACTCGAGCGACTCTAGACTATCCCTCAGACCACTCAGCCGTCGAACTAAACGTCTCACTAACTAACAATCCAGCTAATGCGGAAAGACGAGAGTTGCTTGACTATGGCAACACAAGCTGGTCCTTCTTCAGATCCTACATTGGTTGTAACACCCCACAGCTCTTCCTCCCGCTGAACTCGATAACATAATCAATAACTTAGATAGAATACTCCTAACCGCTGTTGATCTCAGCGTTCCTAAAATAACGATTAATAATAATACGTGCATTCCACTACCCCCGCAATTAATTAAAATTATCCGCATAAATATAGATTTAGAAGAAAATGGCACAGGCAACAATACAACCCCTTCCACCATCAACTCAAATCTCAAATCAAATGTCTCGAAAAATAATCGAAGACTCAATTAAAATCCATTATGTCAACTATTGGCAAAAAAAGCTATCCGGTATCAAAATGGATAATAACTCTATCAAAGCAGTTAAAAAATTCATGGGTATGGTAAGAAACAATATCATACCCCCTATAGTCCTTCAATATAATAACAATACCCACATTAACTTAATCACACCTAATCAAGTCAAAAATCTAGTTAAATCACGCAATAATAAAAAAACATCTGGCTATGACAAAATGTCCAATTACATGTTAAAAAAAGTCCCCGCCCAGTCTTTTTTCCTAGCATTACTGTTTAACCATCTTTTCAACATTGGATATTATCCTATTAAATGGAAGCAGGCTATTACCCATCTTAAAAATTAACAAACCATCTAACCTTATAACTAGTTACAGACCAATCTCGCTACTATCCTCTATCGGTAAAATATACGAAGCATTTCCCCATGAAAAAATTAGATCTCATTGCGATGACAATAAAATAATACCTCAGTTTCAATTCGATTTCATGCCACAACACTCAACTACACATGCCCTGACCATCCTAATGGAGAAAGTGGGACATAACCTCAACAAGAAAAAACCTACATTAGCCTGTTCCTTGGATGTGGAAAAAACCTTTGATACAGTTTGGATCGAGGGCCTTGTCTACAAAATGAAGAATCTCTTTGGGTTCCATGATCATATCTGTAAAATCATATACAATTACCTAACCAATCGATCATTCACAGTTAAAATCCAAAGTGCACTCTTACAAGCATTTGACATAAAGGCAGGGCCTAAAAAAACCCAAATCAATAATCATCTAAAAACCCTCCTCAAATATTTTAATACTTGGAAAATTAAAATCTATACTCTCAAATGTGAGGCAATCCACTTTAAAGGGGGGAAAAAAATTCACCTTAACTAAAAAATCACAATATCCAAATTAAGAATCAAATTAAGTACCTGGGCATTATATTTACAGACAACTTATTCTTCTATAAACATATCGAATATATAAAAAAAAACCACTAATTGTTACTGGGCACTAAAAAGGGCCTTTAAACCCAACTCTAAACTCTCCACCAAATTAAAACTTGTCTAATATAAGCAAATGATCAGACTAATCATGAGCTATGCATTTCCAATTTGGCATAGCATTAGCTCCCGTCAAATGGAAAAACTAAGAATCCTTGAGCGTAAAATCCTTAGAGACAGTATTAATTTGAAACGAAAACCCGGTTCATACAAATGGATTAGTAATAAAAAACTTTATAACAAAACTAAAATTGAAAGAATTGACCGCTTCCTAATAAAACTTGCTACTAAATTTATCAGCAAACTTGAATATGTTGACAACACACTTCTCCAGGATATTAATAGGCTATACGACCCATTTACTAATATCAAATATCACCCTCAGTGCAGTGTCAATTTCGCTCTGCTGATGCGTTATACGATTCTAAATTGTGTCAAAGAGACAAATATTCATCTATATCCCAACTTTTGTGCGTGCATTAGCGCAAGAGGATTTCAGACATTAGATAAGTGCTCTTAAGTGCATAATTTTAGAAATAAAATCTAATTATTCACGAAAATTATTTTATAAACCAGTGACAACAACTATTGTGCGGCAGTTGCCCACTTGAAATCTAACTGACATTAAAGCAAGAGCATTTAAGTGTTATAGTAATAATTATAAATTAATTATTCACAACCCTATAAATAATCTGATCAAAATAAAATCTATTAATTTTGCACGGAATTTAATAGCCCAGTGACAATAACTTTAGTGTTGGCAGCAATCCACAAAGAATTTATCCGACGTTAAAATTAAGTGCTTTAAGTGCAATATTCAATAAATAAAACTTATTTATTAACAAATAACAATAAAATTATTTCTTTAAATGGCCTATCTAAACCATAACTTTGTATGGATTTAGTTTTGGGCCTTATTAAAGCTAGAGATAATGCAATGTCCGACGATGATGCCTCGACCCGTACCATCTCTGATGAAGGAGGTTATGAAAGTAGTTCCGACGTTTCAATAATTAGTTGAACCAAAAAAAGTGTTGATAAAATAGTGACCCCGTCTGTCAAACTTAAAGATAAACCACAAAAACATAAAGATGTTATAAAACAAAAACTAAAAAAAATATAATAATCTAAAAGCCTTTAAAAAGGATAACGAAAACAGTCCTATCCAACTATGATGAACAATGCCAGCTCCCAAGCAACATTAATACTACAGAAGCAATGTCAATTGATCCTCTGAGTACTGCCTCTGGGCCAGCAATGCAAATAAATCCTGGTGCCTTCCCCAAAATAATGACTAATAATACTCCCAGTGCCGTCCCTGGGCCATCAGCCAACAACATGCAATTAAATCCTGGTGCCTTTCCCAGCTCTGATGACAAGGAACAATACAACATCTCATCAAACAAGATTAATCCTACTGAGATAATAGCTAAAAATATTCCCAGTGCTGTCCCTGGGCCATCAGTCCACAACATGCAATTAAATTCTGGTGCCTTCCCCAGGTCTGATGACAAGGAACAATACAACATCTCATCAAACAACATTAACTCTACTGAGATAATAGCTAACAATATTCCCAGTGCTCTCCTTGGGCCATCAGTCCACAACATGCTATTAAATCCTGGTGCCTTTCCCAGGTTTGATGATAAGGAACAACACTTCTTCCCAAACAATATTAATGCTGCTGAAGTAATATTTAACGACACCTCCAGTGTAAGAGGCCTTACCGAAAATATTGATAAGGTATTTAATAATCTTTATAGCAAACAATTAAGAGAAATTACCGTAAATTACAATATTTTATTAGAAAAATATAACAATTTAATTAAACTTCACGAAATTAATCCTCCTTCTTCTACCAAAGAAAAGAGGAGTGTTAGTTATGATAGTTGTGATCCTGGTGATGGTTCTTTACAAAATAAAACCTCAGGCCCAACAGCTTCTGTGAGCACAAATCAATTTGACTTGTTAGATTCAGCAGAGGCTGATCATACCGCCATTATTGAAACTGATGATGATAGCATGTGCGATCAATTATCACAAAATGATTCCACCAATACCATCCAAGCTAGAGCACCCAAGCCACCCCAGAGTGGCCTATAATTTAAACTTAAAAGAATTTTCAAACAAACTTGAACTGTCAATAAACGAAAGGACATTCTTGTTTAAAAAAATAATTAAAAATACCACACATATAATAAGAATCTAAAGTCTCACTAGCTTCACAGGAAACCCTCCTTCTCATCTCCATTTATAATAGATTTGGTGCTCGGGCAGCACAAATAAAGAGAAACCTCGACTCATTAAATAATGTCTCCAAAGATTATACCTACACGGTTATTGGAGGAGATTGTAACGCCAGATACCAAAAGTGGAATGACCCAGTTGAAACATCAGCTGGAAGGGTCATAGCTAACTAGCTAGATCGAAACCAAGCAAATCATGACCTCATTGTGGTCTCCCCAAGCACCCCTACCTTTCCGCGTTCTGGCTCATACATCGATTTCTATTTTGTTTCTTCAAGCATGATAAGCCTACTTCCACAAATAACAAATTTCAATTGCACCATGCGCCATCTGATCACCTTGCCATAGAGCTAACCATCAAACCAAACACGCCAGTGAGAATACTGACCATGGCCCTATCCACCTCCACCACTCTAACAGATGTCAATTGGAACGATTTCCAGAACAGGTTGACCAATCTATATCAAGGCAACCTTCCTGTCAATAACAGAAACCTCGCGAACTCCGGAATCGACTCACAAATTGCGCTCTTCACGAATTGCTTGCAAAGCAACATAGAATACTTTTCGAAACCAGTTCTCACAAAAAACTACACCTTCAAAAATCTCCCGGCTAGCGTTCAAAGCTTGTACAAGTACAGGCAGAAATTGCGGAGAATCATGAATCGCATCTACCACAGAACGCTCAATTTCCAAAATGAGGCGTATCAATCTGTGTTATCACAAGTTAAGTGCTTATCGACAATCATTAATGAGCAAACTAAAATGTTCTGCGATGAACAGTTTAGAAAAAAACTTGAGAAGATCAAGCCAGGCCCACAGACTTTTGAAAACATAAACAAAGTCTGTTCCAGGAAGCCAAAACTCCCCAAAGTTATTACAAATAGCCAAGATAAAATAATTCTACCTCAGGAAAAGTGTGATGCGTTTGCTTCTTCCTCCAGAATACCTTCAGGGACAACTCAGACCTTAGTAACCCTACCTTTTCATCAGAAGTCGACAGAAATGTGAGCACCTTCCTAGCACACGGGACCTTGCCAGAAACATTCCTCAGCATGGACAATCCAGCAATTTACCCCGAACAACAAGGTATCTTTACCAACCCTCTCGAACTCTTCGTCTTAACAAAGACAATAAACGGCAAGCAATCTAGTGGTCCAGACAAAATTTCTAATACAGTTATAAAAAAACTACCCCCTATAGCTCTGGACTTCCTATCAATGGTATTCAATATCTGCATAAATAACAGCTGCTTCCCAGAAAATTGGAAAATTTCACGTGTCTTTCCCATTCCAAAGAAAATTTCGTCTAAGGACATAAAAGAATTCAGACCGATCTCACTGATCTCAAGCTTGGGTGAGCTCTTTGAAAAGGTCAAAAACAACAAGTCCTCAACACTTGTGAAGACAAAAACATCCACCAGGAGTCTCAATTCGGCTTCAAGCCAAAACACTCCACCCATTACTCAAATTCCACACAGATGCCACCAACGCTCTGAACAAAAATGAGTGCATTGTAGGCTGCTTCCTTGATGTCAAGAAGGCCTTCGACTCAGTATGGACAGCAGGGCTTACCTACAAATTAAATCAATTCGGGTTTCCCACTCACCTAACCAGACGAATCCACAGTTTTCTTAGTTCTAGAAAATTTTACGTGGATCTTGAAAATCACAAATCACCGCTCAAGGTAGTAGAAGCCGGCGTCCCCCAAGGCTCCATATTAGGCCCAATTCTCTTCAACCTTTACACTTCTGACCAATCTGCTGGTACGTCACTTCTTTATGCAGACGGCTCTCTCACGTACACTCAATCTCGTTGCCCGATTCTGACTATGAAAAAAGTCAACCAACAACTCCAAAAACTCGACGCATACTATAAAAATTGGGGGATCAAAATAAACGTTCACAAATCTGAATTGATCTGCATTCGGAGACCCTACACGGGTCGAAATTTGCAACCCAAAAAATGAAACTAATAGAAGCCACCTATAATGGAGGAGTAATTAAACCCACAGATAATGCCAAGTATTTGGGTGTTAATTTCAACACACTGCTACGATTCAATCGCCATGCCAAAGCAGTCATTAGAAAAGCCAACTACGCCTACAGCCTACTCAGCCCTACTCGAAAGGAAAATCCTAAGAGCATGCACAGGGCTCCATAGAAGAACCGACGGTAAACGCTTCCCAAATAGGGCAGTCTACGAAGCAGCCAAAATCACCCCAATATGAGAGTATCTCTTCGAACTTACATTCAAACAAGTCGACAAAGTTCCTAACCACCCGAACCCAGTTATAAATAACCTGCCGGACCTTCTCATACCAGCAACGTTTAAATAACTTTCACCAATACTCTTAACCGTGCCCGAGGCTAGAAATATCTACCATCTACATGATGGTAGATTAATTTTCTACGACCCCAAACGTGATTACTACCGCGTGTAGTCACTTTCGTGCCACGTTTACTCAGAGAGTGTCTCTGAAGCACACCAATTCTTTAGGAACCATCGAATCCTAAATTCTCCAAACTATTCACTTCCTATCCTTCCTTTTCTTCTATTCCCGCCATCCCACTAACAACTAACTCCTAAGAGAGAATGACACATAGCACGGCTGATATACTGCATCATCCGTGAAAAAACAAAACACCGAAACGAAAAGTTTAAAAACAAAAATATTAAGGACAACTGTCAACAAGAGGACAATAGACGACATCAATTTGGACTGAGGGCTATAACCCCCAAGGATCAAAAGAAGACAAAAACGAGAACATAGAGGGAAACGACGGCAATGCAAATAGGAAAACGGCGCAAAACACACTTGACACTTGACTTGAATTCTGCTATTCTTCAACTAAGTATTCTCCAGTTAAGTGTTGTGTGTAAAAAATAAATAAAAAGTGTTAATCATGTCTGGCCGTGGTAAAGGTGGAAAAGTTAAGGGAAAGGCAAAGTCTCGTTCAAATCGTGTTGGACTACAATTTCCTTTTGGACGTATTCATCGTTTATTGAGGTAGGGAAATTATGCTGAACGTGTGGGTGTTGGCGCTCCAGTATATTTGGCAGCTGTTATGGAATATTTGGCCGCTGAAGTTCTTGAGTTAGCTGGAAATACTGCAAGGGACAACAAAAAGAATAGAATTATTCCAAGGCATTTGCAATTGGCTATCCGTAATGACGATGAATTGAATAAATTGCTATCTGGTGTGACAATTGCTCAAGGTGGTGTCTTGCCAAATATCCAGGCTGTACTTCTGCCCAAGAAAAAAGAGAAGAAGGCATAAATTTCATAAAAAAAGAGGAATTTATTATAAACAAACCAATTTTTTGTTCAAAGAGTAAAATAAGATTTACCTAATACCTACATAATTTTGCTTATTGCAACTATTTTATGATATAGCTACATATATCGGCTCTAATGGTGTAGAAAAATAATTTATTTTAATAACGATAACGCAGGAATTTTACTACTTTTCGAGTTATGTGTATATACATACAAAATTTCGATGAAAAATATTCAGGTTTTCGAGATATGTATGTAAAAAAAAACGAAACTTCATAAATTCGATAGAAAGAAATAGAAAACGTTTTGAAAGTACAGAAGTATAGAACAATAGAACTTGATAAATTTAGGAGAAAATTTCACAGGCTTAGCGTTTTGTAAGAATTAAAGTTAGTTTGTAAATTTTCAGTATACATTTTTCCTCTTTCTTTCAAAATTTAGTGTATTAGTATTTATAGAAAATATAACATATAAACATCAAACTTTTTCCTCTTTCTTTTAAATATTTGGTGGTCCTGAAAACTACCGTTTTTCAACAAATACACAAAACTGCACAACATTTTTTCAACCACCGAAACCGTCTTTTCAGAGCATAAACTATATCCATCGCAGTAACTGTCCTCCTTTTAGCATGCTTAGTATATGTCACAGCATCACGAATAACATTCTCAAGGAATACCTTAAGAACGCCTCGAGTTTCTTCATAAATTAAACCTGACATACGTTTTACACCCTTGGATATTATCACGAAGAACTTTTCGATGACGCTTAGCACCTCCCTTTCCCAAACCTTTTCCACCTTTATCACGGCCAGTCATTTTTCACTTTATCTTATTTTTTACACAACACGAGCACTTCACTGAAACACTGCTGATCACTTAATGAAAATTTTTTGAAAGCATATTTTATTTATAGCAAATTTTTCTATCCAACACAATTGAAAATCCAGAATAATGAATATGTGTATGTGATGAAATTCATCTATAAATATTCTGTAACTCCGCAAACTGAGGATACAGTACATCTACTAGTCAAAAGCCCCAATCATTTCAAGATAGCGCGTGAGCTACACACTTAATAACGAGAAACCAAGCAGTCTTCTATTAAAATCCCTCCACTCATCCTATGATGAAAATGATATCTCTTCGGACTTCCATAGAATTTTCCCAAAAATAGAGCTCACCAAAGTCTCTCTATTCTCTAAAAATAGTCCCAGAATTAAGGATCCGATTTGGCTCCTACAGATCATAAACGGCTCTGATCTCACGGAAATAATCAAAACCAGCTACTTTCTTGGACAGCGTGTATATTTTCATAAATTTAAACCCACAGCAATAACTGAATGCCGAAACTGTCAGCGTTTTGGGCATGTTGCCTCCAATTGCTCAATGACATACCGTTGCGTTAAATGCAAGGATGTCCATGGCCCAGGAAAATGCCCTCTAATCTTGTCAAGAAAGCAAGAAAAATCCAACCTAAGAAGCAAAGCACTTAATAACTATTCAACAAAAAATATGTCCTATGCTTCTGTACTGAAGAAGGATCTAGGTGCCCCCCGTAAAACTACAAGGGACACTAACGTAAATAATCAACGATCCGATAATATTCAATTCCTAAATGATGAGTGTAATATGATATTCGGTCTAGATCTTATTGAATGCCTACATAGAATAGACAGCTTTCTACCTCACTACAGAGAGCTCACTGATCTGAATAATAAAAGAATGGCACTGCTATCATTCTTAACAGAATTAACTGTTAACAGTTCCCTATGAACTCACCACAAATCGGAAATAACATAATTAATAACCTAAAGATTATCACAATCAACGTAAATTCTCTCATCTCGTTGCACAGAAGACACCAGCTCAATTCTTTCATAACTGAATACAAACCAAAGATTTTACTCTTAGGCGAAACAAAGTTCAAGCCAATACATAACTTAAGTTACAAAAACTATAACATTATCAGAAATGAGAGACTCTCAGAGGGCGGCGGTGGTACGGCCATACTAATAAAAAATAATATCAAATTCACTCATTTTGTCCATCCCTTAAATTTCAAACATATTGAAAGAACTACAATTATAGTTAGCCTCTCTAACAAAAAGACACTAGCGATAACATCAATCTATAACAAACATGGCAGCCGGGCCATAGCAGATGACATGACAGAACTATTTAATAAAACTAAAGCCGACTACTACATCATTGGGGGAGACTTTAACGCCATTCATCGCTATTGGGATAATGGTCAGGCTTCAGAAAATAATTCGGGCAAATCCTTATACCGATGGTACCTAGATAACTCCATAGATCGAAATCTACTCTTAGAATGTCCTGATAAATATACAATACCACACCTTCACTAATCGACTTCTTCATAATTTCAAGCAACATATCTGTAAAACGTAAAAACAACGTCAAGCTCTCCATACTAGATTGTACCATGCGGCTGTTGAATTAAATATCTCCTTAAGCAGTAGTCCAGCTAGTGCGGTTAAACTGAAAATACTGGATTACGTTAATACCGACTGGGCTCCCTTTAAAGCCCATATCAATCAGAATATATCACAATTAACTCTCCTTGATAATTGTTGCCCCACTCCTGCGGAACTAGACTCTATAATCAACGACGTGGATAAGCTTCTACATTCGGCTATTGATCTGAGTGTACCAAAAATAATACTAAACAACAACACTTGTATCCCTCTCCCTCCTCTATTAGTTAACATAATCCGTCACAAGAATAAACTTAGAAGAAAATGGTTTAGACTCCAGTACAATCCTCTTCAACATCAACTCAAATCTCCGGCATTTAACTAGATAATAACTCTATCAAAACAGTAAAACAATACCTAGGCCACCTAAAAAAAACAATATCCCTCCGCTACAAACAACATCTAAAACTGAATTAATTTCTGATGATATAAAGAAAGCTTCCGCCCTCGGGCAATACTTCTATGATATATGTACATACAAGAAAGTTCTTTATGGGTAACACCCTAACGAGCTCTCAAATCAATAACTCGATTCAATTAAACTATAAAAATAATATAACTCCACTAGTTACATTCTCAAATGACAACATAGCAGACTTTGAAGTAAACTGTCCATGCCCATTTCATGATAGATGCTCTGAACCTCCTCCAGAGCAACAGCCTAACCCACAGCTGACCGGTAGCATAACACTTTCTTCTAATAATGTAAATCATATTGATTTCAGCACACCTATCCAGGTCAAAGATTTAATCAAGACCCTCAATAACAAAAAGACAGCTGGATATGATAATATAATCAACTATATGTTAAAAAATCTCCACCCAGTCTCTTTGTATTTTTGGCACTACTATTTAACCACCTATTCAGCATAGGCTATTATCCAAAAAAATGGAAACAAGCCATTATTATACCTATTCATAAAGTCAACAAAGCTTCTAATCTCATCTCCAGCTACAGACCAATTTCACTGCTGTCTTGCATCAGTAAAGCTTATGAAGCCTTCCTCCTGAATAAAATCAAGCTTCACTGTGAAGATAATAAGATAATACCAAACTTTCAATTTGGATTTAGGACTCAACACTCGACCACACATGCCCTAACTGTTCTTATGGAATCAGTAGGTCATAACCTCAATAAAAAACACCCCACCTTAGCATGCTCCCTAGATGTCGAAAAAGTATTTGACACCGTCTGGATAGAGGGTCTCATATACAAAATGAAAAGTGTATTTGGTTTCCATGACCAAATCTGCAGAACTATTTATAACTACTTAACAAACAGAACCTTCACGGTTAAAATAAAAAACACCCTCTCTCGGGCCTTTGATATAAAGGCAGGTGTTCCCCATGGCTCGTTACTGGGACCAATTTTATACAATATCTATACTGCTGATATGCCCAAACCTAATAGCAACAAAAAAAAAGTTATTATCCTCTGCTACGCAGATGATACCCTCATATATGCGTCAGGCCGGAAAAAGCACATCTTGAAAGGTCAAATAAACAGATATCTCAAAACTCTCGTTAATTACTTCAACACCTGGAAAATTAAAATAAACATACCTAAATGTGAAGCGATCCTATTTAAAGGGAGAAAAAAGGATTCTCCTCATAACGCCTCGACAGGTCTTCAAAAATTCCATCTAAAAATAAGCAACCATAAAATCTCAGTCAAGAACCAAAACAAGTATCTAGGTATCATATTCACTGATAACTTATACTTTTACAATCACATTAAATATATAATCGAGAAAGCCACAGTTGTTATTGGGCTCTCAAAAGAGCCTTCAAACATTCAAAACTGTCCACAAAACTAAAAGTGCATCAACTACAAACGTAAACCAGGGTCATATAAATGGATCAGCAACAAAAAACTTTATAATATATCCAAAGTAAATAGAATCGACCGCTTCCTGATTAAACTTGCTACCAAATATATATCTAAATTAGATTATATAGACAACTCTCTAATTCAAGACATAAATAAAACCTACGATCCTTTTACTAACATTAAATTTCATCCTCCTTTACATCTTAAATGGTTGATAACATGTGATCTAGTCTCCCCTACCGAGCAACGCACAATGTCAACAAACTAGTTTATAACACTAGTCTATTCATCAAGTAAAAACTTCATCCAATAAATGAATCTAAATATTTACCACCTGATAAGTCACGCTAATGAAACATTATCTTGTATTCTCAACAAACTTCAAAACTACAACTAAAAACTGTCACCTTTGCCTCTACCACTCTTGAGTCTTACCAATCAAAAACATCAATAACACAAAACAAAAAAATGATATCACCCTGACACCTTAATATAATAAAATACTAATTAATCCCCACCTTCATTATAATGTAAACACAAATCACACTAACCCTACCTTACCAGATTATATCTACTGTTTTGCCTCTTTTTTGTAGAAACTCTCAATAAATATAACTTAACTAGAGGTACATAAAAATCCTATTGTTCAAATAAAACTAACCCAATATACTTATATAGTTATTTGGTAAATATACCCATTATACATGTACATAGATAACAGCTAAGCTTCCCACAACGTTCTATTAAAATTAATCTTAAATTCAGAATGTTACATCTTGGCAATATAAAAAATGGCTCGTACTAAGCAAACTGCTCGTAAATCTACTGGAGGAAAGGCTCCTCGTAAGCAATTGGCCACAAAAGCTGCGCGTAAAAGTGCACCAGCTACTGGTGGAGTTAAGAAGCCGCATCGGTATCGTCCTGGTACAGTTGCACTTCGTGAAATTCCTCGCTATCAGAAGAGTACCGAATTGCTTATTCGCAAACTGCCTTTCCAACGACTTGTCAGCGAAATTGCTCAAGATTTTAAAACTGATTTACGTTTCCAGAGCTGAGCGGTCATGGCTTTGCAGGAAGCTAGTGAAGCATATTTAGTTCGATTATTTGAAGATACTAATTTGTGCGCTATCCATGCAAAACGTGTTATTATTATGCCGAAGGACATCCAATTGGCTCGTCGTATTCGTGGTGAACGTGCTTAAAAAGTTTCTCTAAAGAAATTTTACATAAAACGGTCCTTTCCAGGACCACCAATTTATTAATTACAGAGGTGAAGAAAAGATGTTATCTGAAAATTATTACTAATAGAATATATTGCATACATTGCATAGTTATTTTTGCTTTTTCATCCTACGCAAACATGAAATGGAGGACACGCTACCGTGATTTAGAACGAATGTCGTGTATCTAAGCATGAGAATCTGTGCGATAAAATTATAACTCATTTGAAATAAATAAATAATTACAGCGGTTTATGTAAAAGTAAAAAACATTATTATAGCAGTTTACGCATAACATTTTTAAGTAAAGTAAAAAAAATAATCATTTAATTTGAAATTTTTGCAACATCGGAAGAAAATTTTTTTTAAATACACACATACACTCTTTAATCATTTGATAGGAAGACTTATATATTATCATCAATCTAAAATACTCTTTTTTTCATTAATTTGGCGGCCCTGAAAAGGGCCATTTTTTGTGTTATTAACTCGATGATGAAGCGACATTTATTTAGAGCTTGTATATTTGGTAACAGCTTTAGTTCCTTCACTTACAGCATGCTTAGCAAGTTCACCAGGCAACAAAAGCCTCACAGCAGTTTGAATTTTCCGACTTGTAATTGTTGATCGTTTATTGTAATGAGCTAAACGAGAAGCTTCAGCTGCAATACGTTCAAAAATATCATTAACAAAACTGTTCATGATACTCATAGCTTTCGATGAAATTCCAGTATCAGGATGCACTTGTTTTAACACTTTGTAAATGTAGATTGCGTAACTCTCCTTCCTCTTACGCTTCTTCTTCTTATCACTTTTCGAAATATTCTTTTGGGCTTTTCCAGCCTTCTTTGCTGCTTTACCACTGGTTTTTGGGGGCATTTTCACAAAATTCACTTTTTTTCACTTTAAAAAAAAATAACAATCAATATCAATTCAAGTCAAGACTTGAATACGAATGCTGAAAAATCAAGTGTCAAGTCAAGTGTTCTTCACACGCGATTAACGAAATAAAACGAATTATGGCGAATTTATTACCGAACCGATATCCCGGGATATTTGAAAATGTTTACGTACAGGCTTTAATTTTGGCCTAGAATTCACTTTTGTCTTTGATTCACTTTGCACTTTAATTGTTCGAATTTATATTAACTTAAGGTTACGCGATGTCGAAATTATTACAGCCTGTTGCGCGACGGCAAGCTGTGTTCTTGTCTGTTATTTGATAATTTTGGAATTTAGAGGAATAGGGAAGTTGGATGGTAGTGGGAAGTTGTGGAATGTTAGAGATTTCTCTAGCTTGTTGTAAGTTGGAGACCGGCGTTTCTTCCAGCATGGTGAGAAATATCCCGAAAGTCCAGAATGGTCCAGCGTTGATAAATCCCACGATGATCGAGATGCCTGGATGTTGTCCTATCCACGATGGTGGCTTCCTGCACTAGTGAAGAAAGTAAATCTTTCTCCCAGGTAATAAATGTTTCTCGTTTCCGAGTTGATTGGGTGGAGAGGTGATAAGTAGTGGTGATTTTCAACTTGAAGTTGCGTTGAAAGCTGGCTAATGAGGGGGTTAGGATGTTGAGAGATCTTCTCAAGTTGTTTGACCGCGAGAGAAAGGAGATAGTCCTCGATTGGAGTGATGTTTGCACTGTCATACAAAAAGGTGTTGGGAAAGTAGTGTCCGTCAGGTTTTCTGTACACTCCTGTACAGGCCCTTAGGATCTTTCTTTCGAGAGCGCTAATTTGCTTCATATAGGATGGTGAAATGGTGTGCCAGATGGGGAAGCAATAGCCTATGATTGGGCGGATGAGCTGTTTATATATAAGCAGCTTTGTATCTTTCGGGAGACCGTTTCTCCTTCTGATAATAGGGTTGAGTAGGGAGTAAGCGTAGTTTGCTTTCCTCATGGTTAGCTTGGCGTGGTTGTTGAATTTCAACAGATTATTGAAAGAGACACCAAGATATTTGGCGTTCTTTGAAGGCTGGAGCTTTTCGTTATTGACTTCAATTTCTATGTTGTTGGCTCGTGTGGCGAGATTGGGTCTTCCCCTTGTGGAGGGGTTTCGGATGCAAATCATTTCAGATTTATTAAGGTTGATTTTGATGCCCCATTTTCTGTAGTACTCGTCAAGTTTGAGGACATGACGCTCCACTTTCGTAGCAGCGAAATTGGATGACATGGAGTGGGCGTACGTAAGGGAGTCATCAGCATAAAGTAGTGTGGTGGAATTCGAGTCGTTGGTAGGCTGGTCATAGGTGAAAAGATTGAAGAGAGTTGGTCCGAGGACCGAACCTTACGGGACACCAGCACTGACTGATATTTCCTGAGATTTGACATTCTCAATTTCTATGAAGAAATTCCGGGATGACAGAAAGCTATGTATAACCCTGGTGAGATAAGGCGGGAACTCGAGGTTTATAATTTTGAATATTAGCCCGTTTGTCCAGACTGAGTCAAACGCTTTCTCTACATCAAGGAAGCAGCCTACTGTCTGCTCCCTTTTGTTGAGGGCGTTTGTAGAATCAGAGAGGAATTTGAGCAAAGCGTGAAAAGTGGAGTGCTGGGGCTTGAAGCCGAATTGGGAATCTTGCCTGATATTTAGGTCGAGGCAGGTATTTTCTATGTGTTGGCGGACTATTTTCTCGAAAAGTTTGCCCAGGTTGGACAGAAGAGAGATAGGGCGGAACTCATTAAGGTTTTTCGAGTTTCCTTTTTTGGGAATTGGAACTATGCGTGCGGTTTTCCAGACATCAGGAAAGTAGGAATTATTGAGACAATTATTGAAGATAATTGTCAGAAATTCTATGGCGACAGGTGGGAGGTTTTTGATAATTTTGTTTGAAATGTTATCAGGGCCGGCGGACTTTTTACTTCTGATAGTCCTGATTAGAGCGAAAACGTGAGCAGGATTTGAAAAGATGCTTAAATCATCCGGATTTAAGGACGTGTTTCTGGAATTAAACATTGTGGCGGAGGATCCCACTGCCTGTGCAGTGAAGTCATCAACGGTCGATTCAACATTGGTCCTAAAATTTGCATCGCTTAGATATGAGTTGTCTTTGAAAGTGGATTGGAAATATTCCGCGAAGGCGTTGCATTTTTCGTGGGGATGGTTGTAAGCGTTCGAGCCACTTACGATGGTTTTGGGGAGTTTTGCTTTCCTGTTGCAGATCCTATTTATGTCCTGAAAGCAGTGTGGACCGGGTTGAATGGAGGCCAGTTTATTCCTAAACTCTTGATCGAGAAACATTTTCGTTTGTTCCTCAATAATTGTTGACAAGCAATTAATTTGCGATAACACGGTTCTGTAGGCTGAATTATGGCTATTAAGGGTTCGGTGAAAAATACGGTTAAGTATTTTTCGAAGATTCTGCCTAAATTTATATAATTTTTGCAGCTGAGGAGGAAGATTTTTGTATTTGTAGTGTTTGCTCGGCACTGCACTGGAAAAGAAGGCGACATTTCCTTCAATGGCGTTGTTGAGGAAATCTATATGGAAGTCAATTTCCAAGTTCGAGAGATTCCGTTGCGAGTCAGGGAGATTTCCTGTGAGGAATTGAGAGAGCCTGTCCTGAAATTGTTGCCAGTCAATGTCTTTGAGTGAGGTTGAGGCTTGGGGGTCTGAAGTCAAAATATTTAAGGGTTCGCTGAGGGTGATTGAGAGTTCGACTGCCAAGTGATCAGATTCAGCCATATGCGCTGTACAAACGTAATTTGAGAATTGGGGAAGAAGATTAGTAAGATTAGAGGTTACGATATAGAAGTCAAGAGTTGACCCAGAACGTGGAAAGGTCGGAGTATCCTGCGAGACGACGACGAAATCATGGGTGGTGTTATAGAGAAGCCAGTCATGTACTGTCTTGCCTGACGGACTTACGACAGAGTCATTCCATAACGGATGCCTTGCGTTGAAATCACCACCAAGCACCGTGTAAGTGAAATTGTCCGAGATTCGAGCAATGCTGTTCATGTTGTTGTGGATATCAGCTCCTGTGGCGTGGCATCTATTATATAGGGCGATTAAGAGGAGAGATTCGTTGTCACGAAGCTCTAACTTGACAGCAGGGCATTCCATATTGGAAAGGTTACTTATTTTCACCTCTTCGAATTTAAGGTTTTCCTTAATGAGAAGGGCAGTGCCTAGGGTTGTCTCAGATTTGTCCTGACGGATGAAGTTGTAGTGTTCAAAAGCTAACTTATGTCTCTCAGTGAGGAGAGTTTCAGAGAGGAACATAAATGTGGGTTTATGCTCAATGAGGAAGAGATTTAGTGCTGCTCTTTTGCTGTGCCTTACCAGCGAATTGCAGTTAAGTGACATGATTTTCAGCTTACTTAATTGCCTAGACATAGTCCAAATGCAAATTGAAGGTAAGCTGCTTGTTTTTCCGATGTGGAAGAGAGCTTCCTGTATTTAGGAAGGAAATTATTGATTTTGCCCATAAGGACGAAAAGGTCGCAGCCAAATAGCGACTTGGCTTCTTTGGTGCAGAAATCGTCAATTTCAGACACTCTTGGTTTTCTAGGAGCTGCATTGGGGGCAGATCTAGGTGCTGCTTGAGGCTTGGGAGCTGTGGGTTTGACAGAATTGTTATAATTAGACGCGTTCTTAGAGATTACGTTGTTGTACTACCTCCTTGTACTTGGGGCAGCCTCTGTAACTGGCTGGATGTCCTTCAGCTTTACAGTTGACGCAATATGGGGCACCTTCCTTCGCGTTTATCCGCTCGCATTGTCCTGGTAAGTGTACATTTTTACGCCGAAAGCCTGGCAAAGCTTGCACTGGGAAATTCCAGAAGCGCGGTATTTTTCCCAGTAAACGATCTGGTTCAGAAGGCGATTTGTGGCCATAATGAATTTGATATCGTAATTACCTCCGAAATTAATTACGAAGGAATTCGATTCCTTGCTCCTGGGCGTTTTAAAATGCGTCACAGAGTTAATTTTGAATCCACGCAGTTTTTCCACAAGTGCTGCCTTCACATCCTCTGCATGGTATGTATGCTGAACTCCTCTCAGCAGAAGTGTCGTCGTCCTGTCACACTTAGGCGTAAACGTGTAACTCTGTACCCCAATGTCCCTGATTATAGTGAACAGCGCCTTATGGTCGTCTTGGCTAATTGGCTTGATAATGCACTTGGTGCCCTTTGCAGTCTTGATGAAAAACTTTGGCCTTATAGCGAGCTTATCAAGCTCACAATTGAATGCTTTAACATTCAAGTTATGACAGACGATCGGAGGAGGTCTCACTGCCTTTTCAACGTGAGTCTTAGTAGCTTTGGGCTGTATCTCGAAGTCCTTTCGATTACCCAGAATTTGGAAGAAACCACCCGTGTTTTGCACCCTAGGTGGTTGTAGCTCTGACCTTGATGTCTTCTTCTTGGCTGGAGTTCCGGACGATTGAGGAGACGTCTCTGGGCTACTCTTTGCTCTACGTTTGTTGTTTTCCACAACAGTATAATTGTTTTCATCCTCAGACGAAACCAAACTCGATGAAGATGACTCGGTTGAGTCATTGGACATATCCACATCGCTGGTTGTTTCTTCGGTTACTTCAGGCAGTGACGCATTATTGTCGTCGAGCAAATTTCTTGTTCCTTCCTGAACAGTGACTTCCGGGAGGCCTAATTCGTACTTACTGTACAACCTTTTTAAGCTGTTTTCAATAGAGGCCATAAGTGCCCTTTTTTCGGCTTCAAACCCGAGGTTTATTCCACTCATGATTCACTAAGAAAAAGGTGTCCTTTATCACCGCAATTCGTATCACTAACTTGTATGTGTCTTTATCACAACACTTAACACTTAGATAATTTCTTTAAATAGTATGTGTCTCTATCACTTTATTATACACTGTGTCTCCCTCACTTGACTATACACTAATAATAATTGTGTCTGTATTGAAATGTCACACACTAGCTTACACATCTACACGGGCACACGCGCACTGTGAATGCGTAAATGCCGTCGGCAAAATTGTGGCATGCAATACTGAATATTAGGATATTCGGATATTCGCTGTGATGTTCACTTAATGTTGTCAGTCACTTGTCACTCACTTGATGCGAATGATGATGAGTGCTGAAAAATTTTTAGTGCGCTGATATTTATAGGGTTACGTGCAGACGTAAGATCCCCTCCAATGACGCTCTTATTTTTTTCTAAAGTGTGAGTGAGCGTCGTTTCAAAATTTGTATAAATATTAGATTATTGAAAAAATTCTGGTATTCTTCAACTAAGTGTTCTCCAGTTAAGTGTTGTGTAAATAAAAAGTGTTAATCATGTCTGGCCGTGGCAAAGGTGGAAAAGTTAAGGGAAAGTCAAAGTCTCGTTCAAATCGTGCTGGACTACAATTTCCTGTTGGACGTATTCATCGTTTATTGAAGAAAGGAAATTATGCTGAACGAGTGGGTGCTGGCGCTCCAGTATATTTGGCAGCTGTTATGGAGTATTTGGCCGCTGAAGTTCTTGAGTTAGCTGGAAATGCTGCAAGGGACAACAAAAAGACAAGAATTATTCCAAGGCATTTGCAATTGGCTATCCGTAATGACGATGAATTGAATAAATTGCTATCTGGTGTGACAATTGCTCAAGGTGGTGTCTTGCCAAATATCCAGGCTGTACTTCTGCCCAAGAAAAAAGAGAAGAAGGCATAAATTTCATAAAAAAAGAGGAATTTATTATAAACAAACGGTCCTTTTCAGGACCACAAATTTTTTGTTCAAAGAGTAAAATAAGATTTACCTAATACCTACATAATTTTGCTTCTTGGAATTATTTTATGATATACCTACATACATATGTCGGCTTCTATGGTGTAGAAAAATAATTTGTTTTAATAACGATACGCAAAAATTTTGCTGTGTATGTGTGAAATGTACATAATTTCAATGAAAAATATTCAAGTTTTCGAGAAATGTGTGAATTATAATACATACAAAATTTCGATGAAAAACATTCAATGTCCAAAAAAAAAAAAAGAAGTAGAAAACGTTTTGAAAGTACAATAGAACTTGATAAATTCAAGAGAAAATTTCACAGGCTTAGCGTTTTCTAAGAATTAAAGTTAGTTTACAGTATACATTTTTTCTCTTTCTTTAAATATTTAGTGTATTAGTATTTATAGTAAATATAACACATAAACATCAAACTTTTTCCTCTTTCTTTTAAATATTTTGTGGTCCTGAAAAGGACCGTTTTTCAACAAGTACACAAAACTGCACAAAATTTTTTTAACCACCGAAACCGTATAGAGTGCGTCCTTGTCTTTTCAGAGCATAAACTACATCCATTGCAGTAACTGTCTTCCTTTTAGCATGCTCAGTATATGTTACAGCATCACGAATAACATTCTCAAGAAATACTTTAAGAACGCCTCGAGTTTCTTCATAAATTAAACCTGAGATACGTTTTACACCACCTCGACGAGCCAATCTACGGATAGCTGGCTTTGTGATACCTTGGATATTATCACGAAGAACTTTACGATGACGCTTAGCACCACCCTTTCCTAAACCTTTTCCACCTTTACCACGGCCAGTCATTTTTCACTTTATTTTATTTTTTACACAACACGAGCACTTCACTGGAACACTGCTGATCACTTAATGAAAAATTTTTGAGAGCATATTTTATTTATAGCAAATTTTTCTATCCAACACAATTGAAAATCCAGAATAACGAATATGTATATGTGAATGAAAATCTTCTATAAATATTCTGTAGCTTTGAAAATTTAGGCATTTTCAAACTGTGTCTTGTGTTGTGTACAACTAGTGAAGTGAAAGTTCAATTTAGTTTTGTGAGTGAATAAAAAATGGCTCGTACTAAGCAAACTGCTCGTAAATCTACTGGAGGAAAGGCTCCTCATAAGCAATTGGCCACAAAAGCTGCGCGTAAAAGTGCACCAGCTACTGGTGGAGTTAAGAAGCCGCGTCGGTTACTCTTCGTGAAATTCGTCGCTATCAGAAGAGTACCGAATTGCTTATTCGCAAACTGCCTTTCCAACGACTTGTCCGCGAGATTGCTCAAGATTTTAAAACTGATTTACGTTTCCAGAGCTCAGCGGTCATGGCATTGCAAGAAGCTAGTGAAGCATATTTAGTTGGTTTATTTGAAGATACTAATTTGTGCGCAATTCATGCAAAACGTGTTACTATTATGCCCAAGGACATCCAATTGGCTCGTCGTATTCGTGGTGAACGTGCTTAAAAAGTTTCTCTAAAGAAATTTTACATAAAACGGTCCTTTTCAGGACCACCAATTTATTAATTAAAGAGATGAAGAAAAGATGTTATCTGAAAATTATTACTAATAGAATATATTGCATACATTGCATAGTTAGTTTTGCTTTTTCATCCTACGTAAACATGAAATTGAGGGCACGCTAATGTGATTTAGAACTAATTTCGTGTATCTAAGCATGAGAATCTGTGCGATAAAATTATAACTTATTTGAATTAAATAAATAATTATAGCGGTTTAAGTAAAGTAAAAAACATAATTATAGCAGTTTACGCATAACATTTTTAAGTAAAAAAAAAAAATAATCATTTAATTTGAAATTTTTGCAACATCGGAAGAAACATTTTTTTTAAATACACACATACACTCTTTAATCATTTGATAGGAAGACTTATATATTATCATCAATCTAAAATACTCTTTTTAATTTGGCGGCCCTGAAAAGGGCCATTTTTTTTGTGTTATTAACTCGATGATGAAGCGACATTTATTTAGAGCTTGTATATTTGGTAACAGCTTTAGTTCCTTCACTTACAGCATGCTTAGCAAGTTCACCAGGCAACAAAAGCCTCACAGCAGTTTGAATTTCCCGACTTGTAATTGTTGATCGTTTATTGTAATGAGCTAAACGAGAAGCTTCAGCTGCAATACGTTCAAAAATATCATTAACAAAACTGTTCATGATACTCATAGCTTTCGATGAAATTCCAGTATCAGGATGCACTTGTTTTAACACATTGTAAATGTAGATCGCGTAACTCTCCTTCCTCTTCCGCTTCTTCTTCTTATCACTTTTCGAAATATTCTTTTGGGCTTTTCCAGCCTTCTTTGCTGCTTTACCACTGGTTTTTGGGGGCATTTTTCACAAAATTCACTTTTTTCTCACTTTAAAAAAAAATAACAACACTTCAATCAATTCAAGTCAAGACTTGAATACGAATGCTGAAAAATCAAATCAAATCAAATCAGAGACTTTCTTGCGCATTTAAAATAATTTGTCCTTAATGTGTGGTCCGAACTTCCTTGTTAGGATTTGTGGCAGGGTAGATTTTACACTAAGGCTTTTTATTTTGGCCTTGATTTCACAATTGTCTTTTTTTTGTCTTCTTTTGTTACAAATATTGAATAAAAACTTTTATGTTTGCTTTGTCTTTTGTTGGTTATTACAGCTTCGCGCGCGACACTTTGCTGTTTCCGTGGCGATTTTTTGTTAGATGTTGTTTAGGAGGGTGAGATGGGATATTGGGATGGGTGCGGTTGAGGACGCTGAGGAGCTCTGGAGCTTGGACCAGGTATCCTTGTGGGGGGTCTTCCTTCTCTAGGCAGTTCCTATGTGGGGCATCCTGCTATGATAACGGTGGCTGATGTTCCGGAAATCTATCCTCGATGGTGGGTACCTTTGCTGCAAAAGAAAGTAAATCTTTCGCCAGTATAGTAAATGTCCCTACTCTCAGGGTCAACAAGTTGAAGAGGTGATATATACCTGAATTCTGCAGGTGGAGTGTGTGCAGGCAGGTTGAAGATGAGAGGGTTTGGATGATGAGGAAGTTTTTCCATTTGATGTTGGGCTTGCGAGACAAGGTAACTGTCGATAGGGAGGATTTTTGCTGCCTCGTACAGCTTTTTGTTGGGGTAGTACTTATTGTCTGCCCTTCGATGAAGGCCAGTGCAAGAACGGAGTATTTTCCTCTCCAGATTTTCGAGGTTTTTCATGTAGGTTGGCGAGATCGTGTGCCATATTGGGAAACAGTATGTGATGGTTGGTCGAATTAGTTGCTTATAAAGTAGGAGCTTGGTGAGGACTGACAGCCCATTTTTGGTGTTGAGAAGTGGGCTCAGAAGGCTATAGGCAGCTTTTGCTTTTCTTAGAGCATATTGTGCGTGAGGGTTAAACTTGTGGAGGTTGGAGAAAGATATACCGAGGTATTTGGTTTTAGTGGAGGGTGTTATTTTTTGGTTATTGACTTCAATGTCAATATTTTTAGCCAAGGTGGCTATGTTTGCTCGGCTCGTAGTAGCTGGTTTGCGTATGCAAATCATTTCAGATTTGGCAATGTTTATTTTTATACCCCATTTCTTGTAGTAGGCGTCCAGTTTGGCAATATGCTGCTCCACTTTCCTCGCAGCGAATTTTGGCGATATTGAGCGTGCATATGTGAGCGAGTCGTCTGCGTAGAGTAGTGAGGTGGAATTGTGATCATTTGGCGGTTGATCTGACGTATAGAGGTTGAACAGGATTGGGCCGAGTACTGAGCCCTGAGGGACTCCCGCTTCCAGCGGTAGGGTAGCTGAGTTGCAGTTTTCAAGTTTAACTGCGAATTTCCTTGAAGACAGAAAGCTGTGAATGATTTTTGTTAGATGTGGTGGGAAGTTTAGTTCTAACAGTTTGAAGATGAGGCCGTTTTTCCAGACAGAGTCAAAGGCTTTCTCGACATCCAGGAAACAGGCTACTGTGCACTCGCCTCTGTTGAGAGCTGAAGTTGTGTCAGTATGAAATTTGAGTAACGCGTGTGAGGTTGAGTGTTGGGCTTTGAAGCCGAACTGGGAGTCTTGGTGGATGCCTACATCATCGCATGTGTTCACGATTTGTTGACGTAGGAGTTTTTCGTATAATTTTCCGATGGTGGAAAGAAGAGATATGGGTCTGAATTCCTTCAAAGCTTTGGAGTTGGGCTTTTTTGGTATTGGGACGATGTTCGCAATTTTCCATGGGTCTGGAAAGTAAGCGTTATTCATGCAATTGTTGAAGAGTATGACCAAGAATTTGATTGCATTCGAAGGAAGATTTCTAATGATTTTGTTTGGGATCTTATCAGGTCCTGAAGATTTCTTGCCCTTAAGTCCACTTATAAGTGCAGATAAGTGGACTGGGTTTGTGAAAAGCTGCTGGTCTTGGGGACTTGAGGCAGGGTTGTCAGCGTGGAATGTGGTGAGATGTAGGTGTTCATTTTGGTGGATGAATTCTCTTACATTTGAGTTGACGTTTGTGCGGAAGTCCGGGCTGCTAAGATCTGAATGATCTTTGAAGGTGGATTGGAAGAATTCTGCGAATGCATTGCATTTCTCAAGAGGTAAGCTAAGGGTGTCTTGGCCATTTGTGATTATTTTAGGAAGCTTTGGTTTGCGATTACAGACCTTATTGATATTTTCGAAAACCTTAGGGCCAGGGTGGATGGATGAGAGTTTCCTTCTGAATTCTTCATCAAGAAATATCTTGGTCTGTTCGTCGATAATGGTGGATAGGCATTTGATTTGGGAAAGAACTGATTGGTAGCTTTGGTTGTGGCTATTGTGGTTTCTGTGGAAAATACTGTTTAGGATTTTCCGAAGCTTTTGCCTGTATTTGTACAAATTTTGCAAGCGAGCTGGAAGATGGTTATATTTGTACTTGTGGGGCGAGACATTTTCTGAGAAATGTTCGATATTTTCCTGAATATATCCGTTAAGGAGTTCGATGTGATAATCTATTTCCGTGTTTGAGAGATTGCTGTGCTCGTCAGGGAGGCTTCCTGCTAAGTTCTGAGACAGTCTTGAATGAAATTCTGTCCAGTTAACGTGCTTTAATGTTGAGATTTCTGGAGAAGCTAGATAGAGAACGTCGAAATGTGAGTTAGGAGTGATTGTTAGTTCGATGGCCATGTGATCCGATTCCGCAGTATGAGCAGTGCAGGTATAATTTGAAATTTGTGGGAGAAGGTTTACGAGATTAGAAGTCGCTAGGAAGAAGTCAAGAATAGACCCAGAGCGTGGAAATGTGGGAGAGTTTTGTGAAATCGCTAAAAAGTCATGATCAGCGGGGCCGTTTGTGAGCCAGTTGGCCATGCATATTCCAGCGGCATTGGTTAGTGTGTCGTTCCAGAGGGGATGTCGCGCGTTGAAGTCACCGCCTATAACCGTGTGGGTGTAATTGCTAGCTAACCTTGTGAGAGTGTTCAGATTGCTCCTGATTTCAGAATTTTGGTCCTGGCATCTCTTATAGATGGAAACTAAAAGAATTGTTACGTCGTTCTGTAGATTGAGGGTTATAGCTGTGCCTTCCATATTGGAAAGTCCACTAACTTTTACTTCAGTGAAGCTGAGATCCTTTTTTACAAGGATAGCAGTGCCAAGAGTTGTTTCCGACTTATTAGTGCGGATAACTCTGTAATGTTCGAAAGCAAGAGTATGCTTGTCGAGAAGATGGGTTTCAGAAAGGAACATCACAGTTGGCCTGTGATCGTGGAGGAAGAGATTTAGTGCAGCTCTCCTGCTTAATTTCACAAGAGAATTACAATTGAGAGCCATTAGCTTTAGGTATCTTAGTTGCCTTGACATAATCCAAAAGCGAACTGAAGATATGCGCTTTGTCTCTCTGGAATAGAGGTGAGCTTCCGGTACTTCGGGAGAAAATTGTTGATTTTACCCATTAGGGTGAAAAGATCACAGCCAAAGAGCGAATTAGCTTCTTTGTTGCAAAAATTGTCGGCGTCTACTTCATGGGCTCTAGCCGTTGAAGTAGGCCTTGGGGACTGTTTAGGTGGGTTGGGGTTAGCTGTTGAACCTTTCGAATTAGATGCATTTACTATCTGAGCAAAAGATTTACCTGGCTGGATGAAGTTCCTCGTTGACTCTATGATGAAGTTGTCCCTTTGCCGCCGTTCCTCTTGTCGTAAGTTTCTCTGCTTTCTCAGTTCCTTGTATTTAGGGCATCCTCTGTAGCTAGCTGGATGTCCTTCCGTATTGCAATTTACGCAGAAAGGTACTCCTACATTCGCGTCTTTCCTCTCGCATTCCCCTGGCTCATGCTTCTTGTCGCACTTAACACATCTATAGCTGACGGCACAGTTGCTGGCGACGTGTCCAAAACGCTGGCATCTTTTGCATTGAGTTATACCTTTATTGTGGTACTTTTCCCAATACACAAACATTCCTAGGAGCTTCTTGGTTTCCATAATCTTTTTCGCTTCGTAGAATCCGTCGAAGCTGACAACGAAAGCATTGTTGTCTTCCTTGGCTTTCCTTGTTTTCAGTTGGGTCACTGCCTTAATTTTGATTCCTGGTAGTTCTCTTTCTAGAGCTGCTTGCACGTCCTCAGGTTCATACGAGTGTTGTACCCCTTTTATTACGAGGGTGGTTTTCCTTTCACTCTTCGTGGTGAAGGAGTAACTTTGTACTCCGATTTCCTTAATTACACTGAAGATCCTTTTGTGGTCCTCTTCAGTAAATGGCTTCAAAACGCATTTTGTACCTCGCATTGTTTTAAAATACAATTTTGGTCTAGGTTCCAATTTGTTGAGTTCTTCATTGAACCTTTTTATGTTGAGGTTGTAACATATTATTGGTGGCGGCTTGGCATCAGGTTTCGGAGGCAGTTGTTGCTTTACGGGAACCTTCTTCGGCATCTCGAAGTCATTTCCCGTTGCCAGAATCTCGTATCTGTTGCTGTTCTTGGTAGGCGGTGCTACTGTTGTCCGGGTCCTCTTTGGGGCTTCCTTCGGCTGAGACTTGTTGTTCTTCCTTTTTCCTTTGACATAGGTATAATCACTTCCTTCGCTGGATCCTGTTGATTCAGTACCGCACGTGCTGTTGCTGCTTCCGCTGCTTCCGCTGTCTCCATCACTGGATTCGTGTTCGTCGGTCAGCATCTTTGTCGACTCATTTTCAATTTTCCTTGACCTCATTTCTTCAGCATATTCAGCCAGTTTCGTCACGTAGACTGGGAGCTCTGTCACCCCATGTTTTTCTGCCAGTGTCTGAAATTTGTTCAAAATCACATTTAGCATAGTATTACTTGCATCTTCAAAGGATGAAGACATTGTCCGTAATTTTACTATTGCTAAATCACAAAACAATCAAACTAAATCACTAAAAGTGTCTTTTATCACTTAGGTGTCCTTTTCACCGCACTTAATTTGTCGCTGTTTTACACTTTCTTGTACACATACACACATATATATATACAATGCACAAGTCTCTCAATTTTCACACAAACCCGTCGGTAAAAAATAAATTTTACCTGCGGTTCTCGTTTTCACGAAATCCCGTCGGCACTTTGTACGTTTATTTGTTTGTCACGATATCCTTGTTCTGCTCGTTGTAATCTGTTCATCGGCTATCAATGAATGATGATGATGATGGTGATGATGTGCTGAAAATTTTTTAGTGCGCTGATATTTATAGGGTTACGTGCAGACGTAAGATCCCCTCCAATGACGCTCTTATTTTTTTCTAAAGTGTGAGTGAGCGTCGTTTCAAAATTTGTATAAATATTAGATTCTTGAAAAAATTCTGGTATTCTTCAACTAAGTGTTCTCCAGTTAAGTGTTGTGTGTGAAAAATAAATAAAAAGTGTTAATCATGTCTGGCCGTGGCAAAGGTGGAAAAGTTAAGGGAAAGTCAAAGTCTCGTTCAAATCGTGCTGGACTACAATTTCCTGTTGGACGTATTCATCGTTTATTGAGGAAAGGAAATTATGCTGAACGTGTGGGTGCTGGCGCTCCAGTATATTTGGCAGCTGTTATGGAGTATTTGGCCGCTGAAGTTCTTGAGTTAGCTGGAAATGCTGCAAGGGACAACAAAAAGACAAGAATTATTCCAAGGCATTTGCAATTGGCTATCCGTAATGACGAAGAATTGAATAAATTGCTATCTGGTGTGACAATTGCTCAAGGTGGTGTCTTGCCAAATATCCAGGCTGTACTTCTGCCCAAGAAAACAGAGAAGAAAGCATAAATTTCATAAAAAAGAGGAATTTATTTTAAACAAACGGTCCTTTTCAGGACCACAAATTTTTTGTTCAAAGAGTAAAATAAGATTTACCTAATACCTACATAATTTTGCTTCTTGGAATTATTTTATGATATACCTACATACATATGTCGGCTTCTATGGTGTAGAAAAATAATCTGTTTTAATAACGATAACGCAAAAATTTTGCTGTGTATGTGTGAAATGTACATAATTTCAATGAAAAATATTCAAGTTTTCGAGATATGTGTGAATTATAATACATACAAAATTTCGATGAAAAACATTCAATGTCCAAAAAAAAAAAAGAAGTAGAAAACGTTTTGAAAGTACAATAGAACTTGATAAATTCAAGAGAAAATTTCACAGGCTTAGCGTTTTCTAAGAATTAAAGTTAGTTTACAGTATACATTTTTTCTCTTTCTTTAAATATTTAGTGTATTAGTATTTATAGTAAATATAACACATAAACATCAAACTTTTTCCTCTTTCTTTTAAATATTTTGTGGTCCTGAAAAGGACCGTTTTTCAACAAGTACACAAAACTGCACAAAATTTTTTTAACCACCGAAACCGTATAGAGTGCGTCCTTGTCTTTTCAGAGCATAAACTACATCCATTGCAGTAACTGTCTTCCTTTTAGCATGCTCAGTATATGTTACAGCATCACGAATAACATTCTCAAGCAATACTTTAAGAACGCCTCGAGTTTCTTCATAAATTAAACCTGAGATACGTTTTACACCACCTCGACGAGCCAATCTACGGATAGCTGGCTTTGTGATACCTTGGATATTATCACGAAGAACTTTACGATGACGCTTAGCACCACCCTTTCCTAAACCTTTTCCACCTTTACCACGGCCAGTCATTTTTCACTTTATTTTATTTTTTACACAACACGAGCACTTCACTGGAACACTGCTGATCACTTAATGAAAAATTTTTGAGAGCATATTTTATTTATAGCAAATTTTTCTATCCAACACAATTGAAAATCCAGAATAACGAATATGTATATGTGAATGAAAATCTTCTATAAATATTCTGTAGCTTTGAAAATTTAGGCATTTTCAAACTGTGTCTTGTGTTGTGTACAACTAGTGAAGTGAAAGTTCAATTTAGTTTTGTGAGTGAATAAAAAATGGCTCGTACTAAGCAAACTGCTCGTAAATCTACTGGAGGAAAGGCTCCTCGTAAGCAATTGGCCACAAAAGCTGCGCGTAAAAGTGCACCAGCTACTGGTGGAGTTAAGAAGCCGCATCGGTATCGTCCTGGTACAGTTGCTCTTCGTGAAATTCGTTGCTATCAGAAGAGTACCGAATTGCTTATTCGCAAACTGCCTTTCCAACGACTTGTCCGCGAGATTGCTCAAGATTTTAAAACTGATTTACGTTTCCAGAGCTCAGCGGTCATGGCATTGCAAGAAGCTAGTGAAGCATATTTAGTTGGTTTATTTGAAGATACTAATTTGTGCGCAATTCATGCAAAACGTGTTACTATTATGCCCAAGGACATCCAATTGGCTCGTCGTATTCGTGGTGAACGTGCTTAAAAAGTTTCTCTAAAGAAATTTTACATAAAACGGTCCTTTTCAGGACCACCAATTTATTAATTAAAGAGATGAAGAAAAGATGTTATCTGAAAATTATTACTAATAGAATATATTGCATACATTGCATAGTTAGTTTTGCTTTTTCATCCTACGTAAACATGAAATTGAGGGCACGCTAATGTGATTTAGAACTAATTTCGTGTATCTAAGCATGAGAATCTGTGCGATAAAATTATAACTTATTTGAATTAAATAAATAATTATAGCGGTTTAAGTAAAGTAAAAAACATAATTATAGCAGTTTACGCATAACATTTTTAAGTAAAAAAAAAATAATCATTTAATTTGAAATTTTTGCAACATCGGAAGAAACATTTTTTTTAAATACACACATACACTGTTTAATCATTTGATAGGAAGACTTATATTATCATCAATCTAAAATACTATTTTTTTTTATTAATTTGGCGGCCCTGAAAAGGGCCATTTTTTGTGTTATTAACTCGATGATGAAGCGACATTTATTTAGAGCTTGTATATTTGGTAACAGCTTTAGTTCCTTCACTTACAGCATGCTTAGCAAGTTCACCAGGCAACAAAAGCCTCACAGCAGTTTGAATTTCCCGACTTGTAATTGTTGATCGTTTATTGTAATGAGCTAAACGAGAAGCTTCAGCTGCAATACGTTCAAAAATATAATTAACAAAACTGTTCATGATACTCATAGCTTTCGATGAAATTCCAGTATCAAGATGCACTTGTTTCAACACTTTGTAAATGTAGATTGCGTAACTCTCCTTCCTCTTACGCTTCTTCTTCTTATCACTTTTCGAAATATTCTTTTGGGCTTTTCCAGCCTTCTTTGCTGCTTTACCACTGGTTTTTGGGGGCATTTTCACAAATTTCACTTTTTTTCACTTTAAAAAAAATAACAACACTTCAATCAATTCAAGTCAAGACTTGAATACGAATGCTGAAAAATTTTTAGTGCGGTGATATTTATAGGGTTACGTGCAGACGTAAGATCCAATGACGCTCTTATTTTTTTCTAAAGTGTGAGTGAGCGTCGTTTGAAAATTTGTATAAATATTAGATTCTTGAAAAAATTCTGCTATTCATTCGTGAGCGAGCGACCGAATAGTGAACATCGAGCGGACTAAAGGAATTAGCAGAAAAACATCAAAGTGGATATCATCGAAGGAACCGCAATTCTCATATTTTGCCGACGGCATTTCATGCACAAGTGCGTGGATGAGAATTGTGTATATGTGAGTGTATCAAGTTAGTGATTAGTGCTTGTAAGAGTACATATATATGTACAAACAAAGACGCTTATATAATAAACACTAAGAGAGTGTGCTGATAAGGACACCTTTTATTACTGTGTGTGCGTGTGAGAAAAGACTCAGTAAGGTAAGTGAAGTTTAGGTAAACCAAAATGACTGATAAGGAGCAAACGGAAAGCTTTGACATGGAGCTTAAAATCCTGTCAAGGGCATTTGCAAGACGGATGAAGCAGATGTGTGAAACTAAACGCATGTCAGAGGATGAGATTACCAAGACGGTGGAGAATAGCATCCTCAGCCAGATGCAAGTTTTAAAGGAATCATCATGCAAAAGTTCTGATCTTGAAAACCAACAAGATGAATTTATGGATGCCGATGACACGGAAGTATTGGACAGAAGCAAAGTCGTCAACGAGGAAGAAAAGGATGAGGATGATGACAGTGAGAACTCTGGAGATATATCAACATCAGCAAGTGACGACAGCTATAAAGTAGTTTTGAACAAGAGGAGGCCAAAGACTCAACTGTCGAACAACGTGGAGAAGAAGGGCAAGCAGCTACATCAGAAAGGAAAAGGGGATCAAGAGGCGCTTACTGGGAATTATTATCGACTGATCCAGCCAGCGGAGAAACCAGAGAAACCAAAGACCAAGGTAGCCAGCAGCAAGACCGATGTAGCACCAACGCAGAGGAAGATCGCAAAGCCCCCACCAATCATCTGCTACAATTTAAATGTAGCGAAATTCTTCGAGAGGCTCGAGAAGTTGGAGAAGCGCCCTAAGTTCTTCTTAAAGAACAATAATAAGACGAAGTCAACACTGAAGCCAGCCACAGAAGAGGACCACCAGGTTATCTTCAACATAGTGAAGGCAATTAAGGTAGATTGCTTCACATTTACACCCAAGAACAACAGAAAATTGACCTTGGTTCTTAAAGGGATTCAATGCGGCTTCGACCCGAAAATAGTAGCAACAGCGTTGGAGAAGGAGCTACCAGGAATAAAGGTGACTATGGTTTCGCACCTCGTAACTCCCGCTATAAGGAAAAGCGGACGCCTAGTAGACTCCTATGTGGTTAACTTCGAGGCTGAAACGGATGTCAACCGGGTTATCAAGGTAGACAGAATCCTACATCAAGCCGTTCACTGGGAGCGGTTTCAGAACAGTGGTATTTCGCAGTGCAAGAATTGCCAGAAATACGGCCATGTAGCCAGTAACTGCGGTACTGCATACCGATGTGTGAAATGCAACGTCAGACATGGACCAGCTGCCTGCACCAGGGACACATCAAAAGGTAAACCCTATTGCATTAACTGCAAACAGGAGGGACACCCGGCAAACTACAGAGGCTGCCCGAAATATAAGGAGCTCTTGGAGAGGAAGAAAGCAGCGGTCCAGACAAAGAAGCAGAGGGAAGAATCTTTCAGGGAGTCTGCACGCAACTATGTGAAGCCCGGTAAGTCTTTTTCACAAATCCTCTCTTCTAATATTTCAGGTACGCACATAGGAAGGAAGAACCAGGAAGCCGTCCCCAGGCCCCAGACTGCAGGCAATCCAAAACCCTCTTCATCCAATGCCTTGGGAGCAGACACGTTCTGCAATCAGGAGGCAAAATCACTCTTTGGCTGTGATCTATTCGGCCTTATGGCCAAAATCAACACCTTCCTTCCTAGCTATAGGAAGCTGACTTCCATTCCGGAAAAACAAAGCGCTTATCTGCAATTCGCGTTTTCGCTATGCGGAAGCAGAAATTAAGCGAACTGAAGGCGATTGCCCTCAATGTCAACTCCATTGTGTCTCACGGGAAACGAGTCTGCCTAAATCTTTTTCTGGAGGAGCACCGTCCCCATTTCATGTTTCTTTCAGAGACAAATCTAAAAGCAAGACACAGAGTGTCTTTAGAAAAATATTCTCTGTTCAGAAATGACGCAGGTAAGCGTGGCACCGCTATTCTCATTAAGAAAAATCTCCACTTCGAACCCACCCAGATTAACCTTTCCAACTTTGAGAGTACGTCTCTTAAGATAAACCTTGATTCCGGTGAAACTCTTCTACTTGTTTCACTCTACATTCCGTGCCATACTCCAGCCTCCCGAGTACGTAGTGATCTGATCGCGCTGAACGCCTTTTCCCAACAATTCACATATACGATTGTTGGAGGCGATTTCAATGCTAAACACAGCTTATGGAACGATCCCACGACCAACTTAGCTGGAACGATCATAGCTAAATGGTTGGAAGATAGTATCCACAACCAGAATTTTATTGCTGTCTCCCAGGATACACCAACCTTCCCCAGAAGTGGCTCTTTTCTAGACTTTTTCCTCGTTTCTGACAATCTCATAAACATTCTCCCCCAAATTAGAAATTTTACCTGCCAGGCCCATATCTCTGATTCTGACCATTTGGCAGTAGAATTAAAAATAGCTCTACAGAGAGAATTCTCCGCGAGCACACTAATTGCTCCAGCAATTTCGTCCCTGACCAATGTCGACTGGCCACAGTTTCAGGATAGACTGAGTAGCCTACTCCCCAATTTCTTGCCAGATCAGCATAGAAATCTGTGTAATACAGAAATAGACTTCTATGTTGAATTGCTGACAACTGCTCTTCACGACAACATAGCGTTTTTCTCCACTACGCACCAACCTAATAACTACCGGTATAAGAACCTTCCGCCCAGAATCCAAGAGCTGTACAAGTATAGGCAAAAGTTAAAGAAAACATTGAACAGAATTTACCGGCGAAATCTGAATACACAGAACCCGGAATATTCATCTTTACTCTCCCAAATTAGGTGTCTGTCGATAATCATTGACGAGCAAACCCGTACCTTTGTCGATGAATAATTTCGCGAGAGGTTGAAAGCTAGTAAGCCAGGTCCGCGAGCTTTTAGCGAAATCAACAAAGTATGTAGCAGGAAAGCCCAAGTCCCTGAAAAACTACTCGATGGCAACAACTGCTTAAATTCTCCTGAAGACAAAAGCAGTGCCTTCGCCAACTACTTTGAGTCAACCTTCAAAAGCTCGCCTCCAACTCATCTCCCTAACTTTCATAGGCAAGTCTTAACTGAAGTAGAAAATTTTGAGACACAAAATACCTCACCAATGGCAGAATTTAGTCTTGAAAATCCAGCTGGAAATCCAAATGACCAGCAAATATACACCAGCCCACTTCATCTAGCCGCCCTTATTCGCTCACTCAAAAATAAAAAGTCGAGTGGCCCAGATGGTATATCGATCTTCATAATCGGGAAGTTACCACCGTTGGCAATCGAAATGCTAACAATAATCTTCAACAATTGTATAAACAATTGTTACTTCCCCAACAGCTGGAAACTGTCTAAGATAATACCAATTCCGAAGAAGGCATCTTCTAAAAGCATCTCGGAATTCAGACCGATTTCACTAATCTCCAACTTGGGAAAACTTCTGGAGAGATTAGTGAAACAGCACATTGATGACACTTGCGTGGAGAAGGAGATGGAGCAGCATCAGCAATATGGATTCAAGGCTATGCACTCCACTCTGCACCCACTATTAAAATTTCACACTGATGTGACCCAAGCTCTTAATAAAAAGACACATACTGTGGCCTGTTTTCTTGATGTTGAAAAGGCCTTCGACTCCATCTGGAGAGAAGGTCTTATCTCCAAACTGATTGGATTTCAGTTCCCACCCTACCTCATTCGGATGATAAATAGCTTCATATCTCAGAGACAATTCTTTGTGGAAATAAAGAATTGCATATCTGCGCATAAGAACATAAAAGCGGGCGTCCCGCAAGGCTCAGTACTCGGGCCATTCCTCTTCAATCTGTTCACGTTTGACCAACCGCAGACTAATGGAGGAGTCACGACCCTTCTCTACGCGGATGACTCATTAACGTATGCGCACTCTAAGTCCCCCAAATTGGCGACAAGGAAAGTGGGTGATCATATTGCCAAGCTTTACGAGTACTATCGTAAATGGGGCATAAAGATCAACGTCCCTAAATCGAGTTTACTCTGCATTAGAACTGCACGTTCACGCAGAGGCGTATGTCAAAATGCAAGAAACATCGAAATCACCATCAATAATGAAGTGATAAAACCCACTAAGAGCGTCAAATACCTAGGTATAAATTTCGATGAACGTTTCAAGTTCAACCCTCACGCAAAAGCAGTTGCTAGGAAAGCAAACTTTGCACTCAGCATGGTCAGTCCTATAATGAGATATAGGAATGGACTCACTCTGAGCACGAAACTGCTGATGTACAAGCAGCTCATTAGGCCCACCTTAACGTACTCGTTTCCCATATGGCACACTATTTCGTCAACCTATATGGATATCCTTGCGAGATTCGAGAGGAAAACGCTCCGAATCTGCACTGGACTCTACCGAAGGCCCTGTGGAAAGCATTATCGCAATCAGGTCCTGTACGAGAAAGCTGGTATTTCTCCGATACAGGACTATCTGGTTGAGGTAATGAAGAAGCAGGTAGCCAAAATCCCCAATCATCCAAACCCAATTGTATAGGAACTAACAAATTTTCCCCACTTACCCACTAACAAATATTTATCGCCTTTTTGTATATTAAATTGTCATAGAAAATACTACCGGGAAGGAATTTTTACTTTTGTCAGGGAAAAAGGAGACAGCTACAGAGGCTAGGAGAGGATGACGGAAGGAGGACTGCAGCCTGCAGGACAGGATATATGCGCCCTGCTTCAGACAAGACCCGAAATAGGGAGACTAAAAACAGTACCAGGAAGTGAAGACAGTAGCGACCTGATGTAATATCTAAGTTAGGTAGCTAGTACTTAAGTTAGTTAAGAATTAGATTTACGTAATATTGTTAGTTAATTATAACTAGGTAGCGCTAGCCGTAGTTTAGAAGTAAGTCATATGTTAGTTAGTAATTCATGTATTTAGAAAATAAGAAAACTCAGCTAGATAAATTGAACTCAGGGCCAAAGAAAAGCCCGTAGGAATTATAATCAGGGAATAGGTTTAGATAAGAAAAATAATGTTAGGTTAAGTGTAAAAAATTTATTCAGCGCAAATAAAAAACTTGAACTTGAACTTGAAATTCTGCTATTCTTCAACTAAGTGTTCTCCAGTTAAGTGTTGTGTGTAAAAAATAAATAAAAAGTGTTAATCATGTCTGGCCGTGGTAAAGGTGGAAAAGTTAAGGGAAAGGCAAAGTCTCGTTCAAATCGTGCTGGACTACAATTTCCTGTTGGACCTATTCATCGTTTATTCAGGAAAGGAAATTATGCTGAACGTGTGGGTGCTGGCGCTCCAGTATATTTGGCAGCTGTTATGGAGTATTTGGCCGCTGAAGTTCTTGAGTTAGCTGGAAATGCTGCAAGGGACAACAAAGAGACAAGAATTATTCCAAGGCATTTGCAATTGGCTATCCGTAATGACGAAGAATTGAATAAATTGCTATCTGGTGTGACAATTGCTCAAGGTGGTGTCTTGCCAAATATCCAGGCTGTACTTCTGCCCAAGAAAACAGAGAAGAAAGCATAAATTTCATAAAAAAGAGGAATCTATTTTAAACAAACGGTCCTTTTCAGGACCACAAATTTTTTGTTCAAAGAGTAAAATAAGATTTACCTAATACCTACATAATTTTGCTTCTTGGAATTATTTTATGATATACCTACATACATATGTCGGATTCTATGGTGTAGAACAATAATCTGTTTTAATAACGATACGCAAAAATTTTGCTGTGTATGTGTGAATTATACATACATAATTTCAATGAAAAATATTCAAGTTTTCGAGATATGTGTGAATTATACATACAAAATTTCGATGAAAAATATTCAATGTCCAAAAAAAAAATCGATAGGAAGAAGTAGAAAACGTTTTGAAAGTACAGAAGTATAAAACAATAGAACTTGATAAATTCAAGAGAAAATTTCACAGGCTTAGCGTTTTCTAAGAATTAAAGTTAGTTTACAGTATACATTTTTCCTCTTTCTTTAAATATTTAGTGTATTAGTATTTATAGAAAATTTAACACATAAACATCAAACTTTTTCCTCTTTCTTTTAAATATTTTGTGGTCCTGAAAAGGACCGTTTTTCAACAAGTACACAAAACTGCACAACATTTTTTTAACCACCGAAACCGTATAGAGTGCGTCCTTGTCTTTTCAGAGCATAAACTACATCCATTGCAGTAACTGTCTTCCTTTTAGCATGCTCAGTATATGTTACAGCATCACGAATAACATTCTCAAGGAATACTTTAAGAACGCCTCGAGTTTCTTCATAAATTAAACCTGAGATAAGTTTTACACCACCTCGACGAGCCAATCTACGGATAGCTGGCTTTGTGATACCTTGGATATTATCACGAAGAACTTTACGATGACGCTTAGCACCACCCTTTCCTAAACCTTTTCCACCTTTACCACGGCCAGTCATTTTTCACTTTATTTTATTTTTTACACAACACGAGCACTTCACTGAAACACTGCTGATCACTTAATGAAAAATTTTTGAGAGCATATTTTATTTATAGCAAATTTTTCTATACAACACAATTGAAAATCCAGAATAACGAATATGTATATGTGAATGAAAATCTTCTATAAATATTCTGTAACTTTGAAAATTTAGGCGCATTCAGTGAAGTGAAGTGAAAGTGAAAAGTGCTCCGAACCAACTAACCAGTGAACCAGTGTTGTGACAAGTTGAAGTTTGTGATTAGTGCAGGGGTTGCGCTCAACGCAACGATTGTGATTAGTGCAGTGATTGTGTTCAACGCAGCGATTGTGTTAATGCAGTGACTGTGTCTGCTGCAGTGATCTCTACTTATAACTTTTTTCTTCCAAAAGTGAAATTGCCGGCCTACTGCAGTGCAGTGAATGGCTCCCTTGCTGCTGTGCAGCACTGAAGCACAGTAATTGTGTCTTATGCTCCCAACATTTAAAAACAATTAGGTGAAGTGCAGTGACAGCTGCGTCAGCTACTATGAAATAAAAATAAAGTGCCATAACATCGCTTATACTAGAGTGCTAAAATCAAATTAAATATCGTTTATCGATTAATTTTTCAATAAAATAACGCTAACAATTAAGTGAAGTGCAGTGACATCTGCGTCAGCTGCTGTGTATTGCAGTAAATATGTGTGACGTCTCAACAACAAATATTCTTAGGAATACTAAGAACTTTGAACTTAAACATTTGGAATCATTCCTACGTTAAACTAAAGTATTCTTGGTTGACTATAGTTTAATTCAGAATTTTTCAAATTCTGTCGTAACTCTGAATTTTTTTTTTTAATAAGTGTTATAAAACATAATAAAGAGACATAACGTTGCACATACTCAAGTGCAAAAAATTTAAATTGAATAACTATTCAAGCATAACGCTCGATCTATTATTTTCAAAAAATTAATAAAGTAATAATATAATACATAATTATATAATAATAATCAAATAAATTTAACCTAGTAATGAGCTTTCTCTACTCATACATTGTATGGATGAATTAGAGGCTCTAATAAAAGCAAGAGATGATGCCTCATCGAATGATGACTGCGAATATACTGACAGCTCCTCCAACTTCCCCTCCGAGGAAGATAGGTGTGACAGTTGTAGTGATGCGTCGACTCTAAGCACCATCTCAACTAAAAGTGAACAAAAAATAAAAAGAAAAGCAACCTCCGTGGACATATTTAAAATTAAAAATATAAAACTAAGACATAACAAAGTACAAACAAGTGATTATGCTAGTAACACACCTGAAGCATATAACAACATGAAAAAAATTAAAAAACAAAAAAAAAGCAATAAAACAAAAAGCAATAAAACACAAAGCTGCCATAACAAATACTACTAATATTCATTTAAGGGACCAACCCAGTGCTGTACATGGGTCGTTGGACCACATTACACTCACAAATCCTAGTGCCTCTCCTAGGTAAGATGACATCTCTAATGGAGAAATTAATTCAGAAATGATGGATTTGGATAAGACTCAACAGTGTCGATCCTGGGTCATCTAACCTCAACTTGCTCTTAAATCCTAGTGCCTTCCCTAGGTTAGAAGACATCTCTAAAGGACAAGTGCCCACCTCAAGCAAATCTTTTGACGCTAACCTCAACATGCTCTTAAATCCTAGTGCCATCCCTAGGTTAGAAGACATCTCTAAAGGACAAGTGCCCATCTCAAGCAAATCTTTTGACGCTAACCTCAACATGCTCTTAAATCCTAGTGCCGTCCCTAGGTTAGAAGACATCTCTAAAGGACAAGTGCCCGTCGCAAGCAAATCTTCTGATGCTGACAGATCCTCCAACATCAAGAAACCTCAAAATATTGAAAATACTATTAAGGTACCTGATATTTTTTATAATATTCAACTCAAAATTATTTCTGAAAATTATAATAATCTCCTTATAAAATATAACAACCTAGTTAAATTAATTAATAATAATCCACATTGTATGAAAAAGGATACGGTCGGTAGTGATGACCTTGTTAGCAAAAAGGAAAAACTTAATAAAAAAAAATGATAATAAACCCTACTCATGGGTCCCAATCGGATAAGTCGTTAGGCACAGCCCATTCGAAAACTTCTAATCGGTTCAGCTCGTTGGACTCTGAAGAAGATGATATCTCTGTACCAAATGATATCAATATGGACGATCAGTCCTCCTATACTGACACAATAAGACCTATCATAACCAAATCGGTTAAGCCACCACCAATTGTAGTATACAATCTTAACTTAAAAAACTTCTCAATTCAACTTGAACTTGCAATTAACGAAAGGACTTTCCTCTTCAAAAAAATTAATAAGAATACCGTCCACCTATTGGTAAGAAACTCAAGTCATTTCAAAACAGCGATTGAACTACTTAAGGCTGAAGGTGTTAGCCACTACAGCTACACCCTTAAAAACGAAAAACCTAGTAGCATACTACTTAAATCCCTCGACTCATCTTATGATGAGCAAGATATTTTATCTGAATTCCAAAGAGTTTTTCCTAATATAGAGATCTCTAAAATCTCTGTTCTCAAGAAATAACCCTAGAATTAAGGAGCCAATATGGCTCCTCCAAATTAAAAATGGTACAGATCTCTCGGAAGTACTTAAGGTAAACTATTTCCTGGGGCAAAGGGTTTTCTTTCATAAATTTAAACCATCAACAATATCTCAATGCCATAACTGCCAGCGTTTTGGACATGTTGCATCTAACTGCTCCATGACCTACCGCTGCGTTAAATGCAAGGGTAATCATGATCCTGGGAAATGTCCTCTCCCCCCTAAAGACAGTCCATTAAATAATGATATTGAAAGATTAGAAATGAACTCTGATGGAACTATGCGTGTTGAAAAAGGCGCAATTCCTGCTTGCGTTAACTGTGGTCTGTCAGGTCATCCTGCTAATTACAGAAAATGCACTAAATATATCGAAATTATCTCTAGAAAGCAAGAAAAATCAAAGTTAAGGACCAAGGCCCTTAATAACTTCACAACAAAAAATATATCATATGCCTCCACGCTTAAGAGAGATCAAAGCCCCGTACGAGGAATAGTAAATGATACAAGCCAAAATTATCAGCGAACTGACAATATACAATTCCTTAATAATGAATGTAACCTAATATTTGGTCTCGACCTGTTTGAGTGTCTCCACAGAATAGATAACTTTCTGCCGCGCTATAGAGAACTATCAGACCTAAACAGCAAAAGAATGGCTTTGCTATCGTTCCTAACAGAACTAACTGTCAATAGTTCACTATGAACATGTCTCAAACTAGATCCAACGTTATCACCAACCTAAAAATAGTTACAATAAATGTGAATTCCCTCATCGCTATTCACAGAAGGCATCAACTTAATACATTTCTATCTGACCATAAGCCAAACGTGGTACTGCTCAGTGAAACTAAACTAAAACCTAAACATAATATCAACTACAAAAATTATAATATCGCCAGAAATGATAGACCCTCCGGGGGCGGTGGTGGTACAGCCATCTTAATAAAAAATAACATCAAGTATATCCATCTCGTCAACCCTACTAAATTTAATTACTTCGAAACTACAACTATTATCATTAGCCTCTCCGACAACAAGACACTTGCGGTAACGGCAAGTTATAACCCAAGTGGGAGTTTTGCTATAGCCGATGATATGTCTGAATTATTTAATAATATTAAAGCAGATTACTACATCTTCGGGGGCGATTTTAATGCCAAACATCATTACATAGGCACATATATAGGCTACTATCCAATAAAATGGAAGGAAGCTATCATTATTCCCATACTTAAAGCGAACAAACCACCTAACCTCATCACCAGCTACAGACCAATCTCTCTCCTTTCATGTATTAGCAAAGTCTACGAATCTTTCCTGCTCGATAAAATCAGGCTACACTGTGATGATAATAAAATTATACCTTATCATCAATTTGGCTTCATGGTACAGCACTCAACCACACATGCTCTGACAGTCCTAATGGAATCAATTGGGCATAATCTAAACAAAAAAAGACCTACTTTAGCATGCTCTCTGGACATGGAAAAAGCGTTCGATACGGTCTGGATAGAAGGCCTTATTTATAAAATGAAAAACCTATTTGGCTTCCATGACCATATCTACAGAATTGCATATAATTACCTTACCAATAGGACCTTCTCTGTTCAAATACAGAGCGCTCACTCTCATGCATTTGACATAAAGGCAGGCGTACCCCAGGGTTCCCTACTTGGACCTATCTTATACAAGATCTATACTGCTGACATACCCAAGCCTGACAATAACCCAAAAAAAGTTAACATTCTCTGCTATGCAGATGACATTCTACTTTATACATCTGGTTTCAAAAAGCATATCCTGAAAAACCAAATCAATAAGTATCTCAAAACCCTACTTGAATATTTCAAAACATGGAAAATTAAAATCAATATCTCTAAATGCGAAGCAATTTTATTTAAAGGCAGAAGGAAGGACTCCCCACCTAATACCCGAACTGGTCTCCAAAGCTTTCACTTAAAACTAAATAAACACATCATTCCAGTCAAAAGACAAATAAAATATCTAGGCATCATATTCACTGATGACTTATTCTTTCATAGGCATATTGAGTACATACTCAAGAAAGCCACTAACTGTTACTGGGCCCTGAAACGGGCATTCAAACCTAATTCCAAACTCTCTATCAAACTTAAATTAATCCTCTATAAACAGATGATTAGACCTATCATGAGTTATGCATTCCTCATATGGCACAGCATCAGCTCAGCCCAGATGGAAAACTGAGAAAATTTGAGCGAAAAATCCTCAGGGACTGTGTTAATCTTAGACGTAAACCAGGTACCATCAAATGGATCAGTAACGAAAAACTCTACAATACCTCCAAAATAAATAGAATTGATCGATTTCTGATAAAACTTGCAACTAAATATATTTCTAAACTTGAATATATAGATAATCCGCTAATCCAAGACATCAACAAGATTTATGATCCATTTACCAATATCAAATACCACCCCCCGTTGCACCTTAAATGGTTAATTACACACGATCTAATCTCTCCAAATGATCCCCTTTACTACTATCATAAAGCCACCCACAATGCTAACCTCTTAGTATACAGCACCGCACAGTACATTAAATAAAACCAATTCAATAAACAACATTACACACCATCCCGTCTTTACCTCTATCAAATGTAATAACCCTACGATTTTCTCTTCCAATAACTTCAAAGTACCACCCCATGGTCATCACTACTTACCCCCTAACAAATTCTCCCAACTATCTACTATTTACAATATGTTATCACTCAAATCTTACACACAAAAACTCTAATAATACTATTATAACTTCCGTCATATAAGGTTTAGTTTATAAATTCAAAATAATCTTTATATTTCTACTACATTAACCAAACTTCACTATACTATATCTACTTTTTCTGCCTTTTTTTTTGTAGAAATTTCTAACAAATTCCTAACTCTAAGTTACATTTCAATCTCAACTGCCTAAAAAAATACTTTAAAACTTTAGTTCTTTGGTAAATGTACCTACCGTACATGTAAAAAACAACTAGTGCCCCGTAATTTTGTAATTAATTTAAGCCTAACCTCTCAGATTGTTATTAACTACTAAGGCAATAAAACTTGTTTCAAAATTTAGGCGATTCAGTGAAGTGAAGTGAAAGTGAAAAGTGCTCCGAACCAACTAACCAGTGAACCAGTGTTGTGACAAGTTGAAGTTTGTGATTAGTGCAGTGGTTGTGTTCAACGCAACGATTGTGATTAGTGCAGTGATTGTGTTCAACGCAGCAATTGTGTTAGTGCAGTGACTGTGCCTACTGCAGTGATCTCTACTTATAACTTTTTTCTTCCAAAAGTGAAATTGCCGGCCTGCTGCAGTGCAGTGAATGGCTCCCTTGCTGCTGTGCAGCACTGAAGCACAGTAATTGTGTCTTATGCTCCCAACATTTAAAAACAATTAGGTGAAGTGCAGTGACAGCTGCGTCAGCTACTATGAAATAAAAATAAAGTGCCATAACATCGCTTATACTAGAGTGCTAAAATTAAATTAAATATCGTTTATCGATTAATTTTTCAATAAAATAACGCTAACAATTAAGTGAAGTGCAGTGACATCTGCGTCAGCTGCTGTGTAATGCAGTAAATCTGTTTGACGTCTCAACAACAAATATTCTTAGGAATACTAAGAACTTTGAACTTAAACATTTGGAATCATTCTTACTTTAAACTAAAGTATTCTTGGTTGACTTAGTTTGATTCAGAATTTTTCAAATTCTGTCGTAACTCTGAATTTTTTAATAAGTGTTATAAAACATAATAAAGTTACATAACGTTGCACATACTCAAGTGCAAAAAATTTAAATTGAATAACTATTCAAGCATAACGCTCGATCTATTATTTTCAAAAAATTAATAAAGTAATAATATAATACATAATTATATAATAATAATCAAATAAATTTAATGTAGTAATGAGCTTTCTCTACTCATACATTGTATGGATGAATTAGAGGCTCTAATAAAAGCAAGAGATGATGCCTCATCGAATGATGACTGCGAATATACTGACAGCTCCTCCAACTTCCCCTCCGAGGAAGATAGGTGTGACAGTTGTAGTGATGCGTCGACTCTAAGCACCATCTCAACTAAAAGTGAACAAAAAATAAAAAGAAAAGCAACCTCCGTGGACATATTTAAAATTAAAAATATAAAACTAAAACATAACAAAGTACAAACAAGTGATTATGCTAGTAACACACCTGAAGCATATAACAACATGAAAAAAATTAAAAAACAAAAAAAAGCAATAAAACAAAAAGCAATAAAACACAAAGCTGCTATAACAAATACTACTAATATTCATTTAAGGGACCAACCCAGTGCTGTACATGGGTCGTTGGACCACATTACACTCACAAATCCTAGTGCCTCTCCTAGGTCAGATGACATCTCTAATGGAGAAATTAATTCAGAAATGATGGATTTGGATAAGACTCCCAGTGTCGATCCTGGGTCATCTAACCTCAACTTGCTCTTAAATCCTAGTGCCTTCCCTAGGTTAGAAGATATCTCTAAAGGACAAGTGCCCATCTCAAGCAAATCTTTTGACGCTAACCTCAACATGCTCTTAAATCCTAGTGCCGTCCCTAGGTTAGAAGACATCTCTAAAGGACAAGTGCCCGTCGCAAGCAAATCTTCTGATACCTGACAGATCCTCCAACATCAAGAAACCTCAAAATATTGAAAATACTATTAAGGTACCTGATATTTTTTATAATAGTCAACTCAAAATTATTTCTGAAAATTATAATAATCTCCTTATAAAATATAACAACCTAGTTAAATTAATTAATAATAATCCACATTGTATGAAAAAGGATACGGTCGGTAGTGATGACCTTGTTAGCAAAAAGGAAAAACTTAATAAAAAAAAATGATAATAAACCCTACTCATGGGTCCCAATCGGATAAGTCGTTAGGCACAGCCCATTTGAAAACTTCTAATCGGTTCAGCTCGTTGGACCCTGAAGAAGATGATATCTCTGTACCAGATGATATCAATATGGACGGTCAGTCCTCCTATACTGACACAATAAGACCTATCATAACCAAATCGGTTAAGCCACCACCAATTGTAGTATACAATCTTAACTTAAAAAACTTCTCAATTAAACTTGAACTTGCAATTAACGAAAGGACTTTCCTCTTCAAAAAAATTAATAAGAATACCGTCCACCTATTGGTAAAAAACTCAAGTCATTTCAAAACAGCGATTGAACTACTTAAGGCTGAAGGTGTTAGCCACTACAGCTACACCCTTAAAAACGAAAAACCTAGTAGCATACTACTTAAATCCCTCGACTCATCTTATGATGAGCAAGATATTTTATCTGAATTCCAAAGAGTTTTTCCTAATATAGAGATCTCTAAAATCTCTCTCTTCTCAAGAAATAACCCTAGAATCAAGGAGCCAATATGGCTCCTCCAAATTAAAAATGGTACAGATCTCTCGGAAGTACTTAAGGTAAACTATTTCCTGGGGCAAAGGGTTTTCTTTCATAAATTTAAACCATCAACAATATCTCAATGCCATAACTGCCAGCGTTTTGGACATGTTGCATCTAGCTGCTCCATGACCTACCGCTGCGTTAAATGCAAGGATAATCATGATCCTGGGAAATGTCCTCTCCCCCCTAAAGACAGACCATTAAATAATGATATTGAAAGATTAGAAATGAACTCTGATGGAACTATGCGTGTTGAAAGAGGCGCAATTCCTGCTTGCGTTAACTGTGGTCTGTCAGGTCATCCTGCTAATTACAGAAAATGCACTAAATATATCGAAATTATCTCTAGAAAGCAAGAAAAATCAAAGTTAAGGACCAAGGCCCTTAATAACTTCACAACAAAAAATATATCATATGCCTCCACGCTTAAGAGAGATCAAAGCCCCGTACGAGGAATAGTAAATGATACAAGCCAAAATTATCAGCGAACTGACAATATACAATTCCTTAATAATGAATGTAACCTAATATTTGGTCTCGACCTGTTTGAGTGTCTCCACAGAATAGATAACTTTCTGCCGCGCTATAGAGAATTATCAGACCTAAACAGCAAAAGAATGGCTTTGCTATCGTTCCTAACAGAACTAACTGTCAATAGTTCACTATGAACATATCTCAAACTAGATCCAACGTTATCACCAACCTAAAAGTAGTTACAATAAATGTGAATTCCCTCATCGCTATTCACAGAAGGCATCAACTTAATACATTTCTATCTGACCATAAGCCAAACGTGGTACTGCTCAGTGAAACTAAACTAAAACCTAAACATAATATCAACTACAAAAATTATAATATCGCCAGAAATGATAGACCCTCCGGGGGCGGTGGTGATACAGCCATCTTAATAAAAAATAATATCAAGTATATCCATCTCGTCAACCCTACTAAATTTAATTACTTCGAAACTACAACTATTATCATTAGCCTCTCCGACAACAAGACACTTGCGGTAACGGCAATTTATAACCCAAGTGAATAATATTAGTTAATAATATTAAAGCAGATTACTACATCTTCGGGGGCGATTTTAATGCCAAACATCATTACTGGGGAAATGATCGGGCCACTGCAAATAATTCGGGTAAGTCTCTACACCGATGGTACCTAGAGAACTCCATTGATAGAAACCTACTTCTGGAACACTCTGATAGCTACACAAGATATAATCCCATTGCACCTTCTTTGATTGATTTTTTCTTCGTTTCCAGCAACTTAACGATAATGCATAATAACAATGGTAAACTATCCACCTTAGACTACCCTTCAGACCATGTGGCTGTTGAGCTCAATATCTCATTACTCAATAGTCCGGCCATTGCTGAAAAGCAAACAATACTTGATTATGGAAACATTAACTGGTTTCTCTTTAGATCATATATTGATCAGAACATCCCGGAAATAATGATCCCCGATAACTGCTGCCTCACCCCTACTGAAATAGATAATATCATCGATAACCTCGACAGGCCTCTAAAATCTGCTATAGATTTAAGTGTTCCTAAAATTACCCTTAACAATAATACATGTATCCCTCCCCCCCCCCCTACTACTCAAGATTATTCATCAAAAAAATAATCTTAGACGTAGACTGTTTAGACTTCATTACGATCCCCTTCAGCACCAACTCAAATCACAAATTATCTGTCTTGAAAAAATAATCAAAGACTCCATTAAGATCCACTATGCTAACTATTGGCAAAAAAAACTCTCTGGTATTAAAATAGACAATCACTCTATTAAAGCAGTAAAACAATTTATGGGCCTTTTAAAAAATAATAGCGTCCCTCTGCTACAAACAACAATCAACTCTGATGATTCAATCTCTGATAATAAAAATATAGCAACTGCTTTGGGAGACTACTTTTGTGGTATTCATAAATCAAACTTCTATATGGGTAATGCTATCACTAGCTCCCAAATTAATAATACTGTAGAATCAAGTTATAAAAATAAAATAACTCCCCTCTTAACATTTTCAAATGACTTCAAAGCAGACTTTGAAGTCAACAATCCTTTTCCATTTCAGGATAGGTTTTCCGATCCTCCTCCTATACAACAGCCTAACCCTCAGCTTATCGGCAGCATAACTCTTCAATCCAATAATGTCAATCACATTAATTTTATCACCCCCAGTCAAGTTAAAGATCTCATTAAGTCTCGTAACAACAAAAAAACAGCTGGAAATGATAAAATTTCTAACTACATGCTAAAAAAGTCACCGCAGAGCCTACTTGTCTTCCTGGCACTACTCTTCAACCACATCTTCAATATAGGCTACTATCCAATAAAATGGAAGGAAGCCATCATTATTTCCATACTTAAAGCGAACAAACCACCTAACCTCATCACCAGCTACAGACCAAACTCTCACCTTTCATGTATTAGCAAAGTCTACGAAGCTTTCCTGCTCGATAAAATCAGGCTACACTGTGATGATAATAAAATTATACCTTATCATCAATTTGGCTTCATGGTACAGCACTCAACCACACATGCTCTGACAGTCCTAATGGAATCAATTGGACATAATCTAAACAAAAAAAAGACCTACTTTAGCATGCTCTCTGGACATGAAAAAAGCGTTCAATACGGTCTGGATAGAAGGCCTTATTTATAAAATGAAAAACCTATTTGGCTTCCATGACCATATCTGCAGAATTGCATATAATTACCTTACCAATAGGACCTTCTCTGTTAAAATACAGAACGCTCACTCTCATGCATTTGACATAAAGGCAGGCGTACCTCAGGGTTCCCTACTCGGACCTATCTTATACAACATCTATACTGCTGACATACCCAAGCCTGACAATAACCCAAAAAAAGTTAACATTCTCTGCTATGCAGATGACATTCTACTTTATACATCTGGTTTCAAAAAGCATATCCTGAAAAACCAAATCAATAAGTATCTCAAAACCCTACTTGAATATTTCAAAACATGGAAAATTAAAATCAATATCTCTAAATGCGAAGCAATTTTATTTAAAGGCAGAAGGAAGGACTCCCCACCTAATACCCGAACTGGTCTCCAAAACTTTCACTTAAAACTAAATAAACACATCATTCCAGTCAAAAGACAAATAAAATATCTAGGCATCATATTCACTGATGACTTATTCTTTCATAGGCATATTGAGTACATACTCAAGAAAGCCACTAACTGTTACTGGGCCCTGAAACGGGCATTCAAACCTAATTCCAAACTCTCTATCAAACTTAAATTAATCCTCTATAAACAGATGATTAGACCTATCATGAGTTATGCATTCCCCATATGGCACAGCATCAGCTCAGCCCAGATGGAAAAACTGAGAAAATTTGAGCGAAAAATCCTCAGGGACTGTGTTAATCTTAGACGTAAACCAGGTACCATCAAATGGATCAGTAACGAAAAACTCTACAATACCTCCAAAATAAATAGAATTGATCGATTTCTGATAAAACTTGCAACTAAATATATTTCTAAACTTGAATATATAGATAATCCGCTAATCCAAGACATCAACAAGATTTATGATCCATTTACCAATATCAAATACCACCCCCCGTTGCACCTTAAATGGTTAATTACACACGATCTAATCTCTCCAAATGATCCCCTTTACTACTATCATAAAGCCACCCACAATGCTAACCTCTTAGTATACAGCACCGCACAGTACATTAAATAAAACCAATTCAATAAACAACATTACACACCATCCCGTCTTTACCTCTATCAAATGTAATAACCCTACGATTTTCTCTTCAAATAACTTCAAAGTACCACCCCATGGTCATCACTACTTACCCCCTAACAAATTCTCCCAACTATCTACTATTTACAATATGTTATCACTCAAATCTTACACACAAAAACTCTAATAATACTATTATAACTTCCGTCATATAAGGTTTAGTTTATAAATTCAAAATAATCTTTATATTTCTACTACATTAACCAAACTTCACTATACTATATCTACTTTTTCTGCCTTTTTTTTTGTAGAAATTTCTAACAAATTCCTAACTCTAAGTTACATTTCAATCTCAACTGCCTAAAAAAATACTTTAAAACTTTAGTTCTTTGGTAAATGTACCTACCGTACATGTAAAAAACAACTAGTGCCCCGTAATTTTGTAATTAATTTAAGCCTAACCTCTCAGATTGTTATTAACTACTAAGGCAATAAAACTTGTTTCAAAATTTAGGCGATTCAGTGAAGTGAAGTGAAAGTGAAAAGTGCTCCGAACCAACTAACCAGTGAACCAGTGTTGTGACAAGTTGAAGTTTGTGATTAGTGCAGTGGTTGTGTTCAACGCAACGATTGTGATTAGTGCAGTGATTGTGTTCAACGCAGCAATTGTGTTAGTGCAGTGACTGTGCCTACTGCAGTGATCTCTACTTATAACTTTTTTCTTCCAAAAGTGAAATTGCCGGCCTGCTGCAGTGCAGTGAATGGCTCCCTTGCTGCTGTGCAGCACTGAAGCACAGTAATTGTGTCTTATGCTCCCAACATTTAAAAACATTTAGGTGAAGTGCAGTGACAGCTGCGTCAGCTACTATGAAATAAAAATAAAGTGCCATAACATCGCTTATACTAGAGTGCTAAAATTAAATTAAATATCGTTTATCGATTAATTTTTCAATAAAACAACGCTAACAATTAAGTGAAGTGCAGTGACATCTGCGTCAGCTGCTGTGTAATGCAGTAAATCTGTTTGACGTCTCAACAACAAATATTCTTAGGAATACTAAGAACTTTGAACTTAAACATTTGGAATCATTCCTACTTTAAACTAAAGTATTCTTGGTTGACTTAGTTTGATTCAGAATTTTTCAAATTCTGTCGTAACTCTGAATTTTTTAATAAGTGTTATAAAACATAATAAAGTTACATAACGTTGCACATACCCAAGTGCAAAAAATTTAAATTGAATAACTATTCAAGCATAACGCTCGATCTATTATTTTCAAAAAATTAATAAAGTAATAATATAATACATAATTATATAATAATAATCAAATAAATTTAACCTAGTAATGAGCTTTCTCTACTCATACATTGTATGGATGAATTAGAGGCTCTAATAAAAGCAAGAGATGATGCCTCATCGAATGATGACTGCGAATATACTGACAGCTCCTCCAACTTCCCCTCCGAGGAAGATAGGTGTAACAGTTGTAGTGATGCGTCGACTCTAAGCACCATCTCAACTAAAAGTGAACAAAAAATAAAAAGAAAAGCAACCTCCGTGGACATATTTAAAATTAAAAATATAAAACTAAAACATAACAAAGTACAAACAAGTGATTATGCTAGTAACACACCTGAAGCATATAACAACATGAAAAAAATTAAAAAACAAAAAAAAGCAATAAAACAAAAAGCAATAAAACACAAAGCTGCTATAACAAATACTACTAATATTCATTTAAGGGACCAACCCAGTGCTGTACATGGGTCGTTGGACCACATTACACTCACAAATCCTAGTGCCTCTCCTAGGTCAGATGACATCTCTAATGGAGAAATTAATTCAGAAATGATGGATTTGGATAAGACTCCCAGTGTCGATCCTGGGTCATCTAACCTCAACTTGCTCTTAAATCCTAGTGCCTTCCCTAGGTTAGAAGATATCTCTAAAGGACAAGTGCCCACCTCAAGCAAATCTTTTGACGCTAACCTCAACATGCTCTTAAATCCTAGTGCCGTCCCTAGGTTAGAAGACATCTCTAAAGGACAAGTGCCCGTCGCAAGCAAATCTTCTGATGCTGACAGATCCTCCAACATCAAGAAACCTCAAAATATTGAAAATACTATTAAGGTACCTGATATTTTTTATAATAGTCAACTCAAAATTATTTCTGAAAATTATAATAATCTCCTTATAAAATATAACAACCTAGTTAAATTAATTAATAATAATCCACATTGTATGAAAAAGGATACGGTCGGTAGTGATGACCTTGTTAGCAAAAAGGAAAAACTTAATAAAAAAAAATGATAATAAACCCTACTCATGGGTCCCAATCGGATAAGTCGTTAGGCACAGCCCATTTGAAAACTTCTAATCGGTTCAGCTCGTTGGACCCTGAAGAAGATGATATCTCTGTACCAGATGATATCAATATGGACGATCAGTCCTCCTATACTGACACAATAAGACCTATCATAACCAAATCGGTTAAGCCACCACCAATTGTAGTATACAATCTTAACTTAAAAAACTTCTCAATTAAACTTGAACTTGCAATTAACGAAAGGACTTTCCTCTTCAAAAAAATTAATAAGAATACCGTCCACCTATTGGTAAAAAACTCAAGTCATTTCAAAACAGCGATTGAACTACTTAAGGCTGAAGGTGTTAGCCACTACAGCTACACCCTTAAAAACGAAAAACCTAGTAGCATACTACTTAAATCCCTCGACTCATCTTATGATGAGCAAGATATTTTATCTGAATTCCAAAGAGTTTTTCCTAATATAGAGATCTCTAAAATCTCTCTCTTCTCAAGAAATAACCCTAGAATCAAGGAGCCAATATGGCTCCTCCAAATTAAAAATGGTACAGATCTCTCGGAAGTACTTAAGGTAAACTATTTCCTGGGGCAAAGGGTTTTCTTTCATAAATTTAAACCATCAACAATATCTCAATGCCATAACTGCCAGCGTTTTGGACATGTTGCATCTAACTGCTCCATGACCTACCGCTGCGTTAAATGCAAGGATAATCATGATCCTGGGAAATGTCCTCTCCCCCCTAAAGACAGACCATTAAATAATGATATTGAAAGATTAGAAATGAACTCTGATGGAACTATGCGTGTTGAAAAAGGCGCAATTCCTGCTTGCGTTAACTGTGGTCTGTCAGGTCATCCTGCTAATTACAGAAAATGCACTAAATATATCGAAATTATCTCTAGAAAGCAAGAAAAATCAAAGTTAAGGACCAAGGCCCTTAATAACTTCACAACAAAAAATATATCATATGCCTCCATGCTTAAGAGAGATCAAAGCCCCGTACGAGGAATAGTAAATGATACAAGCCAAAATTATCAGCGAACTGACAATATACAATTCCTTAATAATGAATGTAACCTAATATTTGGTCTCGACCTGTTTGAGTGTCTCCACAGAATAGATAACTTTCTGCCGCGCTATAGAGAATTATCAGACCTAAACAGCAAAAGAATGGCTTTGCTATCGTTCCTAACAGAACTAACTGTCAATAGTTCACTATGAACATATCTCAAACTAGATCCAACGTTATCACCAACCTAAAAGTAGTTACAATAAATGTGAATTCCCTCATCGCTATTCACAGAAGGCATCAACTTAATACATTTCTATCTGACCATAAGCCAAACGTGGTACTGCTCAGTGAAACTAAACTAAAACCTAAACATAATATCAACTACAAAAATTATAATATCGCCAGAAATGATAGACCCTCCGGGGGCGGTGGTGATACAGCCATCTTAATAAAAAATAATATCAAGTATATCCATCTCGTCAACCCTACTAAATTTAATTACTTCGAAACTACAACTATTATCATTAGCCTCTCCGACAACAAGACACTTGCGGTAACGGCAATTTATAACCCAAGTGAATAATATTAGTTAATAATATTAAAGCAGATTACTACATCTTCGGGGGCGATTTTAATGCCAAACATCATTACTGGGGAAATGATCGGGCCACTGCAAATAATTCGGGTAAGTCTCTACACCGATGGTACCTAGAGAACTCCATTGATAGAAACCTACTTCTGGAACACTCTGATAGCTACACAAGATATAATCCCATTGCACCTTCTTTGATTGATTTTTTCTTCGTTTCCAGCAACTTAACGATAATGCATAATAACAATGGTAAACTATCCACCTTAGACTACCCTTCAGACCATGTGGCTGTTGAGCTCAATATCTCATTACTCAATAGTCCGGCCATTGCTGAAAAGCAAACAATACTTGATTATGGAAACATTAACTGGTTTCTCTTTAGATCATATATTGATCAGAACATCCCGGAAATAATGATCCCCGATAACTGCTGCCTCACCCCTACTGAAATAGATAATATCATCGATAACCTCGACAGGCCTCTAAAATCTGCTATAGATTTAAGTGTTCCTAAAATTACCCTTAACAATAATACATGTATCCCTCCCCCCCCCCTACTACTCAAGATTATTCATCAAAAAAATAATCTTAGACGTAGACTGTTTAGACTTCATTACGATCCCCTTCAGCACCAACTCAAATCACAAATTATCTGTCTTGAAAAAATAATCAAAGACTCCATTAAGATCCACTATGCTAACTATTGGCAAAAAAAACTCTCTGGTATTAAAATAGACAATCACTCTATTAAAGCAGTAAAACAATTTATGGGCCTTTTAAAAAATAATAGCGTCCCTCTGCTACAAACAACAATCAACTCTGATGATTCAATCTCTGATAATAAAAATATAGCAACTGCTTTGGGAGACTACTTTTGTGGTATTCATAAATCAAACTTCTATATGGGTAATGCTATCACTAGCTCCCAAATTAATAATACTGTAGAATCAAGTTATAAAAATAAAATAACTCCCCTCTTAACATTTTCAAATGACTTCAAAGCAGACTTTGAAGTCAACAATCCTTTTCCATTTCAGGATAGGTTTTCCGATCCTCCTCCTATACAACAGCCTAACCCTCAGCTTATCGGCAGCATAACTCTTCAATCCAATAATGTCAATCACATTAATTTTATCACCCCCAGTCAAGTTAAAGATCTCATTAAGTCTCGTAACAACAAAAAAACAGCTGGAAATGATAAAATTTCTAACTACATGCTAAAAAAGTCACCGCAGAGCCTACTTGTCTTCCTGGCACTACTCTTCAACCACATCTTCAATATAGGCTACTATCCAATAAAATGGAAGGAAGCCATCATTATTTCCATACTTAAAGCGAACAAACCACCTAACCTCATCACCAGCTACAGACCAAACTCTCACCTTTCATGTATTAGCAAAGTCTACGAAGCTTTCCTGCTCGATAAAATCAGGCTACACTGTGATGATAATAAAATTATACCTTATCATCAATTTGGCTTCATGGTACAGCACTCAACCACACATGCTCTGACAGTCCTAATGGAATCAATTGGACATAATCTAAACAAAAAAAAGACCTACTTTAGCATGCTCTCTGGACATGAAAAAAGCGTTCAATACGGTCTGGATAGAAGGCCTTATTTATAAAATGAAAAACCTATTTGGCTTCCATGACCATATCTGCAGAATTGCATATAATTACCTTACCAATAGGACCTTCTCTGTTAAAATACAGAACGCTCACTCTCATGCATTTGACATAAAGGCAGGCGTACCTCAGGGTTCCCTACTCGGACCTATCTTATACAACATCTATACTGCTGACATACCCAAGCCTGACAATAACCCAAAAAAAGTTAACATTCTCTGCTATGCAGATGACATTCTACTTTATACATCTGGTTTCAAAAAGCATATCCTGAAAAACCAAATCAATAAGTATCTCGAAACCCTACTTGAATATTTCAAAACATGGAAAATTAAAATCAATATCTCTAAATGCGAAGCAATTTTATTTAAAGGCAGAAGGATGGACTCCCGACCTAATACCCGAACTGGTCTCCAAAACTTTCACTTAAAACTAAATAAACACATCATTCCAGTCAAAAGACAAATAAAATATCTAGGCATCATATTCACTGATGACTTATTCTTTCATAGGCATATTGAGTACATACTCAAGAAAGCCACTAACTGTTACTGGGCCCTGAAACGGGCATTCAAACCTAATTCCAAACTCTCTATCAAACTTAAATTAATCCTCTATAAACAGATGATTAGACCTATCATGAGTTATGCATTCCCCATATGGCACAGCATCAGCTCAGCCCAGATGGAAAAACTGAGAAAATTTGAGCGAAAAATCCTCAGGGACTGTGTTAATCTTAGACGTAAACCAGGTACCATCAAATGGATCAGTAACGAAAAACTCTACAATACCTCCAAAATAAATAGAATTGATCGATTTCTGATAAAACTTGCAACTAAATATATTTCCAAACTTGAATATTTAGATAATTCGCTAATCCAAGACATCAACAAGATTTATGATCCATTTACCAATATCAAATGCCACCCCCCGTTGCACCTTAAATGGTTAATTACACACGATCTAATCTCTCCAAATGATCCCCTTTACTACTATCATAAAGCCACCCACAATGCTAACCTCTTAGTATACAGCACCGCACAGTACATTAAATAAAACCAATTCAATAAACAACATTACACACCATCCCGTCTTTACCTCTATCAAATGTAATAACCCTACGATTTTCTCTTCCAATAACTTCAAAGTACCACCCCATGGTCATCACTACTTACCCCCTAACAAATTCTCCCAACTATCTACTATTTACAATATGTTTTCACTCAAATCTTACACACAAAAACTCTAATAATACTATTATATCTTCCGTCATATAAGGTTTAGTTCATAAATTCAAAATAATCTTTATATTTCTACTACATTAACCAAACTTCACTATACTATATCTACTTTTTCTGCCTTTTTTTTGTAGAAATTTCTAACAAATTCCTAACTCTAAGTTACATTTCAATCTCAACTGCCTAAAAAAATACTTTAAAACTTTAGTTCTTTGGTAAATGTACCTACCGTACATGTAAAAAACAACTAGTGCCCCGTAATTTTGTAATTAATTTAAGTCTAACCTCTAAGATTGTTATTAACTACTAAGGCAATAAATACTTGTTTCGAAAATTTAGGCATTTTCAAACTGTGTCTTGTGTTGTGTACAACTAGTGAAGTGAAGGTTCAATTTAGTTTTGTGAGTGAATAAAAAATGGCTCGTACTAAGCAAACTGCTCGTAAATCTACTGGAGGAAAGGCTCCTCGTAAGCAATTGGCCACAAAAGCTGCGCGTAAAAGTGCACCAGCTACTGGTGGAGTTAAGAAGCCGCGTCGGTTACTCTTCGTGAAATTCGTCGCTATCAGAAGAGTACCGAATTGCTTATTCGCAAACTGCCTTTCCAACGACTTGTCCGCGAGATTGCTCAAGATTTTAAAACTGATTTACGTTTCCAGAGCTCAGCGGTCATGGCATTGCAAGAAGCTAGTGAAGCATATTTAGTTGGTTTATTTGAAGATACTAATTTGTGCGCTATTCATGCAAAACGTGTTACTATTATGCCCAAGGACATCCAATTGGCTCGTCGTATTCGTGGTGAACGTGCTTAAAAAGTTTTTCAGGACCACCAATTTATTAATTAAAGAGATGAAGAAAAGATTTTATCTGAAAATTATTACTAATAGAATATATTGCATACATTGCATAGTTAGTTTTGCTTTTTCATCCTACGTAAACATGAAATTGAGGGCACGCTAATGTGATTTAGAACTATTTTCGTGTATCTAAGCATGAGAATCTGTGCGATAAAATTATAACTTATTTGAATTAAATAAATAATTATAGCGGTTTAAGTAAAGTAAAAAACATAATTATAGCAGTTTACGCATAACATTTAAAAAAAAAAAATAATCATTTAATTTGAAATTTTTGCAACATCGGAAGAAACATTTTTTTTAAATACACACATACACTGTTTAATCATTTGATAGGAAGACTTATATTATCATCAATCTAAAATACTCTTTTTTTCATTAATTTGGCGGCCCTGAAAAGGGCCGTTTTTTGTGTTATTAACTCGATGATGAAGCGACATTTATTTAGAGCTTGTATATTTGGTAACAGCTTTAGTTCCTTCACTTACAGCATGCTTAGCAAGTTCACCAGGCAACAAAAGCCTCACAGCAGTTTGAATTTCCCGACTTGTAATTGTTGATCGTTTATTGTAATGAGCTAAACGAGAAGCTTCAGCTGCAATACGTTCAAAAATATCATTAATAAAACTGTTCATGATACTCATAGCTTTCGATGAAATTCCAGTATCAGGATGCACTTGTTTTAACACTTTGTAAATGTAGATTGCGTAACTCTCCCTCCTCTTACGCTTCTTCTTCTTATCACTTTTCGAAATATTCTTTTGAGCTTTTCCAGCCTTTTTTGCTGCTTTACCACTGGTTTTTGGGGACATTTTCACAAAATTCACTTTTTTTCACTTTAAAAAAAAATAACAACACTTCAATCAATTCAAGTCAAGACTTGAATACGAATGCTGAAAAATCAAGTCAAGTCAAGTGTGTTTTGCGCCGAGTTTTGTTTGCTTTGTCGTAGTTCCCTCGATGATTTCTCTAATTTGTCCTGATTTGTTCGTTGGGGCTCATCTTTAGCCCTCAGTTCAATTTGATGTCGTCTTTTTTCCTCTTGTTGCCAGTTGTCGAACTTTCTGTTTTGTTGTCTTTCTTCAATTACAGCTGATGCGCCTTATCAGTTGTACCTCATGTCGTTCTCCTTATGGAGTTAGTTGTTAATAGGAGGGCGTGGGAAGGGGATATGAGAGGATAGGATGTGGATTTTTGGGATTGTTTAGGAATCAATGGTTCCTAAGGCATTGGTTTTCTTCAGAGACACTCTCTGAGTAAACGTGGCTGAAATGTGATTACCCGCGATAGTAATCACCTTTATGGTCGTAGAAACTTATTCTACCATCATCTAGCTGGTAGATGTTTCTAGCCTGGGGCTTCGTTAAGAGCAGGGGTGAGAGGTAATTAAAGTTAGCCGGTATGAGAAGGTCAGGCAGGTTGTTTATCAGTGGGTTTGGGTGGTTTGGTATTTTTTGAACTTGCTTGTTCGCAAGTTCAAATAGATACTCCTGGATTGGAGTGATGTTGGCTGCCTCATAGACTACTCTGTTGGGGAAGAATTTTCCATTGGCTCGTCTATGGAATCCCGTGCAAGCTCTGAGAATCTTTCTTTCAAGCTTGCTGAATCTTTCCATATATGTGGGAGAAATAGTGTGCCAGATAGGGAAGCAGTAAGTAATAACAGGTCTAATGAGTTGTTTGTACAACAGAAGTTTGGTTTGAGTTGAGAGGCCGTCCTTGAAGTTTATTATTGGACTAAGTAAGCTATATGCAAAATTGGCCTTGCTAATTGTCGCTTTTGCATGGTCATTGAATCTTAACAGTTCATGAAATTTGATGCCCAGATATTTCGTACTTTGTGTGGATTTTATTTTTCCCCTATTGTAGATGGCTTCAATGGTCTTAGATTTTGTAGCTTGGCGGTTTCGCCCAATGCCAGGTTTCCGGATGCAAATCAGTTCAGATTTTTGTACATTTATTTTGATCCCCCACTTTCTGTGGTAGGAGTCTAATTTTTTAAGGTGCAGGTTGACTTTATTTATAGCCAAATTTTGGCAGCGAGATTGGGCATACGTGAGGGAGTCATCAGCGTATAAGAGTGTTGTCCCGTTTTCGTTTGGAGGTTGGTCGGAAGTGTATAGATTGAAGAGGATTGGGCCTAAAATGGAGCCTTGGGGAACACCAGCTTCTATTGCCTTAAGTGGTGATTTATGTTCATCGAGTTCCACAAAGAATTTCCTAGAAGTTAGGAAGCTGTGGATTAACAAATTGAGGTGTGGGGGGAAACCGAACTGATTTAATTTGAAAACAAGCCCTGCTGTCCATACTGAGTCGAATGCTTTTTCGACGTCAAGGAAGCAGCCTACGATACATTCGTTCCTATTTAAGGCTCTCCTTGCATCCGTGTGAAACTTTATTAGTGGATGGAAGGTGGAGTGCTGTGGTTTGAAAACAAATTGGGAGTCATGGTGGATATTTTTTTCTTCGCAGGTGTTTATAACCTGCTGCTTGATGACTTTCTCAAAAAGCTTTCCTAAGTTTGAAATTAAGGAGATGGGCCTGAGCTCCCTGATGTCTTTTGATGAAGTCTTTTTGGGGATTGGGAAAATGCGTGAAATTTTCCATTTTTCTGGGAAGTAGCAATTATTGATGCAATTGTTGATAGAAAGTCGAGAGCTTTTGGTGGAAGTTTTTTAATAATTGCATTTGAAATTTTGTCGGGACCACTCGACTTTATTGAGTTTATTGTCTTGGTTAAGACGAAAAGGTGCAGAGGGTTGGTGAAAATATTTTGCTCCTCAGGATAAATTGCGGGGTTATCCACGCAGAAGAAGGTTTGTGGTATAGAGCCATTTGAGTTCAGAAAAGTATTAACACTGCTGTTTACTTCCAAGGAGAAGGCTGGAGTGCTAAGGATTGAGTTATCCTTAAAAGTGTCTTGAAAATATGATGCAAATGCATCACATTTTTCCTGTGGGAGAACAAGCGTTTCTTGGCTGTTCTTTATGACTTTCGGGAGTTTTGGCTTCCTGGAACAGACTTTGTTGATTTTTTCAAAAGTCTGTGGGCCTGGTTTGATTTTTTCAAGTCTTTTCCTGAACTGTTCATCGCAGAACAATTTAGTTTGTTCATCGATGACAATCGATAAGCATTTGACTTGGGAGAGAATAGACTGGTAGGCCGCATTTTGAGAGTTTAGTGTTCTGTGATAAATGCGGTTTAGGATTTTCCGCAGTTTTTGTCCGTATTTATACAGACTTTGAAGATTTGCCGGAAGGTTTTTATAAAAATAGTTTTTGGTGCTAGTAGTCTTTGAAAAGTGGTTTATATTGCTCTGTAGGCAATTAGTAAAAAAATCTATTTGGGAGTCTATTTCTGAGTTTGTTAGGTTTCTACTGTTGGGGGGGAGGTTGTCTTCATACAGGATGGTCAACCTGTCCTGGAAATCATTCCAGTTCACGTCTACCAAAGTCGTGGAGGTGGGTAGTGCCATCGTCAGTATATTTACCGGCGAATTAGGTTTGATGGTCAGTTCTATTGCTAGATGATCTGACGAAGCATGATGTGTAACGCAGTTGAAGTTATTAATTTGGGGAAGAAGATTAATCAAACTTGAGGAAACAAGGTAAAAGTCTATGTAGGAGCCTGATCGGGGGAAATTGGGGTGGTTGGCGCAGCTACAATGAAATCATGGCTATCTTGATTTCGATTGAGCCAATTTGCAATTGTCTTGCCAGAGCCACTTTCCAGCGGGTCATTCCACATTGGATGCCTGGCGTTGAAATCTCCTCCAATAACCGTATAGGTGTAATCTTTGGAGATATTATTGAGGTAGCTAAGGTTCCTTTTAATCTGCGCTGCCCGAGCACCACATCTGCTATAAAGGGAAATGGGGAGAAGTGTTTGTTGGGAGGTAAGAAAGACCTTAACTGCTGTGCATTCCATGTTGCATAGCGGTCTGAGCTTAATTTGTTCACATTTAAGCCCATCGCGAATTAGGATGGCCGTGCCAAGTGAAGAATCAGTCTTATCTGAACGGGTGGTCGAGAATTTCTCGAAAACTAGTTTGTGGCGAGGACTGAGATGTGTCTCTGAAAGAAGGACAAAGTTGGGTTTTTGTTCCACAAGGAACGAATTTAAGGCTATTCTTTTATTATGCCTTACAAGTGAGTTGCAGTTTAATGCGATTATCTTCAATTTGCTTATTTCCCTAGACATAGGCTAAAGGCAAATTGAAGATAAGCACTTTGACGTTCTCCAAGGGAAGAAAGTTTCTTATATTGGGGAATAAAATTATTAATTTTACCCATAAGGGTGAAAAGATCACACCCGAAAAGGATTTTGGTTTCTTGAGTGCAGAAGTTATCTGCCTCCTTCTGTGATGACCTTGGGGTTTGCGCTGCCTTAGGGACTTGAGTTGCTCTTGGGGCAGGTTTTGGTATTATAGTGTGTTGTTGGGGCTTGTTAGTATTGGGGTTATTATATTGTTTGTTACTGATAATTTGGGAGAACGACATACCTGGCTTCACGTAATTTCTTACTGCTTCCCTGGTAAAGAGCTCCTTCTGCTTCTGCTGTTCCCTTCGTTGGTTCTTGATGGTGTTGACTTTCTTGTACTTTGGGCATCCACGATAGTTAGCTGGATGTCCCTCCTTTTCACAATTGACACAATACGGCTTTGTCTGTACGTCGTACTTGTTTCTGGAGCACTCTCCTGGTCCATGTTTTTTGTTGCATTTGACGCATCGGTACATCTGCGCACAGTTGCTGGCTACATGCCCAAAGCATTGGCACCTCTTACACTGGGCTACTCCCTTCATAATGTGCTTCTCCCAGTAGACTATCTGGTCGAGAAGTCGGTCCACTTTAATGATCTCGTTGACGTCGTATTTCGCGTCGAAGGTTACGATGAAGGCATCGATGTGTTTTCCTGCTGCTTTGCTACGCGTAGTTGCGAACTCTGCTACACTCTTGATTTTAAATCCATACAGCTTTTCTTCCAAGGCAATTTTCACGTCCTCTTCGTTGAAAGTATGCTGAACTCCTTTTAGCACTAATGTTGTCTTCCTTTCTTCCTTCGGGGTGAAGGTGTAGGATTCCACCTTGACTTCACTTAACAGCTTCAATAATGCCTTCCTGTCTTCTTCTGTGAACGGTTTAAACGTGCACTTATTTCCACCACCCAACTTTAAGAAGAATTTGGGTCTGGCTTGCAGTAAGCTTAGCGCATTATTGAACACTTTATAATTTAAGCCATGCGCTATTATTGGTGGAGGTCTGCCTGGCTTCGGCTCTAGTCTCGACGATTTTTCATTCGTTGACTTTTCCTTTGCTGGTATTATGAACCTGTTTTCTGTGTCCAGTGTCTGGTAGTAGTTGCTGGACATCCTCGGGTCAGTAGTTGGCTTGGTTTTCTTCACATTATCGTCCGTGATTGATGGATTATTGCGCTGTCTCCTTTTTCCTTTCACATTTTGGTACTCACTTTCCGTCTCTGGTTCGTCCTCAGACATATTTTCCGATTCTGTCGCGTTAATGCTGCTCACTGATGATCCTGGGTTCTTTCCATGTAGCATCCTTCTAGCAAGGGACTCGATAATGTCGTCAGTAATGTTGCTGATGTTACCCTTGGTAAAAACTTCACGCACATTTTCCTTGACGGCGCTGAAAATTTGGTCTTCATTGGCCATGGCAATATTAGTGTCTCTTTCACTGTTTATTAATAAACAGCACTATACAGGTGTCTTTATCACCACACTCTTTTGTTTGTATTTTTGTTTTTTCACTTCACTTTTTAGTGTTTTTTATGAAAGTGGCTTTGTGTTGCACATATATTATAACAATACACATACAAATGTCACAAAGCACTACACACTGGTCTTGCTCACAAACGCGTTTCACGTCCACGCACATGTGCATGGAATGCCGTCGGCAAAAAAGAAATTTCCTCTCTTTTCACTGATTTTATTTTAACTTGTCAATTAATCACATTAGGTGTTGCTACCTTGGTTGTTGAATCAATAGATGATGCTCAATCAGATGCTGAAAAATTGTGCGCTGATATTTTTAGGGTTACGTGCAGACGTAAGATCCCCTCCAATGACGCTCTTATTTTTTTCTAAAGTGTGAGTGAGCGTCGTTTCAAAATTTGTATAAATATTAGATTTTTGAAAAAATTCTGCTATTCTTCAACTAAGTGTTCTCCAGTTAAGTGTTGTGTGTGAAAAATAAATAAAAAGTGTTAATCATGTCTGGCCGTGGCAAAGGTGGAAAAGTTAAGGGAAAGTCAAAGTCTCGTTCAAATCGTGCTGGACTACAATTTCCTGTTGGACGTATTCATCGTTTATTGAGGACAGGAAATTATGCTGAACGTGTGGGTGCTGGCGCTCCAGTATATTTGGCAGCTGTTATGGAGTATTTGGCTGAAGTTCTTGAGTTAGCTGGAAATGCTGCCAGGGACAACAAAAAGACAAGAATTATTCCAAGGCATTTGCAATTGGCTATCCGTAATGACGAAGAATTGAATAAATTGCTATCTGGTGTGACAATTGCTCAAGGTGGTGTCTTGCCAAATATCCAGGATGTACTTTTGCCCAAGAAAACAGAGAAGAAAGCATAAATTTCATAAAAAAGAGGAATTTATTTTAAACAAACGGTCCTTTTCAGGACCACAAATGTTTTGTTCAAAGAGTAAAATAAGATTTACCTAATACCTACATAATTTTGCTTCTTGGAATTATTTTATGATATACCTACATAAATATGTCGGCTTCTATGGTGTAGAAAAATAATCTGTTTTAATAACGATAACGCAAAAATTTTGCTGTGTATGTGTGAATTATACATACATAATTTCAATGAAAAATATTCAAGTTTTCGAGAGATGTGTGAATTATACATACAAAATTTCGATGAAAAATATTCAATGTCCAAAAAAAAAAATCGATAGAAAGAAGTAGAAAACGTTTTGAAAGTACAGAAGTATAAAACAATAGAACTTGATAAATTCAAGAGAAAATTTCACAGGCTTAGCGTTTTCTAAGAATTAAAGTTAGTTTACAGTATACATTTTTCCTCTTTCTTTAAATATTTAGTGTATTAGTATTTATAGAAAATATAACACATAAACATCAAACTTTTTCCTCTTTCTTTTAAATATTTTGTGGTCCTGAAAAGGACCGTTTTTCAACAAGTACACAAAACTGCACAAAATTTTTTTAACCACCGAAACCGTATAGAGTGCGTCCTTGTCTTTTCAGAGCATAAACTACATCCATTGCAGTAACTGTCTTCCTTTTAGCATGCTCAGTATATGTTACAGCATCACGAATAACATTCTCAAGGAATACTTTAAGAACGCCTCGAGTTTCTTCATAAATTAAACCTGAGATACGTTTTACACCACCTCGACGAGCCAATCTACGGATAGCTGGCTTTGTGATACCTTGGATATTATCACGAAGAACTTTACGATGACGCTTAGCACCACCCTTTCCTAAACCTTTTCCACCTTTACCACGGCCAGTCATTTTTCACTTTATTTTATTTTTTACACAACACGAGCACTTCACTGAAACACTGCTGATCACTTAATGAAAAATTTTTGAGAGCATATTTTATTTATAGCAAATTTTTCTATCCAACACAATTGAAAATCCAGAATAACGAATATGTATATGTGAATGAAAATCTTCTATAAATATTCTGTAACTTTGAAAATTTAGGCATTTTCAAACTGTGTCTTGTGTTGTGTACAACTAGTGAAGTGAAAGTTCAATTTAGTTTTGTGAGTGAATAAAAAATGGCTCGTACTAAGCAAACTGCTCGTAAATCTACTGGAGGAAAGGCTCCTCGTAAGCAATTGGCCACAAAAGCTGCGCGTAAAAGTGCACCAGCTACTGGTGGAGTTAAGAAGCCGCATCGGTATCGTCCTGGTACAGTTGCTCTTCGTGAAATTCGTCGCTATCAGAAGAGTACCGAATTGCTTATTCGCAAACTGCCTTTCCAACGACTTGTCCGCGAGATTGCTCTAGATTTTAAAACTGATTTACGTTTCCAGAGCTCAGCGGTCATGGCATTGCAAGAAGCTAGTGAAGCATATTTAGTTGGTTTATTTGAAGATACTAATTTGTGCGCTATTCATGCAAAACGTGTTACTATTATGCCCAAGGACATCCAATTGGCTCGTCGTATTCGTGGTGAACGTGCTTAAAAAGTTTCTCTAAAGAAATTTTACATAAAACGGTCCTTTTCAGGACCACCAATTTATTAATTAAAGAGATGAAGAAAAGATGTTATCTGAAAATTATTACTAATAGAATATATTGCATACATTGCATAGTTAGTTTTGCTTTTTCATCCTACGTAAACATGAAATTGAGGGCACGCTAATGTGATTTAGAACTAATTTCGTGTATCTAAGCATGAGAATCTGTGCGATAAAATTATAACTTATTTGAATTAAATAAATAATTATAGCGGTTTAAGTAAAGTAAAAAACATAATTATAGCAGTTTACGCATAACATTTTTAAGTAAAAAAAAAAAAATCATTTAATTTGAAATTTTTGCAACATCGGAAGAAACATTTTTTTTAAATACACACATACACTCTTTAATCATTTGATAGGAAGACTTATATTATCATCAATCTAAAATACTCTTTTTTTCATTAATTTGGCGGCCCTGAAAAGGGCAATTTTTTGTGTTATTAACTCGATGATGAAGCGACATTTATTTAGAGCTTGTATATTTGGTAACAGCTTTAGTTCCTTCACTTACAGCATGCTTAGCAAGTTCACCAGGCAACAAAAGCCTCACAGCAGTTTGAATTTCCCGACTTGTAATTGTTGATCGTTTATTGTAATGAGCTAAACGAGAAGCTTCAGCTGCAATACGTTCAAAAATATCATTAACAAAACTGTTCATGATACTCATAGCTTTCGATGAAATTCCAGTATCAGGATGCACTTGTTTCAACACTTTGTAAATGTAGATTGCGTAACTCTCCTTCCTCTTACGCTTCTTCTTCTTATCACTTTTCGAAATATTCTTTTGGGCTTTTCCAGCCTTTTTTGCTGCTTTACCACTGGTTTTTGGGGGCATTTTCACAAAATTCACTTTTTTTCACTTTAAAAAAAATAACAACACTTCAATCAATTCAAGTCAAGACTTGAATACGAATGCTGAAAAATCAAATCAAATCAAATCAGAGACTTTCTTGCGCATTTAAAATATATTGTCCTTAATGTGTGGTCCTAACTTCCTTGTTAGGATTTGTGGCAGGGTAGATTTTACACTCAGGCTTTTTATTTTGGCCTTGATTTCACAATTGTCTTTTTTTTGTCTTCTCTTGTTACATATATTGAATAAAAACTTTTATGTTTGCTTTGTCTTTTGTTGGTTATTACAGCTTCGCGCGCGACACTAACCTGTTTCCGTGGCGGTTGTTTGTTAGATGTTGTTTAGGAGGGTGAGATGGGATATTGGGATAGGTGCGGTGAGGAGCTCTGGAGCTTGGACCAGGTATCCTTGTGGGGGTCTTCCTTCTCTAGGCAGCTCCTATGTGGGGCATCGTGCTATGATAACGGTGACTGATGTTCCGGAGATCTATCCTCGATGGTGGGTACCTTTGCTGCAAAAGAAAGTAAATCTTTCGCCAGTATAGTAAATGTCCCTACTTTCAGGGTCAACAAGTTGAAGAGGTGATATATACCTGAATTCTGCAGGTGGAGTGTGTGCAGGCAGGTTGAAGATGAGAGGGTTTGGATGATGAGGAAGTTTTTCCATTTGATGTTGGGCTTGCGAGACAAGGTAACTGTCGATAGGGAGGATTTTTGCTGCCTCGTACAGCTTTTTGTTGGGGTAGTACTTATTGTCTGCCCTTCGATGAAGGCCAGTGCAAGAACGGAGAATTTTCCTCTCCAGATTTTCGAGGTTTTTCATGTAGGTTGGCGAGATCGTGTGCCATATTGGGAAACAGTATGTGATGGTTGGTCGAATTAGTTGCTTATAAAGCAGGAGCTTGGTGGGGACTGACAGCCCATTTTTGGTATTGAGAAGTGGGCTCAGAAGGCTATAGGCAGCTTTTGCTTTTCTTAGAGCATATTGTGCGTGAGGGTTAAACTTGTGCAGGTTAGAGAAAGATATACCGAGGTATTTGGTTTTAGTGGAGGGTGTTATTTTTTGGTTATTGACTTCAATGTCAATATTTTTAGCCAAGGTGTCTATGTTTGCTCGGCTCGTAGTAGCTGGTTTGCGTATGCAAATCATTTCAGATTTGGCAATGTTTATTTTTATACCCCATTTCTTGTAGTAGGCGTCCAGTTTGGCAATATGCTGCTCCACTTTCCTCGCAGCGAATTTTGGCGATATTGAGCGTGCATATGTAAGCGAGTCGTCTGCGTAGAGTAGTGAGGTGGAATTGTGATCATTTGGCGGTTGATCTGACGTATAGAGGTTGAACAGGATTGGGCCGAGTACTGAGCCCTGAGGGACTCCCGCTTCTAGCGGTAGGGTAGCTGAGTTGCAGTTTACAAGTTTAACTGTGAATTTCCTTGAAGACAGAAAGCTGTGAATGATTTTTGTTAGATGTGGTGGGAAGTTTAGTTCTAACAGTTTGAAGATGAGGCCGTTTTTCCAGACAGAGTCAAAGGCTTTCTCGACATCCAGGAAACAGGCTACTGTGCACTCGCCTCTGTTGAGAGCTGAAGTTGTGTCAGTATGAAATTTGAGTAACACGTGTGAGGTTGAGTGTTGGGCTTTGAAGCCGAACTGGGAGTCTTCGTGGATGCCTACATCATCGCATGTGTTCACGATTTGTTGACGTAGGAGTTTTTCGTATAATTTTCCGATGTTGGAAAGAAGAGATATGGGTCTGAATTCCTTCAAAGCTTTGGAGTTGGGCTTTTTGGGTATTGGGACGATGCTCGCAATTTTCCATGAGTCTGGAAAGTAAGCGTTATTCATGCAGTTGTTGAAGAGTATGACCAAGAATTTGATTGCATTCGAAGGAAGATTTCTAATGATCTTGTTTGGGATCTTATCAGGTCCTGAAGATTTCTTGCCCTTAAGTCCACTTATAAGTGCAGATAAGTGGACTGGGTTTGTGAAAAGCTGCTGGTCTTGGGGACTTGAAGCAGGGTTGTCAGGGTGGAATGTGGTGAGATGTAGGTGTTCATTTTGGTGGATGAATTCTCTTACATTAGAGTTGACGTTTGTGCGGAAGTCCGGGCTGCTAAGATCTGAATGATCTTTGAAGGTGGATTGGAAGAATTCTGCGAATGCATTGCATTTCTCAAGAGGTAAACTAAGGGTGTCTTGGCCATTTGTGATTATTTTAGGAAGCTTTGGTTTACGATTACAGACCTTATTGATATTTTCGAAAACCTTAGGGCCAGGGCGGATGGATGAGAGTTTCCTTCTGAATTCTTCATCAAGAAATATCTTGGTCTGTTCGTCGATAATGGTGGATAGGCACTTGATTTGGGAAAGAACTGATTGGTAGCTTTGGTTGTGGCTATTGTGGTTTCTGTGGAAAATCCTGTTTAGGATTTTCCGAAGCTTTTGCCTGTATTTGTACAAATTTTGCAAGCGAGCTGGAAGATGGTTATATTTGTACTTGTGGGGCGAGACATTTTCTGAGAAATGTTCGATATTTTCCTGAATATATCCGTTAAGGTGTTCGATGTGATAATCTATTTCCGTGTTTGAGAGATTGCTGTGCTCGTCAGGGAGGCTTCCTGCTAAGTTCTGAGACAGTCTTGAATGAAATCCTGTCCAGTTAACGTGTTTTAATGTTGAGATTTCTGGAGAAGCTAGATATAGAAAGTCGAAATGTGAGTTAGGAGTGATTGTTAGTTCGATGGCCATGTGATCCGATTCCGCAGTATGAGCAGTGCAGGTATAATTTGAAATTTGTGGGAGAAGGTTTACCAGATTAGAAGTCGCTAGGAAGAAGTCAAGAATAGACCCAGAGCGTGGAAATATGGGAGAGTTTTGTGAAATCGCTAAAATGTCATGATCAGCGGGGCCGTTTGTGAGCCAGTTGGCCATGCATATTCCAGCGGCATTGGTTAGTGTGTCGTTCCAGAGGGGATGTCGCGCGTCGAAGTCACCGCCTATAACCGTGTGGGTGTAATTGCTAGCTAATCTTGTGAGAGTGTTCAAATTGCTCCTGATTTCAGAATTTTCGGCCTGGTATCTCTTATAGATGGAAACTAAAAGAATTGTTACGTCGTTCTGTAGATTGAGGGTTATAGCTGTGCCTTCCATATTGGAAAGTCCACTAACTTTTACATCAGTGAAGCTGAGATCCTTTTTTACAAGGATCGCAGTGCCAAGAGTTGTTTCCGACTTATTAGTGCGGATAACTCTGTAATGTTCGAAAGCAAGAGTATGCTTGTCGAGAAGATGGGTTTCAGAAAGGAACATCACAGTTGGCTTGTGATCGTGGAGGAAGAGATTTAGTGCAGCTCTCCTGGTTAATTTCACAAGAGAATTACAATTGAGAGCCATTAGCTTTAGGGATCTTAGTTGCCTTGACATAATCCAAAAGCGAACTGAAGATATGCGCTTTGTCTCTCTGGAATAGAGGTGAGCTTCCGGTACTTCGGGAGAAAATTGTTGATTTTACCCATTAGGGTGAAAAGATCACAGCCAAAGAGCGAATTAGCTTCTTTGTTGCAAAAATTGTCGGCGTCTACTTCATGGGCTCTAGCCATGGAAGTAGGCCTTGGGGACTGTTTAGGTGGGTTGGGGGTACCTGTTGAACCTTTCGAATTAGATGCATTTACAATCTGAGCAAAAGATTTACCTGGTTGGATGAAGTTCCTCGTTGACTCTATGATGAAGTTGTCCCTTTGCCGCTGTTCCTCTTGTCGTAAGTTTCTCTGCTTTCTCAGTTCCTTGTATTTAGGGCATCCTCTGTAGCTAGCTGGATGTCCTTCCGTATTGCAATTTACGCAGAAAGGTACTCCTACATTCGCGTCTTTCCTCTCGCATTCCCCTGGCTCATGCTTCTTGTCGCACTTAACACATCTATAGCTGACGGCACAGTTACTGGCGACGTGTTCAAAACGCTGGCATCTTTTGCATTGAGTTATACCTTTATTGTGGTACTTTTCCCAATACACAAACATTCCTAGGAGCTTCTTGATTTCCATAATCTTTTTCGCTTCGTAGAATCCGTCGAAGCTGACAACGAAAGCATTGTTGTCTTCCTTGGCTTTCCTTGTTTTCAGTTGGGTCACTGCCTTAATTTTGATTCCTGGTAGTTCTCTTTCTAGAGCTGCTTGCACGTCCTCAGGTTCATACGAGTGTTGTACCCCTTTTATTACGAGGGTGGTTTTCCTTTCACTCTTCGTGGTGAAGGAGTAACTTTGTACTCCGATTTCCTTAATTACACTGAAGATCCTTTTGTGGTCCTCTAACACGCATTTTGTACCTCGCATTGTCTTAAAATACAATTTTGGTCTAGGTTCCAATTTGTTGAATTCTTCATTGAACATTTTTATGTTGAGGTTGTAACATATTATTGGTGGCGGCTTGGCATCAGGTTTCGGAGGCAGTTGTTGCTTTACGGGAACCTTCTTCGGCCTCTCGAAGTCATTTCCCGTTGCCAGAATCTCGTATTGGTTGCTGTTCTTGGTAGGCGGTGCTAATGTTGTCCGGGTCCTCTTTGGGGCTTCCTTCGGCGGAGACTTGTTGTTCTTCCTTTTTCCTTTGACATAGGTATAATCACTTCCTTCACTGGATCCTGTTGATTCAGTACCGCTCGTGCTGCTGCTGCTTCCGCTGCTTCCGCTGTCTCCATCACTGGATTCGTGTTCGTCGGTCAGCATCTTTGTCGACTCATTTTCAATTTTCCTTGACCTCATTTCTTCAGCATATTCAGCCAGTTTCGTCACGTAGACTGGGAGCTCTGTCACCCCATGTTTTTCTGCCAGTGTCTGAAATTTGTCCAAAATCACATTTAGCATAGTATTACTTGCATCTTCAAAGGATGAAGACATTGTCCGTAATTTTACTATTGCTAAATCACAAAACAATCAAACTAAATCACTAAAAGTGTCTTTTATCACTTAGGTGTCCTTTTCACCGCACTTAATTTGCCGCTGTTTTTCACTTTCTTGTACACTTACATACATACATATACAAAATGCACACGTATCTCTCTTCTTACATACAAATCCGTCGGTAAAAAAATGAATTGTACCTACGGTTCTCGTTTTCACAAATTCCCGTCGGCACTTTGTACTTTTGTTTGTTTGTCACGATATCCTTGTTCTGCTCGTTGTTCACTGTTCATCGGCTATCAATGAATGATGCTGATGATGATGCTCATCTTTGAATGAAAAATTTTTGAGAGCATATTTTATTTATAGAAAATTTTTCTATCCAACACAATTGAAAATCCAGAATAACGAATATGTATATGTGAATGAAAATCTGTAACTTTGAAAATTTAGGCATTTCCAAACTGTGTCTTGTGTTGTGTACAACTAGTGAAGTGAAAGTTCAATTTAGTTTTGTGAGTGAATAAAAAATGGCTCGTACTAAGCAAACTGCTCGTAAATCTACTGGAGGAAAGGCTCCTCGTAAGCAATTGGCCACAAAAGCTGCGCGTAAAAGTGCACCAGCTACTGGTGGAGTTAAGAAGCCGCATCGGTATCGTCCTGGTATAGTTGCTCTTCGTGAAATTCGTCGCTATCAGAAGAGTACCGAATTGCTTATTCGCAAACTGCCTTTCCAACGACTTGTCCGCGAGATTGCTCAAGATTTTAAAACTGATTTACGTTTCCAGAGCTCAGCGGTCATGGCATTGCAAGAAGCTAGTGAAGCATATTTAGTTGGTTTATTTGAAGATACTAATTTGTGCGCTATCCATGCAAAACGTGTTACTATTATGCCCAAGGACATCCAATTGGCTCGTCGTATTCGTGGTGAACGTGCTTAAAAAGTTTCTCTAAAGAAATTTTACATAAAACGGTCCTTTTCAGGACCACCAATTTATTAATTAAAGAGATGAAGAAAAGATGTTATCTAAAAATTATTACTAATAGAATATATTGCATACATTGCATAGTTAGTTTTGCTTTTTCATCCTACGTAAACATGAAATTGAGGGCACGCTAATGTGATTTAGAACTAATTTCGTGTATCTAAGCATGAGAATCTGTGCGATAAAATTATAACTTATTTGAATTAAATAAATAATTATAGCGGTTTAAGTAAAGTAAAAAACATAATTATAGCAGTTTACGCATAACATTTTTAAGTAAAAAAAAAAATAATCATTTAATTTGAAATTTTTGCAACATCGGAAGAAACATTTTTTTTTAAATACACACATACACTCTTTAATCATTTGATAGGAAGACTTATATTATCATCAATCTAAAATACTCTTTTTTTCATTAATTTGGCGGCCCTGAAAAGGGCCATTTTTTGTGTGATTAACTCGATGATGAAGCGACATTTATTTAGAGCTTGTATATTTGGTAACAGCTTTAGTTCCTTCACTTACAGCATGCTTAGCAAGTTCACCAGGCAACAAAAGCCTCACAGCAGTTTGAATTTCCCGACTTGTAATTGTTGATCGTTTATTGTAATGAGCTAAACGAGAAGCTTCAGCTGCAATACGTTCAAAAATATCATTAACAAAACTGTTCATGATACTCATAGCTTTCGATGAAATTCCAGTATCAGGATGCACTTGTTTTAACACTTTGTAAATGTAGATTGCGTAACTCTCCTTCCTCTTACGCTTCTTCTTCTTCTTATCACTTTTCGAAATATTCTTTTGGGCTTTTCCAGCCTTTTTTGCTGCTTTACCACTGGTTTTTGGGGGCATTTTTCACAAAATTCACTTTTTTCTCACTTTAAAAAAAATAACAACACTTCAATCAATTCAAGTCAAGACTTGAATACGAATGCTGAAAAATTTTTAGTGCGCTGATATTTATAGGGTTACGTGCAGACGTAAGATCCCCTCCAATGACGCTCTTATTTTTTTCTAAAGTGTGAGTGAGCGTCGTTTCAAAATTTGTATAAATATTAGATTCTTGAAAAAATTCTGCTATTCATTCATTCATTGATTATTGATTCATTCGATTCATTCAGTGGCATTCATTACTATTGATTATCAGGTATACACAGTGATCCGTATAAAATTTTCAGGTAGTTATCATAAAATCGTAAAGTTCCGACGGGTTTTCGTCTTGACGAGGGCTGGAGATAAAAAATTGTTTTTTTTTTGCCGACGGGTTTATGGACAATAATTATTATGTTATTGTTCCGTACTTTTATGAATTTTATGGGTATAAATAGATGTACTTAAGTGCAAAACACAAACTCAGTGAAGGTGTTTAAAAAAATGAGAAAGGACTCAAATAAAGGGGAAAAGTTATCTCAAGTGCGAGGAAATAAAAAGACAAAACTTAATAAAGGCAAAGTGGAAAGAAAAGTGATAGTGCGAAGGAATCAAAAACGTGTGAAAGCGGAAGAAAAGTGTGAAGATTGGCGGAAGATGTCAGTGTTACAGGATAATTTAGGCTTGAATGAGAATGTTAGTTTCGACATGGAACTTAAAATTCTCTCAAGGGCTTTCGTACGTCGATTCAGACAGACATGTGACGCGAAAGAGCTATCCGAAGACGAACTCACAAGGACTATCGAGAATACTATTCTCAACGAATTAAAAGTTTACAGAGACCATCAACCGACCAAATATACCGAGGAAAACGAGACAGTGGAGTTCATGGATGCTGAAGGTCTTGACGACGGAGACCTCCAGGAACACGAATTTGGCACATCTACATTGACTGGAAGCGGGGCATCATCTGACGAAAGCTACAAAGTAGTTGATGTGAAGTGTAACGGCAGACATGGACCAGGAGCCTGCACAAGGGATGCAAATCAGGGAAAACCTTATTGCACAAACTGCAAACAGGAAGGACATCCGGCAAATTATAGAGGCTGCCCCAAGTATAAGGAACTCATCGACAGGAAGAAAGCAGCAGTGCAGACGAAGAAGAAGAAAGAAGAGTTCATCCGAGAGTCAGCACGGAACTATGTACAGCCCGGTAAGTCTTTTGCCCAAATTCTTTCAACTAATATTTCAGGTTCGCACAAGGGGAGCAAGGCCCAGGAAGCTTCCAAACTCCAGGCTACAGCCAAGCCAAAACTCTCCACAGCCAATGCCTTAGGAGCAGACGCGTTCTGCAATCAAGAGGCTAAGTCACTCTTTGGTTGTGACCTTTTCGGCCTTATGGCCAAAATCAATGCCTTTCTACCTAGCTATAGGAAGCTGACCTCCATTCCGGAGAGACAAAGTGCTTATCTGCAATTCGCGTTTTCGTTATGCGGAGGCAGAAATTAAGCGAATTGAAGGCGATTGCCCTCAATGTCAACTCCCTTGTTTCTCATGGGAAACGTGTCTCCCTAAATCTCTTTCCGGAGAAACATCGTCCTCATTTCATGTTTCTTTCAGAAACAAATTTAAAAGCAAGGCACAGAGTGTCTGTGGAAAAATATTCTCTACTCAGAAATGACGCAGGTGAGGGTAAGCGGGGCACCGCTATCCTCATTAAGAAAAATCTCCACTTCGAGCCCACCCAGATCAACTTCACTAACTTCGAGAGTACATCTCTGAAAATAAATCTTGATTCCGGCGAAATTCTTCTTCTGGTTTCGCTGTACATTCCGTGCCATACCCCAGCCCAACGAGTACGTAGCGATCTGAATGTGTTAAACGCCTTTTCCCAACAATTCACATATATGCTTGTTGGAGGCGATTTTAACGCTAAACATAGCCTGTGGAACGATCCCTCGACCAACTTAGTAGGAACAACCATGGCTAAATGGTTAGAAGATAATCTCCACAACCACAACTTCGTCACTGTCTCCCAGGATATTCCAACCTTTCCCAGAGGTAACTCCTTTTTAGACTTCTTCCTCGTATCTGACAACCTCGTAAACATTCTCCCCCAAATCAAAAATTTTACTTGCCACGCCCATATCTCTGATTCTGACCATTTGGCTGTTGAACTAAAAATTACTCTGCAGAAGGAATTTTCTGCGAGCACACTTATTGCTCCAGCAATTTCGTCCCTAACCAATGTTGACTGGCCGCACTTTCAAGATAGACTGAATAGCCTACTCCACAATTTCTTACCAGATCAGCATAGAAATCTGTGTAATACAGAAATAGACTTCTTTGTTGAGTTGCTGACGACTTCTATTCAGGACAACATAGCGTTTTTCTCCACTACGCACCAGCCAAATAACTACAGGTATAAAAACCTTCCGCTCAGAATTCAAGAGCTGTACAAATACAGACAAAAGCTAAATAAAACTCTGAACAGAATTTACCGGCGAAATCTGAATACACAGAACCCGGAATATGCATCCTTACTCTCTCAAATTAGGTGTCTGTCGACAATAATTGACGAGCAAACCCGTAACTTCGTCGATGAACAATTTCGCGAGAGGTTGAAAGCTATAAAGCCGGGTCCGCGAGCTTTTAGCGAAATCAACAAAGTATGTAGCAGAAAAGCCCAAGTCCCAGAAAAACTGCTCGATGGCAACAACTGCTTAAATTCTCCTGAGGAGAAAAGCAGCGCCTTCGCCAACTACTTTAAAACAACCTTCAAAAGCTCCCCTCCAACTCATCTCCCTAACTTTCATAGGCAAGTCCTAACTGAAGTGGAGACTTTTGAGGCACAAAACACCTCACCAGTGCAAGAATATAGCCTTGAAAACCCAGCTGGAAATCCAAATGACCAGCTAATATTCACTAGCCCAATTCATCTAGCCCCCCTTATTCGATCACTCAACAATAAAATGTCGAGTGGCCCAGATGGTATACCAAACTTCATAATCCGGAAGTTACCCCCGTTGGCAATCGAAATGCTAACAATAATCTTCAACAATTGTATAAACAATTGTTACTTCCCTAATAGCAGGAAAGTGTCAAAGATAATACCAATTCCGAAGAAGGCATCTTCTAAAAGCATCTCGGAATTCAGACCAATTTCACTAATCTCCAACTTGGGCAAACTTCTGGAAAGATTAGTGAAACAACATATAGATGACACTTGCGTGGAGAAGGAGATGGAGCAGCATCAGCAATATGGATTCAAGGCTATGCACTCCACTTTGCACCCGCTATTAAAATTTCACACTGACGTGACCAAAGCCCTCAATAAAAAGACCCATACGGTGGCTTGTTTTCTTGATGTTGAGAAGGCCTTCGACTCCATCTGGAGAGAAGGGCTAATCTCCAAACTGATTGGATTTCAGTTCCCACCCTACCTCATTCGGATGATAAATAGCTTCCTCTCCCAGAGACAATTCTTTGTGGAAATAAAAAATTGTACATCTGCGTATAAGAACATAAAAGCGGGAGTCCCGCAAGGCTCAGTACTTGGGCCTTTCCTCTTCAACCTGTTCACGTTTGACCAACCGCAGAATAGTGGAGGAGTCACAACCCTTCTCTACGCGGATGATTCATTAACATATGCGCACTCCAAATCCCCTAAACTGGCGACAAAGAAAGTGGGTGATCATATTGCCAAGCTTTACGAGTACTATCGTAAATGGGGCATAAAGATCAACGTCCCTAAATCGAGTTTGCTCTGCATCAGAACTGCACGTTCACGCAGAGGCGTATGTAAGAACGCAAGAAACATCGAAACCACTATTAATAATGAAGTGATAAAACCCACTAAGAGCGCCAAATACCTAGGTATAAACTTTGATGAACGCTTTAAGTTCAACCCCCACGCAAAGGCAGTTGCTAGGAAAGCAAACTTTGCACTCAGCATGGTCAGCCCTATAATGAGATATAGGAATGCTCTCACCTTAAACACCAAACTGCTGATGTACAAGCAGCTCATTAGGCCCACCTTAACGTACTCGTTTCCTATATGGCATACGATATCGCCAACATATATGGAGATCCTTGCTAGATTCGAGAGGAAAACTCTCCGAATCTGCACTGGACTATATCGGAGGTCCTGTGGAAAGCATTATCGCAATCAGGTCCTGTACAAGAAAGCTGGTATTTCTCCGATACAGGACTATCTGTTTGAGGTAATGAAGAAGCAGGTAGCCAAAATTCCCAATCATCCAAACCCAATTGTACAGGAACTAACAAATTTTCCCCACTTACCCACTAACGAATATTTATCGCCTTTTTGTATATTAAATTGTAATAGAAAATACTACCGCGAAGGAATTTTTACTTTTTTCAGGGAAAAAGGAGACAGCTACAGAGGCTAGGAGAGGATGACGGAAGGAGGACTGCAGCCTGCAGGACAGGATATATCCGCCCTGCTTCAGACAAGACCCGAAATAGGGAGACTAAAAACAGTACCAGGAAGTGAAGACAGTAGCGACCTGATGTAATATCTAAGTTAGGTAGCTAGTACTTAAGTTAGTTAAGAATTAGATTTACGTAATATTGTTAGTTAATTATAACTAGGTAGCGCTAGCCGTAGTTTAGAAGTAAGTCATATGTTAGTTAGTAGTTCATGTATTTAGAAAATAAGAAAACTCAGCTAGATAAATTGAACTCAGGGCCAAAGAAAAGCCCGTAGGAATTATAATCAGGGAATAGGTTTAGATAAGAAAAATATTGTTAGGTTAAGTGTAAAAAATTTATTCAGCGCAAATAAAAAACTTGAACTTGAAATTCTGCTATTCTTCAACTAAGTGTTCTCCAGTTAAGTGTTGTGTGTGAAAAATAAATAAAAAGTATTAATCATGTCTGGCCGTGCCAAAGGTGGAAAAGTTAAGGGAAAGTCAAAGTCTCGTTCAAATCGTGCTGGACTACAATTTCCTGTTGGACGTATTCATCGTTTATTGAGGAAAGGAAATTATGCTGAACGTGTGGGTGCTGGCGCTCCAGTATATTTGGCAGCTGTTATGGAGTATTTGGCCGCTGAAGTTCTTGAGTTAGCTGGAAATGCTGCAAGGGACAACAAAAAGACAAGAATTATTCCAAGGCATTTGCAATTGGCTATCCGTAATGACGAAGAATTGAATAAATTGCTATCTGGTGTGACAATTGCTCAAGGTGGTGTCTTGCCAAATATCCAGGCTGTACTTCTGCCCAAGAAAACAGAGAAGAAAGCATAAATTTCATAAAAAAGAGGAATTTATTTTAAACAAACGGTCCTTTTCAGGACCACAAATGTTTTGTTCAAAGAGTAAAATAAGATTTACCTAATACCTACATAATTTTGCTTCTTGGAATTATTTTATGATATACCTACATACATATGTCGGCTTCTATGGTGTAGAAAAATAATCTGTTTTAATAACGATAACGCAAAAATTTTGCTGTGAATGTGTGAATTATACATACATAATTTCAATGAAAAATATTCAAGTTTTCGAGAGATGTGTGAATTATACATACAAAATTTCGATGAAAAATATTCAATGTCCAAAAAAAAAAATCAATAGAACGAAGTAGAAAACGTTTTGAAAGTACAGAAGTATAAAACAATAGAACTTGATAAATTCAAGAGAAAATTTCACAGGCTTAGAGTTTTCTAAGAATTAAAGTAAGTTTACAGTATACATTTTTCCTCTTTCTTTAAATATTTAGTGTATTAGTATTTATAGAAAATATAACACATAAACATCAAACTTTTTCCTCTTTCTTTTAAACATTTTGTGGTCCTGAAAAGGACCGTTTTTCAACAAGTACACAAAACTGCACAACATTTTTTTAACCACCTAAACCGTATTGAGTGCGTCCTTGTCTTTTCAGAGCATAAACCACATCCATTGCAGTAACTGTCTTCCTTTTAGCATGCTCAGTATATGTTACAGCATCACGAATATATTATCACGAAGAACTTTACGATGACGCTTAGCACCACCCTTTCCTAAACCTTTTCCACCTTTACCACGGCCAGTCATTTTTCACTTTTTTTTATTTTTTACACAACACGAGCACTTCACTGAAACACTGCTGATCACAAAATGAAAAATTTTTGAGAGCATATTTTATTTATAGCAAATTTTTCTATCCAACACAATTGAAAATCCAGAATAACGAATATGTATATGTGAATGAAAATCTTCTATAAATATTCTGTAACTTTGAAAATTTAGGCATTTTCAAACTGTGTCTTGTGTTGTGTACAACTAGTGAAGTGAAAGTTCAATTTAGTGTTGTGAGTGAATAAAAAATGGCTCGTACTAAGCAAACTGCTCGTAAATCTACTGGAGGAAAGGCTCCTCGTAAGCAATTGGCCATAAAAGCTGCGCGTAAAAGTGCACCAGCTACTGGTGGAGTTAAGAATCCGCATCGGTATCGTCCTGGTACAGTTGCTCTTCGTGAAATTCGTCGTTATCAGAAGAGTACCGAATTGCTTATTCGCAAACTGCCTTTCCAACGACTTGTCCGCGAGATTGCTCAAGATTTTAAAACTGATTTACGTTTCCAGAGCTCAGCGGTCATGGCATTGCAAGAAGCTAGTGAAGCATATTTAGTTGGTTTATTTGAAGATACTAATTTGTGCGCTATTCATGCAAAACGTGCTACTATTATGCCCAAGGACATCCAATTGGCTCGTCGTATTCGTGGTGAACGTGCTTAAAAAGTTTCTCTAAAGAAATTTTACATAAAACGGTCCTTTTCAGGACCACCAATGTTGATGTTATCTGAAAATTATTACTAATAGAATATATTGCATACATTGCATAGTTAGTTTTGCTTTTTCATCCTACGTAAACATGAAATTGAGGGCACGCTAATGTGATTTAGAACTAATTTCGTGTATCTAAGCATGAGAATCTGTGCGATAAAATTATAACTTATTTGAATTAAATAAATAATTATAGCGGTTTAAGTAAAGTAAAAAACATAATTATAGCAGTTTACGCATAACATTTTTTAAAAAAAAAAAATAATCATTTAATTTGAAATTTTTGCAACATCGGAAGAAACATTTTTTTTAAATACACACATACACTCTTTAATCATTTGATAGGAAGACTTATATTATCATCAATCTAAAATACTCTTTTTTTCATTAATTTGGCGGCCCTGAAAAGGGCCATTTTTTGTGTTATTAACTCGATGATGAAGCGACATTTATTTAGAGCTTGTATATTTGGTAACAGCTTTAGTTCCTTCACTTACAGCATGCTTAGCAAGTTCACCAGGCAACAAAAGCCTCACAGCAGTTTGAATTTCCCGACTTGTAATTGTTGATCTTTATTGTAATGAGCTAAACGAGAAGCTTCAGCTGCAATACGTTCAAAAATATCATTAACAAAACTGTTCATGATACTCATAGCTTTCGATGAAATTCCAGTATCAGGATGCACTTGTTTTAACACTTTGTAAATGTAGATTGCGTAACTCTCCTTCCTCTTACGCTTCTTCTTCTTATCACTTTTCGAAATATTCTTTTGGGCTTTTCCAGCCTTTTTTGCTGCTTTACCACTGGTTTTTGGGGGCATTTTCACAAAATTCACTTTTTTTCACTTTAAAAAAAAATAACAACACTTCAATCAATTCAAGTCAAGACTTGAATACGAATGCTGAAAAATCAAATCAAATCAAATCAGAGACTTTCTTGCGCATTTAAAAATATATTGTCCTTAATGTGTGGTCCTAACTTCCTTGTTAGGATTTGTGGCAGGGTAGATTTTACACTCAGGCTTTTTATTTTGGCCTTGATTTCACAATTGTCTTTTTTTTGTCTTCTTTTGTTACATATATTGAATTAAAACTTTTATGTTTGCTTTGTTTTTGTTGGTTATTACAGCTTCGCGCGCGACACTAAGCTGTTTCCATGGCGGTTGTTTGTTAGATGTTGTTTAGGAGGGCAAGACGGGAAATTGGGATGGGTGCGGTTGAGGAGGATGAGGAGCTCTGGAGCTTGGACCAGGTATCCTTGTGGGGGTCTTCCTTCTCTAGGCAGTTCCTATGTGGGGCATTCTGCTATGATAACGGTGGCTGATGTTCCGGAGATCTATCCTCGATGGTGGGTACCTTTGCTGCAAAAGAAAGTAAATCTTTCGCCAGTATAGTAAATGTCCCTACTCTCAGGATCAACAAGTTGCAGAGGTGATATATACCTGAATTCTGCAGGTGGAGTGTGTGCAGGCAGGTTGAAGATGAGAGGGTTTGGATGATGAGGAAGTTTTTCCATTTGATGTTGGGCTTGCGAGACAAGGTAACTGTCGATAGGGAGGATTTTTGCTGCCTCGTACAGCTTTTTGTTGGGGTAGTATTTATTGTCTGCCCTTCGATGAAGGCCAGTGCAAGAACGGAGTACTTTCCTCTCCAGATTTCCGAGGTTTTTCATGTAGGTTGGCGAGATCGTGTGCCATATTGGGAAACAGTATGTGATGGTTGGTCGAATTAGTTGCTTATAAAGCAGGAGCTTGGTGGGGACTGACAGCCCATTTTTGGTGTTGAGAAGTGGGCTCAGAAGGCTATAGGCAGCTTTTGCTTTTCTTAGAGCATATTGTGCGTGAGGGTTAAACTTGTACAGGTTAGAGAAAGATATACCGAGGTATTTGGTTTTAGTGGAGGGTGTTATTTTTTGATTATTGACTTCAATGTCAATATTTTTAGCCAAGGTGGCTATGTTTGCTCGGCTCGTAGTAGCTGGTTTGCGTATGCAAATCATTTCAGATTTGGCAATGTTTATTTTTATCCCCCTTTTTTTGTAGTAGGCGTCCAGTTTGGCAATATGCTGCTCCACTTTCCTCGCAGCGAATTTTGGCGATATTGAGCGTGCATATGTGAGCGAGTCGTCTGCGTAGAGTAGTGAGGTGGAATTGTGATCATTTGGCGGTTTATCTGACGTATAGAGGTTGAACAGGATTGGGCCGAGTACTGAGCCCTGAGGGACTCCCGCTTCCAGCGGTAGGGTAGCTGAGTTGCAGTTTTCAAGGTTAACTGCGAATTTCCTTGAAGACAGAAAGCTGTGAATGATTTTTGTTAGATGTGGTGGGAAGTTTAGTTCTAACAGTTTGAAGATGAAGCCGTTTTTCCAGACAGAGTCAAAGGCTTTCTCGACATCCAGGAAACAGGCTACTGTGCACTCGCCTCTGTTGAGAGCTGAAGTTGTGTCAGTATGAAATTTGAGTAACGCGTGTGAGGTTGAGTGTTGGGCTTTGAAGCCGAACTGGGAGTCTTGGTGGATGCCTACATCATCGCATGTGTTCACGATTTGTTGACGTAGGAGTTTTTCGTATAATTTTCCGATGTTGGAAAGAAGAGATATGGGTCTGAATTCCTTCAAGGCTTTGGAGTTGGGCTTTTTTGGTATTGGGACGATGTTCGCAATTTTCCATGAGTCTGGAAAGTAAGCGTTATTCATGCAATTGTTGAAGAGTATGACCAAGAATTTGATTGCATTCGAAGGAAGATTTCTAATGATTTTGTTTGGGATCTTATCAGGTCCTGAAGATTTCTTGCCCTTAAGTCCACTTATAAGTGCAGATAAGTGGACTGGGTTTGTGAAAAGCTGCTGGTCTTGGGGACTTGAGGCAGAGTTGTCAGCGTGGAATGTGGTGAGATGTAGGTGTTCATTTTGGTGGATGAATTCTCTTACATTTGAGTTGACGTTTGTGCGGAAGTCCGGGCTGCTAAGATCTGAATGATCTTTGAAGGTGGATTGGAAGAATTCTGCGAATGCATTGCATTTCTCAAGAGGTAAACTAAGGGTGTCTTGGCCATTTGTGATTATTTTAGGAAGCTTTGGTTTACGATTACAGACCTTATTGATATTTTCGAAAACCTTAGGGCCAGGGTGGATGGATGAGAGTTTCCTTCTGAATTCTTCATCAAGAAATATCTTGGTCTGATCGTCGATAATGGTGGATAGGCATTTGATTTGGGAAAGAACTGATTGGTAGCATTGGTTGTGGCTATTGTGGTTTCTGTGGAAAATCCTGTTTAGGATTTTCCGAAGCTTTTGCCTGTAATTGTACAAGTTTTGCAAGCGAGCTGGAAGATGGTTATATTTGTACTTGTGGGGCGAGACATTTTCTGAGAAATGTTCGATATTTTCCTGAATATATCCGTTAAGGAGTTCGATGTGATAATCTATTTCCGTGTTTGAGAGATTGCTGTGCTCGTCAGGGAGGCTTCCTGCTAAGTTCTGAGACAGTCTTGAATGAAAATCTGTCCAGTTAACGTGCTTTAATGTTGAGATTTCTGGTGAAGCTAGATAGAGAACGTCGAAATGTGAGTTAGGAGTGATTGTTAGTTCGATGGCCATGTGATCCGATTCCGCAGTATGAGCAGTGCAGGTATAATTTGAAATTTGTGGGAGAAGGTTTACGAGATTAGAAGTCGCTAGGAAGAAGTCAAGAATAGACCCAGAGCGTGGAAATGTGGGAGAGTTTTGTGAAATAGCTATAAAGTCATGATCAGCGGGGCCGTTTGTGAGCCAGTTGGCCATGCATATTCCAGCGGCATTGGTTAGTGTGTCGTTCCAGAGGGGATGTCGCGCGTTGAAGTCACCGCCTATAACCGTGTGGGTGTAATTGCTAGCTAACCTTGTGAGAGTGTTCAGATTGCTCCTGATTTCAGAATTTTGGGCCTGGCATCTCTTATAGATGGAAACTAAAAGAATTGTTACGTCTTTCTGTAGATTGAGGGTTATAGCTGTGCCTTCCATATTGGAAAGTCCACTAACTTTTACTTCAGTGAAGCTGAGATCCTTTTTTACAAGAATAGCAGTGCCAAGAGTTGTTTCCGACTTATTAGTGCGGATAACTCTGTAATGTTCGAAAGCAAGAGTATGCTTGTCGAGAAGATGGGTTTCAGAAAGGAACATCACAGTTGGCCTGTGATCGTGGAGGAAGAGATTTAGTGCAGCTCTCCTGCTTAATTTCACAAGAGAATTACAATTGAGAGCCATTAGCTTTAGGTATCTTAGTTGCCTTGACATAATCCAAAAGCGAACTGAAGATATGCGCTTTGTCTCTCTGGAATAGAGGTGAGCTTCCGGTACTTCGGGAGAAAATTGTTGATTTTACCCATTAGGGTGAAAAGATCACAGCCAAAGAGCGAATTAGCTTCTTTGTTGCAAAAATTGTCGGCGTCTACTTCATGGGCTCTAGCCGTGGAAGTAGGCCTTGGGGACTGTTTAGGTGGGTTGGGGTTAGCTGTTGAACCTTTCGAATTAGATACATTTACTATCTGAGCAAAAGATTTACCTGGCTGGATGAAGTTCCTCGTTGACTCTATGATGAAGTTGTCCCTTTGCCGCCGTTCCTCTTGTCGTAAGTTTCTCTGCTTTCTCAGTTCCTTGTATTTAGGGCATCCTCTGTAGCTAGCTGGATGTCCTTCCGTATTGCAATTTACGCAGAAAGGTACTCCTACATTCGCGTCTTTCCTCTCGCATTCCCCTGGCTCATGCTTCTTGTCGCACTTAACACATCTATAGCTGACGGCACAGTTGCTGGCGACGTGTCCAAAACGCTGGCATCTTTTGCATTGAGTTATACCTTTATTGTGGTACTTTTCCCAATACACAAACATTCCTAGGAGCTTCTTGGTTTCCATAATCTTTTTCGCTTCGTAGGATCCGTCGAAGCTGACTACGAAAGCATTGTTGTCTTCCTTGGCTTTCCTTGTTTTCAGTTGGGTCACTGCCTTAATTTTGATTCCTGGTAGTTCTCTTTCTAGAGCTGCTTGCACGTCCTCAGGTTCATACGAGTGTTGTACCCCTTTTATTACGAGGGTGGTTTTCCTTTCACTCTTCGTGGTGAAGGAGTAACTTTGTACTCCGATTTCCTTAATTACACTAAAGATCCTTTTGTGGTCCTCTTCAGTAAATGGCTTCAAAACGCATTTTGTACCTCGCATTGTTTTAAAATACAATTTTGGTCTAGGTTCCAATTTGTTGAGTTCTTCATTGAACCTTTTTATGTTGAGGTTGTAACATATTATTGGTGGCGGCTTGGAATCGGGTTTCGGAGGCAGTTGTTGCTTTACGGGAACTTTCTTCGGCATCTCGAAGTCATTTCCCGTTGCCAGAATCTCGTATCTGTTGCTGTACTTGGTAGGCGGTGCTACTGTTGTCCGGGTCCTCTTTGGGGCTTCCTTCGGCGGAGACTTGTTGTTCTTCCTTTTTCCTTTGACATAGGTATAATCACTTCCTTCGCTGGATCCTGTTGATTCAGTACCGCTCGTGCTGCTGCTGCTTCCGCTGCTTCCGCTGTCTCCATCACTGGATTCGTGTTCGTCGGTCAGCATCTTTGTCGACTCATTTTCAATTTTCCTTGACCTCATTTCTTCAGCATATTCAGCCAGTTTCGTCACGTAGACTGGGAGCTCTGTCACCCCATGTTTTTCTGCCAGTGTCTGAAATTTGTTCAAAATCACATTTAGCATAATATTACTTGCATCTTCAAAGGATGAAGACATTGTCCGTAATTTTACTATTGCTAAATCACAAAACAATCAAACTAAATCACTAAAAGTGTCTTTTATCACTTAGGTATCCTTTTCACCGCACTTAATTTGTCGCTGTTTTACGCTTGCTTGTACACATATACATACATATATATATACAATGCACAAGTCTCTCAATTTTCACACAAACCCGCCGGTAAAAATAAATTTTACCTGCGGTTCTCGTTTTCACGAAATCCCGTCGGCACTTCGTACGTTTATTTGTTTGTCACGATATCCTTGTTCTGCTCGTTGTTCACTGTTCATCGGCTATCAATGAATGAATCACTGTCGAATGATGTGCTGAAAAATTTTTAGTGCGCTGATATTTATAGGGTTACGTGCAGACGTAAGATCCCCTCCAATGACGCTCTTATTTTTTTTTAAAGTGTGAGTGAGCGTCGTTTCAAAATTTGTATAAATATTAGATTCTTGAAAAAATTCTGGTATTCATTCATTCGTTCATCATTCATTTCGCATCAAGTGAGTGACAAGTGACTGACAACATTAAGTGAACATCACAGCGAATATCCGAATATCCTAATATTCAGTATTGCATGCCACAATTTTGCCGACGGCATTTACGCAGTCACAGTGCGCGTGTGCCCGTGTAGATGTGTAAGCTAGTGTGTGACATTTCAATACAGACACAATTATTATTAGTGTATAGTCAAGTGATAGAGACACAGTGTATAATAAAGTGATAGAGACACATACTATTTAAAGAAATTATCTAAGTGTTAAGTGTTGTGATAAAGACACATACAAGTTAGTGATACGAATTGCGGTGATAAAGGACACCTTTTTCTTAGTGAATCATGAGTGAAATAAATCTCGGGTTTGAAGCCGAAAAAAAGGCACTTATGGCCGCTATTGAGAACAGCTTAAAAAGGTTGTACAGTAAGTACGAATTAGGCCTCCCGGAAGTCACTCTTCAGGAAGGAACAAGAAATTTGCTCGACGACAATAATGCGTCACTGCCTGAAGTAACCGAAGAAACAACCAGCGATGTGGATATGTCCAATGACTCAACCGAGTCATCTTCATCGAGTTTGGTTTCGTCTGAGGATGAAAACAATTATACTGTTGTGGAAAACAACAAACGTAGAGCAAAGAGTAGCCCAGAGACGTCTCCTCAATCAACCACCTAGGGTGCAAAACACGGGTGGTTTCTTCCAAATTCTGGGTAATCGAAAGGACTTCGAGATACAGCCCAAAGCTACTAAGACTCACGTTGAAAAGGCAGTGAGACCTCCTCCGATCGTCTGTCATTACTTGAATGTTAAAGCATTCAATTGCGAGCTTGATAGGCTCGCTATAAGGCCAAAGTTTTTCATCAAGACTGCAAAGGGCACCAAGTGCATTATCAAGCCAATTAGTCAAGACGACCATAAGGCGCTGTTCACTATAATCAGGGACATTGGGGTACAGAGTTACACGTTTACGCCTAAGTGTGACAGGACGACGACACTTCTGCTGAGAGGAGTTCAGCATACATACCATGCAGAGGATGTGAAGGCAGCACTTGTGGAAAAACTGCGTGGATTCAAAATTAACTCTGTGACGCATTTTAAAACGCCCAGGAGCAAGGAATCGAATTCCTTCGTAATTAATTTCGGAGGTAATTACGATATCAAATTCATTATGGCCACAAATCGCCTTCTGAACCAGATCGTTTACTGGGAAAAATACCGCGCTTCTGGAATTTCCCAGTGCAAGCGTTGCCAGTCTTTCGGCCATGTCGCGAGGAACTGCGCGGTCGACTACAGATGCGTGAAGTGTAAAAATGTACACTTACCAGGACAATGCGAGCGGATAAACGAGAAGGAAGGTGCCCCATATTGCGTCAACTGTAAAGCTGAAGGACATCCAGCCAGTTACAGAGGCTGCCCCAAATACAAGGAGGTAGTACAACAACGTGCCAAGAAGACCGAGGAGCGTCGCCAACGTGAAGACTTCGTGAAGGAGGCCACAAGGAACTATGTGCAACCAGGTAAATCTTTCGCCCAGGTAATCTCTAAGAACGCGTCTAATTATAACAATTCTGTCAAACCCACAGCTCCCAAGCCTCAAGCAGCACCTAGATCTGCCCCCAATGCAGCTCCTAGAAAACCAAGAGTGTCTGAAATTGACGATTTCTGCACCAAAGAAGCCAAGTCGCTATTTGGCTGCGACCTTTTCGTCCTTATGGGCAAAATCAATAATTTCCTTCCTAAATACAGGAAGCTCTCTTCCATATCGGAAAAACAAGCAGCTTACCTTCAATTTGCATTTGGACTATGTCTAGGCAATTAAGTAAACTGAAAATCATGTCACTTAACTGCAATTCGCTGGTAAGGCACAGCAAAAGAGCAGCACTAAATCTCTTCCTCATTGAGCATAAACCCACATTTATGTTCCTCTCTGAAACTCTCCTCACTGAGAGACATAAGTTAGCTTTTGAACACTACAACTTTATCCGTCAGGACAAATCTGAGACAACCCTAGGCACTGCCCTTCTCATTAAGGAAGACCTTAAATTCGAAGAGGTGAAAATAAGTAACCTTTCCAATATGGAATGCACTGCTGTCAAGTTAGAGCTTCGTGACAACGAATCTCTTCTCTTAATCGCCCTATATAATAGATGCCACGCCACAGGAGCTGATATCCAGAACAACATGAACAGCATTGCTCGAATCTCGGACAATTTCACTTACACGGTGCTTGGTGGTGATTTCAACGCAAGGCATCCGTTATGGAATGACTCTGTCGTAAGTCCGGCAGGCAAGACAGTACATGACTGGCTTCTCTATAACACCACCCATGATTTCGTCGTCGTCTCGCAGGATACTCCGACCTTTCCACGTTCTGGGTCAACTCTTGACTTCTATATCGTAACCTCTAATCTCATTAATCTTCTTCCCCAATTCTCAAATTACGTTTGTAC